>OV884058.1:203698207-204125707 GCA_930367215.1 Pollenia angustigena | reverse complement strand
TTTGCAATTTTTGCGAATATCAAATTCTTCATCGCATAGCCGTATAGACCGTTAAAAAATATTAAGAAATGATGTATTACTTTTTCGCGATCGTGAAGAAAGTTTCCGGACCAAAGGCGATAAAGTTTTGAATTTAAATTTTTCTCCTTACTATCCTAAATTAACATTTAATTACAAAATTTTAAGTATTTTATAATAATTTCATGAATAACAAGATCTTACCATTTGTACGGAAGAAGGGCGCAAAAAAAATCGCGACTCTATTTCGCGGTTTTTTTAATAAACTAAATTTTAATGGCAAATGATAGATGTTGTGATAGATGAGTTGTTTGGCGGATATATAAAACAGTGATAATTTTCAGCAGCGTAGTAAAATATGCGCGGAACGAGCTATTAAAGTTGCACAAGATATATCTATATCTATATATATTTTTCCATTATGTAAATCAACTCGCACTTTAAACTTAAAATTTATTTCATAAAACCCAAAAAAATAGCTTTACATTTTTGTTATACAGTTGCTTATTTTATGTATTTATGCCTGTATTCATAAAAATATTTTAAATTTAATAAAGGATTGAAAACCAAATTTTCTATGAAAATTTACCTTAATAAACATTTATTAAATTTTATAATCATTTATGAATATGGGGGCTAAAATATATACATAGCATATATAAACAATAAATGTACCATATATTGAGGGCTCAGAGCTGAAGCGAACCAAGTCAAAAAAGAAAATTCGAAAAAAAAACTCAACAAATAGGTTAAATAAAATATAAGATAATTTCAATATACATTAATCTTTTTAAATAAGCAATTTATGATTTCCTTGTGAAATCATGGCCTCCCGCTCTTAGCTTTACTGACGAGCATTGAAACGAAAATTTGAAATATTTTTCTTAGATTTGGGTAGATATCTTCATCCCAGTTTATTAAAGCATCTACAACGTTATCTGATAGATCAGGCTCAAGTTTAGATCTTAGTAGGTGTTAATCTCTTTTATCAAATAATAGCATTTAACCCGCTACTTCGTTAGCGTCTCCTTTTTCTTCGTGGATATATTTTTTAAGGTTAGCGGAATCGATTTGGCGAAAGGCCAACCTTCGGTCAAAAGTCAGCTTTTTAGCTTCAGGAGTTTAGGATGTGCGATGATGAATCCGTCAGTTACTTTACAAATTTATATTATATAGCGATGGAGAAAAATGTTGAGAAAACAGTAACAAAATTAGGAACGATTTTCACACCTTAAACGTTTGAATTTCAAAAAAGGTCCAAATCTGTTTTGTATTTTTTAGATAAGCTAAAAATGTGATACAATATTTATTTACCCTTTTACACCCCAAAAAGGCCTTCCTTCAAAAAAGTACCAGACATCTGTCCGTTTATTTTTTTAATGAACAATAATTAGTATTCAATTTTTTGTATCTATTTTGTTTAGGTAATATACGGTTAGCGAATTTTTCTAATAAACAAGAATAAGTGCTGGTGTTTTTTTATCTCTTTTAGTTTAGGAGGTATGAGGTTCGCGGAATCGATATACATAAGTACAATTTTCACCCCTGAAACGTTCGAATTTCGAAAAAGTACCAAATTCGCATATGTATTTTTTAGATAAGTAAAAAAGGTTATTTAATTTTTATTTCTATACGTATTGGCTTAAAAGCTAGATTTACTACCTAAAACGACCGAATTTCGTAAAAGTACCAGACACCAATTTGCTTTATTATTTAATGCACAAAAATAAACATTAAATTAAAAAAATTACCAGTTTATTTTAAAAAAATACCAGTTAGAGAACGAAAAAGTAGCAAAAAATCCGTCTTACGGATTCTCATTCACTCAGGAGCTTGCATGTTTAATTTTATGTTTCTAGATCCAATAAATACGGATATATAAAAGGTACCAGTTAAAGAACAAAATAGTACCAAAAAGCCCTCTTACAGATTTTCATTCACTCAGGACCTTGCATGTTTAATTTTATGTTTCTAGGTCCAATAATAACGGAAATTCAAAAAGTTCCATTCAAAGAATAAAAAAGTACCAAAAAGATCCCTCTTACAGATTCTCATTCACTCAGAACCTTGCATGCTTAATTTTATGTTTTTAGGTCCAATATTTAAAATAAATTAAAAAATTACCGGTCAAAGAACGAAAAAGTACCAAACAGCCATCTTACAGATTCTTATTCACTCAGGACCTTGCATGTTTAATATGATATTTTTGACAACAATAAAGTAAAAATAAGCCCTGTTACAGATTTTTGACAACAAAAAAGTAACAATAAGCCCTGTTACAGATTCTCATTCACTCAGGACATTGCATGTTCAATTAAATTTTTCTACGTCCATTGCTAACGGAAATTTAAAAAATATCAGTTAAATAACAAAAAAGTACCAAAATGCCCATCTTACAGATTCTCATTCACTCAGGAAATCGCATGTTTAATTTTATGTTTTTAGGTCCAATATTATCGGAAATTCAAAAAGTACTAATTTAAGAACAAATATGTACCCAAAAGCCATCTTACAGATTATAATTCTCTCATGACCTTGCAGGTCTTATTTTATGTTCATAAAGTAAAAGAACGAAAAAGTACCAAAAACAGATACCTCTAACAGATTATCATTCACCTAAGACCTTGCATGTTTAATTTTATGCTTCTAGGTCTAATAATATCAGAAATTCAAAAAGTACTATTTAAAGATCAAAAAAGTATCTAAACGCCCTCTTACAGATTCTCATTCACTCAGGACCTTGCATGTTTAATTTTATCTTTATAGGGCCAATAGCAATGGAAATTCAAAAAGTACCAGTCAAATAATAAAAAAGTACCAAAAAATTCACTCCTATAGATTTTCATCCACCCAGGACATTGCATTTTGAATTTTATGTTTCTAGGTCCAATACTAACACAAACTCAAAAAGTACCAGTTAATGAACAAAAAAGTATCAAAAGCCTTCTTACAGATTCTCATTCACTCAGGACCTTGCATGTTTAATTTTATCTTTATAGGGCCAATACCAATGGAAATTCAAAAAGTACCAGTCAAATAATAAAAAAGTACCAAAAAATTCAGTCTTATAGATTTTCATCCACCCAGGACATTGCATTTTGAATTTTATGTTTCTAGGTCCAATACTAACGCAAATTCAAAAAGTACCAGTTAAAGAACAAAAAAGTACCAAAAGCCTTCTTACAGATTCTCATTCACTCAGGACCTTGCATGTTTAATTTTATCTTTATAGGGCCATTACCAATGGAAATTCAAAAAGTAGCAGTCAAATAATAAAAAAGTACCAAAAAATTCACTCTTATAGATTTTCATCCTCCCATTCAAGAAGTACCAGTCAAAGAATAAAAGAGTAACGAAAAGTTCACTCTTATAGATTTTCATCCACCCAGGACATTGCATTTTGAATTTTATGTTTCTAGGTCCAATACTAACGGAAATTCAAAAAGTACCAGTTAAAGAACAAAAAAGTACTAAAAGCCTTCTTACAGATTCTCATTCACTCAGGACCTTGCATGTTTAATTTTATCTTTATAGGGCCAATACCAATGGAAATTCGAAAAGTACCAGTCAAATAATAAAAAAGTACCAAAAAATTCAGTCTTATAGATTTTCATCCACCCAGGACATTGCATTTTGAATTTTATGTTTCTAGGTCCAATACTAACGCAAACTCAAAAAGTACCAGTAAATGAACAAAAAAGTACCAAAAAGTTCCGTCATAGATTCTTATCCACTCAGGACATTGCATCTTGAATTTTATGTTTCTAGGTCCAATATTAACGATAATTAAAAAAATGCCAGTTTTAGAACCAAAAAGCCAATGAAAAATATCAAATTTCCCGTATTTCCTTTTTTTGGTACTATTTTTCCCCCCACTAAAGTATCAAAAAATTCAGTATTGTAGTGGGGGCTCATTATTAAGTACGAGTATGTTAATGAATGGAGAAAAATTTTTTGTAAAAAAAAGTACCAAAAATAGCGACGATTTTCACCCCTTAAATGTTCGAATTTCGAAAAAGTACCAAACTTATATTCGTATTTTTTTCATAGGTTTCGAATGTGGTATAAACTTTGTTTCTATGTTTATTGGTTCAAAAGAAAGATGGGGTGTCAAAAAAGTACCAAAATTCAGGTTTTACCCGTTTACTCCCTAATAGGGCAAAATTTCAAAAAAGTACCAGACACCTATCCGCTTATTTTTCTAAAGAACAATGATCAGTGTTATATTTTTTTTTGTATCTCTTTTAGTTTTGGAGATATAAGGTTACCGCATTTTCCCCTTTTTACTCTTTTTTACCCCCTAAACATTTGAATTTCCAAAAATCCCGACTTAGTGGATCGATTTGGGGACTGACCAATCTCTGGTCCAAGTTACAAGTGTTTATTTAGCTTCAGGCGTTTAGGCTGTGCGATGATGAATCAGTGAGTCAGTCAGGCAGTAACGTTACAATTTTATATATATAGATAATCAGCTCATCAGCTTGTTGTGGATTTAACAGTTTTGTATCTGTATATGACTTGATTACACTTTGAGGTAGAAGTTTAGGTATGTTCAATACATTTGGGATATCTATTGGGAAAGTGGTTATGAGATCTTCTAAAATAAATTCAATAAGAGGAATTTAACCTACAACTCGGTAGTAATCTTCAACATTTTGGACGTGATTATTTCGTTCAAATTTTGTCTTTTCGATTTGAACGCAAATAGCTTTAACTTTTTCAAAAATCGCTTTAAATTGTTCTTCGGCTTTATTTCTTTTTTCTTCAAGGCACATGATTAAAATTTTGATAAGGCTTGATCCTTTTTGGAGATCTATATCTTGCTTTTGTAAAATGATACTAAGTGGCTGTGTTACAACAAGTATCACACATAATATGTATATTCCGCAAATAAATTTAAAAGTACTAAGTGAGTTCCTTAATAAATATTTTTTCCAAATATTCTACTATATGAAGAGAGTTTGGCTTCCAAATACTTTGCTAAAACTGTTTTTCGCTTGGGATGATTATATTTAAACAATATTGTCATTTCTTTAACAAATGATTCAAATTTTTGTATTAATGGCACTTTATTGCTTTTAGAAATTGAGTTGTTCGATTTATGGGAATAGCAAGGCGTTTGTTTCGCATTTGTCGCATATCCAGAAATTTTTAACAGCTCCATTTTCTGCTGACATCAGTGGCCACCCATCTGTTCCATCTCCTACACAAAATTTGTCAAAGCTTTAAGAACTATTGATGATAGTGCCTTCGCATCAATTGACACATCAACGTCATCAATATCTTTTGAAGTCTCTTTAAATGCGTTTACAACAAAGCCAATAAATTCTTCCCTAAAAACTTTTTGTTGTATGTTGAAATATCTTAAAGATAAGCAAATCTGGCTTTTCCCCGACAAATCCGTGCTTTCGTCAAAAATTATCGAATAGAATTTTGATTCATTTAACACATACATACATGAATATTGCAAATACTAAGGCTTTTTAATAATTCAACCGCACGCATTATCAAGCCAAACGTTTAGTCTTTGGATATATGTAGATGGCACCTGCTGGGATTGAATGTAGAATAATAAGTAATTGAATACGGTAAACTAGATTTTTCATTGGAAATGTCTAATAAATAGCTATTAGGATTAAGATTTGGATACTTATTGAAAATCGTTAGAGATTCAATAAAAAAAGTAAAAAATACATATTGAAAATTTCGTTAGAGATTCCATAAAAAAAAGACAAAAAAAACCTTGGTAGGATTTCCAAAAAATTTTTTCATTAAACAAAATATTATTATTGAGAATTCTTGTATTATCGAAATTAACAAAACATATTTTTATCCGCGCCTGGTGGTGCGGGAGTGTGAAATTGTATAAAGCTGTAAAATTAAGTTAAATTTGAAATATTTAAAAATTGAATATTATATTCAAAGTTAAGACCCCGCTGGATCCAAAAGTCACACAAAATTATTAGATTGGTAAATTTTTAATAATTAAGCCAATAAAAGTGAACTTAAAGAAATGATAATTGTGTTTTTTAAAGGATATTAGTGGTACTTTGAACGGTTTGTTTTTTCAATGACTTTAATAATTTTTGTTGAAAATTAGAGGGAGTTTACACGGTGTCTATTCAGACATGTCTAACAAACACGTTTGTTTTGTTTGTAGGCGATCGCGGTAGAGAATAAAGAGGGGTTGCCAAACAGACATGAAATGAGTTTTCATGTTTGTTTATATGAATTTCAATGCTTTTAATTTGTATGGATATGTATATTAGACTATTATACATGAAAACAGACATGTTTGGAAAGAAATCGTGAAAAGAGAATAGGTTTTTGGAAGCATGTTCAAAAGAGAATGTCAAAAACAGACATGTCTGAAAAGACTCCGTGTAAACTCCCTCTTAGTGTTAATATTTTTCTAGTGAAAATTAGCAAAAAAAAAAATTATAAAATAATTTTTGCAAAGCATTAAAAAATACGCTGGTTATTTTATGATGAAACATTTATAAGGTTAGTGTCTGAACAAATTTGCGACTTTCTGTAAATTTCTTTTAAAAAAATTTGTCCAAATTAGGTTTTTAACTTTAAAACAATAATGGCCAATTTCAACAATTTATGTTAAAAATACTGTTTTCATGTCAAATTAAACAAAATTAAATTGTTGCAATTGTTTATGCCTTATGTACTGTTGATTTTTTAATTATTTGTAAAATTTCAGCTCAGCTATTTTTTATTTTGCTCAGACTCGTCTAACAAAAACAAAGAAAGATAAACAGTAAAATGGCCCACTTATTATTATAAAGAACAATAAGAAAAAATTAACTTCAAAAGAGAACTGCTTAGAGCCAAAAGCGATACTTCGAAACTAAATTGATATTCAACTACCAAAGCTCTCTAATTCGTCATAAAATATAGTCACTAAGTAGATTATTAATTGAAATATTACCATAGTGGGACACTTCTTCCCGAACGATGTTACTACATCAATAAGAATTGAATAGCAGAAGCGATAGATTTTTGCTAAATGGGGAAACTATTTAGACAATTTTTCGATCGAAATTGTTTGCAGGGTTGTGTTATATTGGATGAGCAACAAAAATACAAATAAAGCACTTTTAATAAAAAACGAATAAATGCAAAAATCAAATGTGTACGAAACGATGTAAAAATTACCAACGTTGAACTTTGTTTTGCAAGCAAAGAGTGAATGTAAATTTTAGCGTATGAATAAATCAAGAAAAATTGTGATTTTGCAGTTCTCTGGTATGTACATATTAATGTCACTAAATCTCTATCTCTATATATATAAAATAGGATGTGTGTATGTATGTATGTAACGTATGGACTCCAAAACGGCTGGGCCGATTTTGATGAAATTTTCAGGGAATCTTCAGAATATTCAGATTTTCAGTCTGCGGGCGGAGGGGCGTGGCAAAATCCAATTTTCATATTGCACCACCAATGACATCTATATAATTTGGACGATTTTTTCTTTAAAATGATCGCTAGGTCCAAGAAAATTTTGCCCCGCCCACTTTTACACCCACTTTTTTCGAATTACCTAAAATCAGAAAACGGCTCCATCGATTTGACAAATTTTTCTTTCAAATGTTCGTATTAATCCATTTTAAGTTTTCATCGAAAGAAAAATTTACCACGCCTACTTTTAAGCACACTTTTTCTATTAAGCGCATAACTTGAGAAGGGCTTGACCGATTTGGACGATTTTTTCTATAATGGTCCAACTTAGGTTTTTACGGAAAGATAATTCTGCCCCGCCCACTTTAACGCCCACTTTTTTTTTCGATTTACCTAAAATCAGAAAACCGCTCCATCGATTTGACTAATTTTTCTTTCAAATGTTCGTATCTTTTTAACGGATTTTAAAAATCGAACGCAAACATTTTTCCTAATTTGGACAGGACAACGTTTGTCGGGTCAGCTAGTACTATATAAGAAGTGCGCGCGAAAAAAATAGTGCACGTGATTATCGTTATAAAATTTAAACCTCAGGTTAATTCTTTAAATCTTTTTTCTGTGTTAATTAATATTTTATTAAAATTTAAAATTAAACAAACTATAACAAATTTTATTTTTATAAAATTTTTAACTTTTTCTGGAATACCTTCCATTAGGGCTTTCACTGTAGCTTCCGTAACTTTTTTTGAGGAGGTTGCCCACTTTTTTTTAAATCCCTTTCACTTTTTGAAGTTCCCTTAGTGTCCTTTAAATGTTTTTTACTAAAGCCCAATACCTTTCAATTGGCCGAAGTTCCGGGCAATTTGGTGGATAAGCCTCCTTTGGCACAAATCTGATACCATTGGTTCAAGCAAGTAGCGAGATCGGGCCAGAAATATGATGGTATATCATGTCTTTTAATAAAAGGAAGAAGTCGCCTCTGCAGACACTCTTTTATGTAAACATCCCCATTTATTTTACCAGAAGTGACAAAGGAACTGCTTTTTTGACCACACGTGCAAATGGCTTGCCAAACCAAAATTTTTTTTGGGAATTAAGATTTTTTTTGCACACGTAATTCATCTGCAACATTTCCTCTTCTATCTGCAACATAGAATTCTTGCTCGGGAAGTTGCTTAAAATAAGACAGCACATAAGTTTCGTCGTCCATAATGCAGCATTGAAAATTGTTCAAAAAATCCCTTTGCAAAGCTTTCGCACGCTGTTTTGCCACCAAATTCATTTTCGAATTTCTATCTGGAGCTTATTGCACTTTATATGTTCTCAGACCAGCCTCTTTGTTAGCTTTTTTTACCGAAGTCTCGGAGCACTTTGCCTATTGGGCCACTTTTCTTCCAGAGAGATAGGGATATTTAAACAAAATTCTGTTAATTTTCTCAGCCATCTTGCGATCCGAAAATCCACTTTTTCTACCGCTGCCTGGCTTACTGTCGATGGTCAGTGACTGTTTATATTTTTTTATTGCCCTAGACACCGTATTTCTGGGGACATTTGCAAGCCTAGCAAAAGTTTTGTACCGGCAACTTGGATTTTCGTTAAAAATTTTATTAATACTTTTATGGACGTCTTGTTGATTCGACATTTTTAGAGAAATAAATTTTGATACTGACATGAACTTAGGCACATGGTTTTCTAAAGTATTAGCAATTATAAAAAAATAACGGTATTGATTTTGAACACATGGTATTAAAACTAGATGCCTACAAGTATGCACTATTTATTTCGCGCGCACTCCTTATATGTAAGTTGAAGCTATCTCTTTTGAAAGACCAAACAAATTTTATATTTCAATCAGAAAACGCGTGCGAATGTAGCGTTCGTCAGGCAGTATTTTCCCATATGCGTAGTCGTTTTAGAAACATATTTTTTTGAAAAAAAAAAAAAATTTTTTATATCAAAATTTCTTGTTTTTTAAAAATTCATAAAAAATTGGAAAAATTCTTAAATTTTGCTCCTGCAGCGCCTAGGATGCCCCTAGATGGGCCAAATGTATGACCAACCCCACTTTATTTTTCATCTCAATCATTTATTTCTAACATACCTACCCGCTATCACCATTCCTTAAGGGGGCTCCCATACAAAATGTTCAATGCATGTTCCAATTTTTTATGAATTAAAAAAAAAAAAAATTTCGATAAAAAAATTTATTTTTTCCAAAAAAAAAAAAAAATGTTGCTAAAACGACTGCGCATATGGGCAAATCCTGCCTGACGAACGCTACATTCGCAAGCGTTTTCTGATTGGAATATAAACATTTTTTGGTCTTTCAAAAGAGATAGCTTCAACTTATATATAGTAAACGACTGCGCATATTAATTTGTGGAAAAGAATTTGTATTTTCTTTAAATAATCATAAACTCATATCTTAACTTGCACGAATATTGGTTTTCGAGTTATACCATTTTGGATTGTTTTAAGTACTTTTAAGTGTTATCCGTACTTAAATATTTGAGTACGACTCGTACTAAAGTAAGAATAAAATACTTAACTTTAGTACGAGTTTTTTCTTTCTGTGTATTGTTCTAAAACTATGCGTTTTCTAAATTAAAGAATCGATATTACGAACTAAAGTAAAACTTACGAACCAAAGTATAATTTACGAACTATGTATGATATATCAAATGACAATTTCGACCTGATGATATGAACACGTCATGTAATATATCATTCAAAATTGTCATCTTCTTCCATATAAATAAAAGAAAGTGGCATTAGTTACTACGTTTATAACTAAAGAACGGCTGGACCGATTTCGATGATTCGTACCAATTCAGAATGGTCTCTGACCAAGTAAGAAGAATAGCAAAAATCTAAAATAGGTGGCGCCATTGAAAATTACTCAGTATGAATTAAATCGTAAACTCTGCCTTTGACGATGCTATGATCTTTAGCAAAGTTGTTGAGCATGAGCCGGCGAAGGTTTATAAGTCGATATGACCAATTTCAGACAGGTGGCGCCACTGAAAATGACTCGAAATGCGTTAAATCATAAACTGTGCATTTGATCATGCTATGATCTTTAGCACAGCTGTTGAGCATTACCATACAAAGGTTTCTTTCTAGGTTGGTATGACCAATTTCCGATAGGCGGCACCATTGAAAATTACTTAAAATAAATTATATCATTTGATCATGCTATGGTCTTTAGTAAAGTTGTTGCGCATGAGCCGGAAAAGGTTTCTATGTTGGTATGAACAATTTCCGACAAGAAGTGCCATTGAAAATGAATCAAATCGTAAGCTATGCAATTGATCATGCTTTGATCTGTTAGCAAAAAAATTTCTAAAATATTCCAGAAAAAGACAATTATAAGGAAAATTCATTTTCTCATACATTTTGTATGAAGTGCTTAAAGGAAAGTTTAAAGGAGAGGAAGTTCTCATTCCGAGAATTCCAATGATCCTAACCGATATGCCATTCGAGTTTAAACGAATCCAATTTCCAATTCGTCTCGCATTCGCCATGACAATCAACAAATCCCAAGGGCAATCATTGAGTGTTTGTGGCCTAAATTTGGAGAACGACTGTTTTTCACACGGTCAACTCTATGTCGCATGTTCCCGTGTCGGAAAGCCATCCTCTTTGTTCATTTTCGCTCCTGACAACAAAACGAAAAATATTGTTTATCACAAAGTGCTTCAATGATATTCTCTAAACTTATTCAATAGTTTACTTATAATTCACATTTTCATATTCTTTTTTTTTTTTTTTTGTAAATAAAGATAAATTTTCTGCATCGAATATTACCTGTTCCCAGTGTTGCCAAAAATGGCTAAATTTACGGAAAAAAATGGCTAAAAAATGGCTAAAAATGGGCTAAAAAATGGCTAAATGCTTTTTTAAATAAAAACACATGAAAATTCAATAACAAAACAAAAATAATTAATTTAAAGTAGTTTACGATGAGATTGTGAGTTAAGATCAATTTGTTAAATAAGAATAAACGTAAAAAAAATTTTAAAATAAATTTATATTAAAAAATTAAATCATCGAAAAATTCGATGTCGTTATTGTTCATCTCATAGGAATCACTCACTCATTAGCTTCAAATAATCATAAGTTTTAAATAATTTGAAGGTAAATCTTAATCACGACAACATTTACCCAGCCTTTTGAGTCCAGATCTACAATAAAAAACAAGTAAAAAAGAATAGTCGGTTAAACCCGACTTTATGATATCCTACGCCACATTAGAACCTTTGTACCAAATTTTATCAAATAATCTCTAAATTGCGACCTGTACTTTGCGCACAAGGTTTACATGGACAGCCAGCCAGCCGGACAAACATCGTTAATTCGACTCAGAAAGTGATTCTGAGTCAATCGGTATACGTAAAGGTGGGCTAAGGACCAATATTTTAAGGTGTTACAGACATCAGCACAAACGCACAGTACCTTCTCCATTGTGGTGGTGGTATAAATATTGTATTGTAAAATATTTAACTATAATTTGATAAAATCGAATTAACGGTTGCTTAATGTAACCTATTTCTCAAATTACTTTTTTACGATGTTTACTTGGCTAAACACCCTCTCTACTTCAGCATTACACCATGCAAGTGAGAGTGAATAGTCAATTCAGAAATTTCTAAAACAATTTTGTTACCGCCTGCATCCTTTTATTGAAATACTTGCAACCAGAAAGAAACAGCGATGTTTGTGTTGATCCATTTTATAAATTTAATAGTGGAATACTGTTCCTTTATTTTGAAAGATGTTTCAGCGTCATAGTTTATAGCGATTTTCAAGATTTGTAAAAGTTGTGATTTAAATTAAAGGCGTTTTAATTGTTCAAAATGTTTATTTTACTTTTATAAATTTTTATAATAAAATAAAAATTATTCTTTTAAAAGAAAAACGGCAAAAAAATTTTATGGCTAAACAAGTTGAAAAATGGCTAAAAATATGGCTAATGGCTAAACTCATTTTTTAATGGCTGAACAGGGTGAAAAATGGCTAAATCTAGCCACTAAATGGCTAAATTGGCAACACTGCCTGTTCCTGTTTCTGTATTTTAAATATAAACAAACACAATACTTTTCTAGGCAAAACAACGTTTGCCGGGTCAGCTAGTATGTTTATATAATAAAAATTATTTATATAATGTATTACAATAATTAGTATTGTGGTTATTTTGTTGAACTATTTATGGTTTTTAATATTTTAATTAGGCTAAAGTTCACCAAATTAAAATATTAAAATTATAATGTATTACTATATAATTAAGAAAAATAATTAATTTCTTAAAATTATTAGGTCAGTTGTGATTATTGGTCAATGGGTATTATTGGATATGAACTTATTTGTGAAACAACGCCATTTCATGAAGACAACGTACACGAAACTTATTCAAAAATTCTTAGCCATTGTGAAGAGAGTAGTCAGAAAGAGCTGATTTCATTTCCCAAGGACTTAAAACTTTCAAATAACTATAAAAATCTTATTGAATCACTTGTAACAAATCCCTCTAAGCGCTTAAACTATGAAGCTATACGTAAACATCCATTCTTTGAAAATATAAAATGGGATACCCTACGTTCGGAAGTTCCTCCAATCATACCAAAATTACAAGGTAATGACGATACGTCTAATTTTGAAGATATACAGCGTAAAAAAACTAAAACGGCTGGTCCAAACGCTAAGAAATCTTTAAGTACAATGATGGGTTCAAATGAGTTTAGTGGCAAAGATTTGCCATTTATTGGTTATAGTTTTGTACATATGGAAATAAACGATGTGGAGGCGGGTGCCATAGAGGATGCAAGATATGTCAAAGTCAACAATAAGTTAAAGGAGATGCAAAAAAAGCACAAGGAACGTTTAGGAGAAATAACGAATTTGAAACAAGAACTGTTAAGAGCCGAACTGACCGCCAAACAATCAAATACCCAATCAAAAATACTGCAAGATGCAAAGGATGAAATAACAAAAATGAAAAATATTATAAAAGATAAGAACATGGAATTGGCCAGTTGTCGCACACAAATAAAAACTTTACAAAGTTCATTGAAAATTGAACAAGAAATGTGGCAAAAGAAAGAGGCCACCATAACTGACCTCTTGCGTATGAATCGTCAAAAGTACGAAGATGCTAAAAATGCTACAGAAGCACGTTATGAGCGGCGCATCTCCGAAAAAAAGGCAGAAATAAATGCTATTAATAAAAAACTGGATGAGCGGGAGGCCGAACTAACGTTCAAGGTTGAAGAGTGTGCACATTTGCAAGAAAAAATGGAAAACTATAAGGAAATGCTAAAACAACAAAAGGAGCAGGCTCAAAGGGATCTAAAAGAGTTTGAAAAGAACAAAACAAATTTGATTGATATTTATGAGCAAAAATTAATTGAATTGCGTAGTAAGTTGCGACACGAAAAAGATCATAAATCTCGTTTGACTATGGAACTGAGAGATGTTAGAAGTGAGTTAGATGATAGTATTATTTGTACTAAATCCACTGAGGAAGCTAAACAGGCAACAGCAAGAACTACGGATGAAATCCTTAAACGTTTGAATGATGAAATTAAAGCAAACAATGAATTGCACAAACAAAATCAGGATTATAAGCAATCTTATTCAGAAGCCCAGAAACAAATTGAGGCATTACAAAACGATTTTCATCGTTTGGAAAGAGAGTTAAAGGTTAGTCAAAATTGTATGTTTCTTTTATTCTAAAATTCACATAAATTTGGATTCAAATTGTCATTTTTTATTCATAAATTTAAAAAAGGTTGCTGAATGTAGTAAAAATTTATCTGAAAGCAATCTGGCTTCACATACTTCTCCATATGAAACAGCACCCGGCTCACTTACAGACATACGCGTTATTGAAGAACAATTACGGGCTGATTTGGAAACCGCTAAAGAAAATGAAAATACCCAAAAAACTAGAGCCGATAAACTTCAAGATATTGTAGGTAAATTAGAAGAAATGCTAGAACGTTTTAACGAACAAAGTCTATCACCCAGCAAACCACTTCCAGCCCCCCGAAATTGTCACGGCGGTGGTCATGGACAACATCAGTCTGTGGGTGATATGTTAGAAAAACAAAATGAAAAACTGGAAGATAAACTGGCTGCAGTGCGCGAACAAATGATAATTGAAAGACAATCAGCACGTTCTGCCAATTTAGCTTTGTGGAAGGCAGAAAAACAACTAGAAGAGGTATTGGCTGAGAAAAAAATTACTCAACGAAGAATGGAGTTAACAGAAGAACGTATTAAAAAAGTTCAGGCAGAAAAAGAAGAGGCCATGCGTATGTGCAAACTTACCGAAGAAGCTAAAAAGCTTAAAGAAGGGAGAATAGAAGAAATGAAACAAGAGATCGCAGCTTTAAAAGCTGATATCCTTAAAGAGCACCGTATGTGGGAAAAAGCAGAACAGCAGCGTATGAAATGTAAATCAGAGGTAAGTAAATTGTTTTTAAATTAAGAATATGTTGAAATTAATTGTTTATAGTCACATCGCAGGATTTAAAAAATAAGTGTGTGCATTTATTAAAAATCAAAACGTTGCGTGTTACTATTTTCTTCTTTAATTAAAAAAGAAAAAGAAAATAAGACTTGTTCTTTTAAGAATAACCCAACTTCAAAAACTCTAATTAGAAAAACGATGCCCAATTGGGAAAAGCAATATTAAGATTTTTGTGCAATGGTGGTTTGCTCATGTTTTAGTTTTGTTTTATTATTGTTATTGTACTCATTCTATAGATTATAATTAAGCAATCCACAAAGTGTACTATTGTGTCATATTGTTTGTATTTGCTTTAATTTTATGAATGTCACATTCATACATAAGCAAACCACCATTGCACAAAAAGGGCCGCCATTGGTTCCCAAAGTAGGGCTCCTCGGGAATTACAAAAATGAAAATTGATCCGGAATTCGAAGTTACATAAATAAACCAGTATATCACGCAACCAATATACTTCGGTAAAAATCCTGTGACATGGCAGATTGTTAAACATTTTTATATACATACATACATACATAATTCCAACTAAAAAAATATAATTTAAAACTTTCACAGATAATTGAACACATTTCAAATTGTAAAAAATTGGAGGAACTAATAACCGAAGCCCGCAAAAAAATTCATCAATGTCAACAAAAAAGTGATAAATTGGATTTTGAAAACAAATCTCTTATAAAAGATCTCAATGAGGAAAAAGATCGTTATACAAATATAAATGATCAATGTTCGGCACTGCAAATACAATTGAAAAGCTTGCAGGACAACTATGAACGCTTAAAATATGCTTGTACCGTAACCGATACACAATTGACCGAAGTGGAGAGTATGTTGGAAAAGGAACAAATATGCAATAAGACACAACAAGTAAAGATAGATCAATTGTATGCAGCCGCTCGAGAAAAGGATGAAGTGGAGGCTCAATTAAAGAAACTACTAAGCGATGAACAACTACAGAAACAAGCTGCCGAATCGAAAAACTTTGCTTTGACAAATGAGTTGGAAGAATGTCGTAACAATTTAGAGGAACTACAAAAAAAATTTTCAAACCAACAACAATACGTAATGGAACAAACAACAAATCTGTTCGTTACCCAAGAAAAGTTGGAGGTCATGCAACATGAAAATCAAAATATACAAGCTATTAATGATAATCATCAGCGTGAACTGTTGCTTTTAAAAGAGGAAAATGCTCGAATATTATCGGATCTCTTCAATGCAAAAGAAGAGTCACAGCAGTTACAACATAATCTTAAAGATATTTATGGGCAAAATAGTGACTTACAAAATGAGTTACAAGATTTGAAGAGATTGCTCGAAGAGAAAAAAAATTACTACCTACAAAGAGATATAAAATCGGAGGCTACTCTAGCCCAGCATAAGAAATTAATAGATTATTTGCAACTTAAGGTAGAGGATTTGACCCAGAAGAAAAAGAAAACTTTGGCTGATAAAATATTTGGCAGTACTAATTCATCAAATGCTACTAAAAAAGAAAATATTGGACCTTCTATCGTAGAAACCTCAATTCTCTACCGCACTTTACAAGAAGAATTAAAAAGAGAGAAATTGAAATCAAAGTCATTACAAGACCAATTGGACAGATATCAAAAAAATCAACTTCTGGTTAGTATGAGATCTCCCCAAAAGAGTAAAGAAAATCAAGTGAATGAACAAAAGGAAAGTATTACTGAAGAAGCAGTTTTAACCCAAATGCAAACAAAATCTCCAAGAAAACGACAAGAAAATAAAATTTCTTTAAGAGAAGCTTCCTCCCCAAAGAAAATTACCCTAGATATAGAGGAAAGTGGCACGGCAAAACATTTAGGGTCCCACCATCGCTTTGAATTAGCTTTACAAGAAACAAATATAGAAGAAACTGTGTGTTTAGCTTGTAAAAATCCCATTATATCTGGTTCAGCTTATTGGAAATGTAGGGAGTGTAAGAATTCTGCTCATCGAAAATGTCGTAGTAACATTAAACAAGCCTGTAGTGATGTAGGAGCCGTTTTGGCAGCATTTGGTAGCGAGTCAGCCGCTAAGTGTTTAGAAACAATGGCTACCGAAGCAACAGCTCCCCCTGAAACGGATCTAGATACCGAATCAATAGGAAAATTTTCTTATGAAGGAAAGTTAGATACAAATAATGGCACAAGTTGTAATGATTCTTTATCTATTACAAGTAAAAATTATCAAGGAACATTAATATTCTCAGTACAAAAAAACAGCTTGGAAGCTACATTAGAGGTAGCTTGTGCCTACGAGATGGAAGAAAATAAAATTCTGCTACTGGGTTGTAATACGGGTTTATATGCCTTGCACATTGAACAAAAGCAATTAGTTCATATAGCTGGTGTAGATGCTGTCAGTTGTATTGCCATTTCCCAGCCTTTGGCGAAAGTAATAATGGTGGGTTCTAACGGAGAATCGTTGTATCAGTGTGATCTTAGACATTTACAATCCCGTAGTCAAGCAAGTGCTTGTCTAAAACCTGCCTTGGAAGCATCAGTCTTAGATTTGCCTTTTGCAAATCGTACTTCCACTGAAAAGTGGAAAATGGTTCAAATTTCTCAAGAAACTGAACAACCTTTGGATACAGTTGCCATCGGAGCTACTTCCACACGCATTGTTATTCTCAAGTACGATGTGAAGCAGCAGAAATTTAAACCAGTTCGAGCTTTAGATACTGCAACTCCTGTTTCCTCAATATTCTATACTAGACATACCGCCATTGTCAGTTCGGATAAATTTTTCGAAATAGATCTATCCACATATGGCGCCGAAGAGTTTGTAGACGTTGCCGATCAATCCCTTTCTCATACACATAATTGTCAACCCGTTGTAGCACTTCGTATATCGAAACAAGAATTTATTTTATGTTTTATGGAGTGTGGCGTTTTTGTTGATGAATATGGTTGTCGTTCTCGACCCTACGACATCAATTGGGAATATACGCCTTGCGGTTTTATGTATCGTGCCCCATTTTTGTATGTAGCCCATTTCCAGTCTATCCAAATAATACGTTTACATCGTTCATATAGCAACGAAATAGTAAACGCTTCATCCGCTGCGGCTCAAAAAGATTTAGATGCTGATGTCGATGATACGAATAGCGGTGATCCTCAATTAAAACGTTCATATATAAATTTCTATATGCCAACACTTCTAACAGAAAGTGGCAAATTGAATATATTCATGTTGGCCATACAAAAAAATACCGGGTTTCAGGAGATTTATAATATCGATGCTTTGCAAACGTTTAGACAACAACACAATGAGTCAATAGATACTATTTCCTCTATTGCTACTTCAGTGACAATGGATTCAACGGCTTTTACTGCAACTGACACTCCTGCCAGCACTGAATGAAAAGAAAATGTTTCTTCTAATACAATATTTAATATAGTTACATGTATTTAAATGTTACATGTTTTTTTAGTTTCATAGTAAATCTTGCAAGGTTTTACCTCTTATATTTGCTGCGTTTTTTTTGTGTGTTTTAAATTAATAATTTTTTTATGGTAATTTTTATTGTTTACAAATATATAACACAATCAAATATCACTGATTTTTTAAATTAAAACTTTATTTTTTAAAGATATACATAAAATATTTTAGTATAAGAACTTTTAACGGCTTAGGGCTTATTTTTTAAATCCCTTCACCTTTCGATGAAAAACTTTTCATTAAAATTTTTAAAAATGTTTAGGAAAATATTTTACAAGTGAGGTGAAGTGTTCTACAAAATAACCCCTTTATCCAATCTTACTTAATTTTGTAATAAAATATATTATTAAACATAAATACTTGTTGAAATAAATCTCAATTTAAAAATAAATTTATAACACTATAGGTAACTAATTGATTTTATTTGATTGAAATGATAAATATTTGTATGTTCTAAGGCTGTTACGAATATTCGTATTCGAAATGCCGAATAATCGCCTATTTTACGACATTCGTATTCACCAAATTCAAGCAAATATTTCAAGAATATTTTGTTGATACATTCATTCCTAAAGAAAAAAAATACAAAATTGGGAAAAATACATAAAATGAAACAACAAATATTAATTAAAATTATTAAAACAAAATTTCGAAATTGGTTTTTGTTTTAAATGTAAGTTGCACGGACGAGTAAGGCGCTCGTGTTCTATAAACTACACATAATTTTTATTCAAAAAAAACTATTTTTCTTCAACGGAAAATAATCTTTTAGAGCGGGTTTTTTACTTAGAGTTTAAACCAGGATCAATAGTAAGATTCTAGTATCAATTGAATTTGATATTTCTGGGTGGTGGCTTAACCCTTTCGCTACATTGTATCCATATGGATACACTCAACTGAAGAGGCATCAGACAATCTCCAGGTCAAAGAATTGGCTTAGATTGCGGCACGTTATTGTTTTTTAAGATCTTATGAATTATTTTTAATGAAAAACTCTTGGATTTTTGCAAAATTGAGAAAAATATAGCATTTTTAAAAAAACGTTTTTTTATATAAAATTTTTTTTGAAAAATAAATTTTTTTTTATTTCAAATAACATATATACATATATATATATATGACCATGTTTAAAAAAAAAAACACATCCAACATAAAGAAAAAGGTTTATTTTAACTTTTTGCATCAATATTTCTTTGTTTTAAGCCGGAAAAAAGCTGTGCAGATTTTTTAAACATAGTATGTATCCATATGGATACAAACGCAAGTTATGGTGTTGAATTATATACACACAACGGATATAAAATAATTTTAAGTTTGATGCTGCTGAGTGGTTTTTATATGGGCCTTTTGCAAATTATGGACCGATCATCACGAAATTTATTAGTGTGGTTTCTAGTCTTATAAAACTGTGAAGTAATAAATTTTATTCTGATAGCATTATTTATTAAGGTTTTATGCGTTATATACTGTTTTCCGGGATTATGGCTTATATGGGTCTAAAAGTAAATTATGGTCCGATCTTCGCGAAATTATACAGCATGGTTTCCGCTCGAATAAAACGAATTTTTGCAAAATCTTTTAGAATTCCGTGCATTATTCCGTTATTTATGTTAGTTTTTTTAACAAAATTTCTTTACCATAACCGAAAGATGTATCCATATGGATACAGTCCAAAAAACACATTTAGGGTTCATTTTTTTCAAAAGTGAGTATTGATTGTTGTTATTAGGGCCAATTATAATACAAATCCAAAAAATTGGATTTTTTTAGTAACCCAGTAAAAACTTGTAGCGAAAGGGTTAAACCATGTAGCGCTGCCATACTGAGCACAAATAAATGGCAACATTTTTTTGCAAATATCAACCCTTTTGCAAATAATTTGCCGATTTTTTTGGTTATTTTCCATTTTACTACAAATGGGTAAATCGGCGTTATACTCACGAAATATATTTTCAAATACAGTTAAACATCTATTGTCCGGCTGCACTAGCACGGATAATCGAAATACACGGTTAATAGAAGTTATATTAAATACAGAAATTTATTTTTCTTTTATTTTTTTTTATTTCAACATTAAATTTATGGAACTGCAGATTCAAATATACCACATATTTTTATAAAAAACATACAAATTCCCAGAGACAATGCAATATCAAATATTTACTGATTATGCTTTGGTTGAATGCACAAAATTTGTAAATTTTACGTTTTATGCTTTTTTGTTTTTGCATTTCTTATGACGAACTGTTAAATTATGTGTGGGCACATGAACTTAAAAAGGGGAAACACCGGAATTAGATTAACATAACAAAAAACATATGAATACTGCACGGATTATACATGTAAAGCACGGTTAATAAAGGTATAAATCTAAAGCACGGAAAATAGAGGTGAAGCACGGATAATAGAGGTAAAAAAAAAAATGAACCGCATGCCGGTTAATAGATGTAACCGATTAATAGAGGCCCGGTTAATGGAGGTTTAACTGTATTGCATTATTTTTGGCATAGTTTAACAATCCCGGTTCGTATTCACTCACTAAAAATCTTTCTAAAATAATTTGTAATTTCGCCGAATCACGAACCGTTATAAAAAACCTAAAAATAAAGACAGAAAAAATAAAAACATATACAACATTTACTATTTTCACCATGTCAAAATATTTTCTTGACATACTGTATAAATAAAGTATATCTTTCAGTGTTCGAAAATAAACACTAAATATCGTTTTTTAATGTTCGGCTCGGTAGATTTGTGGAAAACACAAACGCTAATAGTGTTTGTGTAGAAAATAGTTGAAAAAAATAACGTTTTCCTGTTAGTCATCTTTCGAACACAAAAATATTACTGTTTTTATCAAACACAACAAACATTAATTTAATTCCGTTCGGTTTTTTTTTTTTTTGAAAATCAACAAACTTCAATGTGTTCGGTTCGGCTCGTTAATGTTCGTCCCTTCTGGCTGGTAAAAAAAACATTTTTACAAAAACAAAATACACACACGAAAAAAACATTATAGAACATTAAAATATAATGTTTGTCTACAGTATCACTACAATTGTTCTGTTTTTTAAAGAAGAACCGAACATTATATAATGTTCGGTTCTTTCTTGAAAATAGTTACGAACGGTATTAAGGGTTGTGTATGTCTACACAATCACTAAAAAAAATAGATATCGTTCCTGGGTGTGTGAGCCGAACGTTAAATAATGTACTGTTTATTTTCGAACACATATCTTTATATATTTATACATACAGTCCATTAAAGTCTACATACACCTATACATAAATTGTATTTTTTTTTTAAATACGAATTATCGGACACCATAGATCTTTCCGAGTCCAAGTTTTACCACCAAAGTAAATGGTAAATTTATTCTTGAAGATGTCGGTATAAAAATCTGTCCAATCGGTTACAAAATGGCCCAGTTATATCCAAATACTGAAATTTGAACTAAACTTGCTATATATTAATTAAACTTTTAATATATTTTATAGCACGCAAGCATATGCAATTGAATAATATTAAGCGATATATATTATATAAATGTGTATATAAACATACGTATATTTAGATATAAACATATCGTTGGTCTCATGTAGAACTTTACAAGGAGAAGGCAAAAACATAATAGAAACTGTATGTAGGTATCATAATGTAAAATGGCTTCTTCAATTACTTGTTAAAGGCTAGATTACACTATTATACTTTGTATTAATACATGTCAAAAACTCAAGTAATATGACAAAGTGTGATAGTGTGAATGCAATGTGTCACGAAAATTACAAGTATTAAGAAAAAAGTTTGACATCCCATACGACTCCATCGTTTTTTGAAAAATTTCTAAACAATAATACTTTTCATTGGATCAGGGTTGCATTTTATTTCATGTGTGAGTGTTTATACTTTGTGTGATGATGTGAACACAAACTGTCATGTTACATTAGATTTTTTGACAGTCGCAACAAAACTAATTAGATTTCTATCTCACAAAGTATTATGGAATACGTAAGACTTGTGAGATAGTGTAATCTAGGCTTAAACTGATATTTTTGATGCTATTGTATTAAATTTTTGTGGCGAGGTGTATTTGTGGGAAATGTATTGGAATCACTAAAAAACTCAATTTCGAAAAAAATCGAGTTAGGGCCTTTCTACAAGAGACCGACGATATATAAACTTCTATTCTTTATAAACCATGGTGAAGGGTATATAAAATTCGGCATAGCCGAATATAGCACTCTTGCTTGTTTAATAATCAAACTATAACAAGAACTTACCAAATAAATAAAACTTTAAATATCACTTAAATCACTAAACACAAATTTAGTAATTGCTTTTTTTTATTTATTTTTTGTTTGTGTGTAAATATACAAAATGGCATTCAAATTTTTAAAACGATAGAGAAAAAACATCTACCGTTATTTCATTTTCATCATTCCCTTCAGATACAAATATTGTCAGAGTTTTACTAAAGAGTTGAATTCATACATACCCTGCAAATAATAGGACCAGTCCAAACACGCGTGTAAAGAGAGGTCCACAAGGGAGCAGGACTAGTCCAAAACTAACCCAAACGTATGGAAAAAACCTGGTCTATTTAACATTACGATGTCCTAGGAGAGGACCATATAACCCGCCTTTGGACCACTAAGGAGTAGTTTTAAAACTACTCCATGGTATAATCAAGACAATTAGTTTTGAAGTCGTTTAAAAACGAAAGCATGTCGTTAAAAAACGAAGACATGTCGTCTCACTAGAAACACTTTTTAACAATGACATGGTCTATGCTTGCATTACATCGGACCAGTCCATGGAGTAGTCCATTTTATCAAAATGCATTAGGTGGTCCAATTTTATTTGCAGGGTACACTAAAAAAAAATTATAAACATTAGTAATTTTTGATTATTTTTAATATGACCATTAACTTAGGTAATTTCCATGTTCAAAAAAGCATCTAAATATTTTGTTAAAATTACTTTATTATATTTTGGTTTGTAATGACTATACCATGGACTACTTATTAATTAATAATCTGGCAACGAAATGATACGGAGATATATGGCATCATGGTGTAGTAATTTCACCATGTATGGCATCTTCATCTGTGGTGAATTTTTTTCTTCATTATAAAATGGATCCTGACACGAAGGTAGGGATAATTTATTTAAAAACTAAAATTAGTGAATTAATTTAAGTTTGACGGTGCAGTTTTAAATATAAGCAACCTAAAGTGATAGAAAATGAAAAAAGAAGAAAATATAAAAAGAAAAATGTGGCGCACTCATAATTTTCAAATTATGAATAAAAATAAAGTAAACAGCTTTATTTCCAACAAAATGTGTTATTTTAGTAAAAAAGAATTTAAATTTTTAGAAGTTAATTATCATTTACAAAACTTTGGACAACGATTTTACAATATAAAATTACAAATTTTAAATACTTCAAAAACAACAAAAACAGTGCAATAAAAAACAAAATTACTCGGTTTTGAACGCGTCAAAAAAGTGTACAGTTTTCAAATAATAAGAAATGTGAAGTGGGTTATACTTTGTTTGATTTCTTTTTGATTTTAGGACGGCTTCTAGTCTCTTTGGCATCGATTCCACCCATTTTAGAGTTAGCTCAGCAGAATTTTCTTCAGAGAGTGCTTGCTGCTTATGTTTTCTTTTAATTTGTCTGTCCAAATGCTTAGTTGAGTTGATATCGAGCAACTATTGGGCTGATCCAGCTGCTTTAACCCTGCATTATTAACCTTAAATCATGTCGCATAGTTACTAACCATGGGTCTTATCGACCCATCGATTGTATTATCCATTGAAATCGTCTCAACTTATAAATTGATAAAACGTTTACTTCTTTTGGTAGATTATAGTCTTTTATTGTTAAATTTTACTATACAATGGTGTGTTAAACAACTTATATATTTAAATTGAAATTAAGTTTGTACTCATTACAACATAGCTAAAAACAAAAGTGAAAAAAAGTTATCCAGCCGAATTGCGCATAAAATTAGAGTTTTTAAGATATTGACGTCAAATAAAGTGCATTTGAAACCTGAAATATAGTAGTAAAATGTTAGAAAGAAAAATTGGTATGGCTAAAATATATCCTTTCTATAACGGTATAATAAATCTTTGTTACATTATTGCTAACTAGTTTTTTTTAAATAATTTTATATGCATAATAGCATAAATATTCCTTATGTTTATTGTTTAAAAACGTTTAAATATAAACAAATTTAGATTACACATCTCGAGTTAGAATTTTCCTAAACTGCTAAACTGCGAAAGTGACAGCTGGTGGCTTTAATAGCCTTGGTTGAGGGCTTTCGAAATCATTTATCAGATTTTATAAACACCCAAATTTACAGATTTTATTCAACCAACAACTTTTTGGAACATTTTTGAATTTTTTGACTTTAATACAGAATGCTCCCTAAACTGATAATTTTCCGAAAGTGACAGCTAGTGGCCTTAATAGCCTTAGTTAAGGGCTTTTGAAATCATTTATCAGATTTTATAAACACCCAAATTTACAGATTTTATTCAACCAACAACTTTTCGGAAAATTTTAAGATTTTTTTCATATTTTTATTAATTTCTTGATTTTTTTATGATTAATATAGCATTCGTAATGTTTTCTGATATATTTTTGCTTGTATTGTTATTGTTTGTCACGCACGTGTGGTTTTTTTTTTCAAAACAATAACAATAGCACGTGTTCAACACAAAAAAATATTGTTTTTGCGGTTGATTTCTAAATATTGATTTGTTCACACGCGTCATTTCGGGCTTATTTGTTAGTGTTTTGCTAAGAATAGTTGACATTTCAAGCTATAAACACTAACAATGCAAAGCAAAAAAACCTATGTGGTTTTTGGATTGTTGTATTTCCGACACCACCTGTAGTTGAATTCGCCTTGCCTTATTCCATCATGATTGCCAGCAGTCTGACCACAACTAAAAAAAAAACTGGATGCTAAATGTGGCTCAAGGTATATTTATAGCAGGTAGCCGCGAGATTACAACAATTGTACAATAAAACAAACAACAGGGCTTTTTATTGTTGTTATGCGATACGAACTGTCAAACAGCAAAGGGGTTGATAAGAGACAAAAAAGACAACAGATAGAGACAAACAATTTGTTTACTGGTTTACTAAGCAACATTTGGCAGGTTGTATCACAAAACAAGCAAATAAAAAATAAACAGCTGGCTTTCCGAGACTACCTGCTATAAATATACCTTGATGTGGCTTAAAACAATGCTAAAAAAAACTTTAAAATACTAAAAAATGCTAAATTTTCTTAAATAAATGTATCATTATAATAAATGAATTATATATTAATTTAATTATGTACCTGAAAATATAATATTTTTTTTTAATAAAACTAAGTTGATATAAAAATACATAGGTACATACCTTATTTGATAAAAACAATTCAAGAACATAAACAAAGTAAATTAAATACATAGTTACATACATGTACATTTAGGTATTTGCATAAAATATACCAATATTTCTTTCAGTATTTTATACAAATGTATGTATGTATAGGTATATATATAAAATAATTCTGATAATGCATAGAAAATATTCCTGAAAATATTGAAGGAATAAGACTTTTTAAGTATAAAAGCTTTATAAAAAAATATCAAATATTTGTTTGCCCTAATCTGACCACAAAATATTTTTGAGGGGCAAACAGAAAAACAGCTGATTTTGGGCAAACAAAATTATTTGCTAGCAAACAGAAATGCTCCTAATGTGACCATTTAACGTCAAATATTTTCCTTGTTTTTAGGCAAATAAATATTTGTTCTTACAAAAATTTTGTAAGAACAAACAGCGGCAAATAAAAAGCTTTAAAATAAAAATTATTGAATAAAATTGAAAAAATTAACAAAATTAAATAAGTTTTTAATGACGAAAAAACTTATTTATGTAAACAATTTTTCCTGTGTTCTCTTTTTAGCAAAGAGATTTAGGATTCAAGATGTTACAAAATATATTTTTCTTAAGTAAATGGGTAATTTCTATGAGCTTATGTTATGAATTATGAATTGCAAGCATGGCGTATCTATATAAATAGATAAATTTTTGAGAGTGTACCAGTTTGGGGTCATTGGACAATCAGAGACCCGCCAAAATAAAATTATATAATGAATTTAAGTTTTATATAAAACATATTAGCGCCAAATAATATGCCGAAATAGACACCTTTATGAGATTTATTTTCGTCTTGAAGTGATTGTAGCAAGTGACCTAGAACCAATTCTCGGCCTAACAAGACGAAATTTTGACACGACATACAAGCTATTATAGAAATTATTGCCAAAACCGACATTTATAAGATTATTATGACATTAAAAGCTATTTACAGAAATGGTATTTGTATAAGAGCTATGGTAAAATATGGATCGATTACAATAACATTTGGTAAGGTGATAATAGATTGTCTATGGGCACAAGGACTCTTCTCCAGAAATAAGTTTTTATGGGGGCTATATGAAAATATTGACCGGTTCTTTCCACCTCTTATGACATTAAAAACAACATTTCATTACTACCAGGTGTGTTTTTGGAATCCGCATAATTCAGAAATTGGTGTTCTGAAATCCGCATGTTGTTGTGTATTCGAAGTTCTTGTGCAGGAAAAAAAATTGATGATGTTTTCTTTGATAGTGCCCTGTAAAATAGGTGACTACGGTGGGGCTATCTTAATAATGGCGACGATTGCCGAAAACCGCAACAAAGATATGCGAAAATTGCAAAAAATTTGCAAAAATAGCGATAAATTTTAATATTTCAAACAAACCATAAAATTGATTAAAAGTCCCTAAAATTATAAGGAATGTCAAAAATTTGATAAAAATTGCTAAATTAGCAGAAAATCACGAAAACTTGCAAAGTTGGAAGCAAACCCAAAAATGTATCGGTTAAAAACAAAATGTTGGAAAAACAAAAAATTTTAAAAATAGCGAAAATGCGCGAAAAAATTTAATATATTTGGAATAAGCTTTAAAGTTGATTAAAAGTCCCTAACACTACAAGGAATGGCAAAAATTCTGTAAAAATTGCGAAATCAGTGGAAATTTGCAAAAATTCGCGATATTCTCAAAATTCTATTTTTGCTTAAAATGTTCTCAAATATAAGAATAAAAGTCGATTTGTTTTACTTTCACTAACCCCTTTCTACCCTAATCGAAAACGAATAAAAACATGTGGTGGTGAATTGCAGAACACAAAAAATGCTGAATTAATCCACTTTCGAGTGAATTCGGATTTTAGAACACACCCGATTATCTCAAAAATTGCGACATGTACTTTGCGAATAAGGTTAACATGGACAGCTAACCGGACGGATGAACATTGTTATATCGATTAAGAAAAGGATGCTGACGAAAAATAAAAATTTTGGTGGCAAGTTCACTCAAGTTCTTTTAAGCAGTTTGGATTGAAATTTAGCACTTTTGGTTCAGTAGGAAAAGCGTTATGGACTAAAATGTGAAACAACCTCCCGAAAAATCGACATTTCTGTAACAAAAACTAACCTAAATTGGTGGCGGAATGCACCTTTTATCGTTAAATTTTGCACAAACTCAATTTATATGCCTAGAAATCATACAACTAAATTTCGTGAAGATCGGTCTATAATTTACAATAGATCCACTGTCTAAAAACACTTTATTGCTTGCGTAACTAAACCGTAACGAATATTGCTTTAGTTCATAAAATAGTTTAATTTAGTTGTATTAGACTGGAAATTACTTCGCCAAATTGCATTTATCTCTTTATTTGTTATGTTAATCCTTTTTTACTTTTAAAACGGTTGTTCTCGCTCTTCTATACCATAAAACCAGAAAAGTTTCAATATTTTGCATCAAAATGATAATTTTTAGTTATAATAAAACTTACAACTACAATTCGAGTCGGAAAGAACCCAACCAATTGTAGGGGGATGTAAGAAAAGATAAACTCACTGTTTATTGTTGGTGTTTTGTTTAAGCTTTGATATTGTTACAGGTAAGACTTAGAGTGTTTATAACTCTTATTCGCTTAAGGTTTAATTTGTTTAATATTTTTGGCTTTTCTAAAATCTTTGGAAAAGGTTTCCTGATGAGCTGGTGTAAGCAACCGGCGAAATGCGCATAGAGGCTTGCTTTCCCTCAACAATAAATTTCAGTGTATTTATCAAATATGAAAAACTGGGAATTTAGCACGTCATACGAAGATCGTATTGATAATAAACTTTGTATTCCCGAAAATAACTTTGATAATATAATTGCATGTGCCCGTGCATAAAACTCAATTGGCAAATTGGTTTAGTTCGTTGTTTTCTTACGAAGACAATAGAATGAAGCGGTTTGTTTTTTAATTTTGTTTTTTCTTTTAACCCACTTACAACTACAATTCGAGTCGGAAAGAACCCAACCAATTGTAGGGGGATGTAAGAAAAGATAAACTCACTGTTTATTGTTGGTGTTTTGTTTAAGCTTTGATATTGTTACAGGTAAGACTTAGAGTGTTTATAACTCTTATTCGCTTAAGGTTTTATTTGTTTAATATTTTTGGCTTTTCTAAAATCTTTGGAAAAGGTTTCCTGATGAGCTGGTGTAAGCAACCGGCGAAATGCGCATAGAGGCTTGCTTTCCCTCAACAATAAATTTCAGTGTATTTATCAAATATGAAAAACTGGGAATTTAGCACGTCATACGAAGATCGTATTGATAAAAAGTTTTTATTTATTTAATTTTTATTTTTGACAATTTGTTCAAATATTTATTTTTAGGCAAATATTTTTATATGTGAACACAGGGCAAACATGTTTTCCCATTTTTTATTTGAAGCTATTTAATATCTGTTTGAACAAACAAAAATGGGCAAATAAATGTGCGTAGTGTGACCAGCAAATAAAATTTTTATTTTTTTAACAATGCCGGCAAACAAAATTTGACAATTGAAGCACAGCCGCGAAAAACGTTGTAAACGCCACATTTTGCAAAAACTGTTTTTTTGCAGATAAACGTTGACTTTACTCTCTTACACAGTTTAAACATCAAATCAACCAAAACTATGCACCTTAACGCCTTCAAAATGGCGTACAAAGTGTCAGCCAGTGGAAGAACATTGCAAGTTACTAACATAATGATGAAACCGAAATGGTTTTGCAGTGCGGAATAATGTTTTAAAAGTCTTTTGCATTAAAGTTTTTATTATCACTATTTTAAATAATAGAAAAAAAAAAATTTTAAAACAAATAATGCTGCTTGTCAAAAAACGTTTTTTTGCTCTCCTGAAAAATTATTATTTTGTAACTTAAAACGTTATTCGCGGCTGTGCTTCAATTGTTTGCCATATGTGACCGTACCTTTAGAATACACATTTAAATTAATATGAAAAAACCTAACTTACCAAAAATATAAAATCGAATTTTTCATTGATATTTGCAAAAATGTTTGGAATAGTTTGGCAAAAGTTAGTAATTTTTTAACCAAAAAACAAAAGGCCCTATCTATAGATATTTTGTATACAAAATATTACTTGATAAACGCTTAAGGGCCTAACCTACAGTTTGCAAAATGTTGCAATTAAAGTACATTGATTATTAAAGGATAAGAAAAAAAAGTACACAGTATAAATATAAAGTACAATTAATTTCTTTTAAAAATGTTTTTTATTGCTTTTCGCAAGTTTTATCAAACAATTACACTGTGCTAGAATTTTACACTTTTTTTGAGACAAGCCGGGCAACTGGCGCTTTAACCTGATTCGGGTACGCAGAATCCAATACCGGTTCAAAAACGGTTTAGTTTATTGAAATTACTAAAAAAAAACGAAAATCCGTGAAATGCTGTCAAAACGCATATGAAAAAAACGTGTGCGGAACATCTATGAAATAATGTTGATAGAGTTGTACTCTGTTCATTTTGTGAAAAAGTTCCGAAATGTTTCTGGCAACATTTTTTTTACAACTGCGAAATAATGTAAGCTGCACTTATTTCACGCGGAATTTTAAGCAAAAGCAAAAAAGTATGAACTAATTTTTTAATAAGAAATAAAAAATTAAAACAACACAACCGGTAACAGTTTTTATTCATATTTACTATATCGCACACATAGTTCAAAAGTGACACAACTCAAAATTTTAATTTTTCGAGTTTATATGCTTAAACTATGCACAATACACTTGTTTATCTGTAAAAAGACACATCAGTGTATTTTGTTGTTGTTAACTGTTGCTAACAGTGATGCCAACTTTTTGAGAGCAAAAAGCACTTTAAAATTTAAAAAAGCACTAAAAAGCACTATTTTCAACAAAAAAAAGCGTAAAAAAGCACTAAGCCATTTTTTTAATTTAATTAAACACAAAACAAGTTTCATTCGGCTGTGCCGAATATTATATACCTCCAAAGTTTAAAAAAGGCGATGGCGTTGATGGGTGACCATTTTCATTTAAAATTAAATATACAGGTATGTGATGAAAATCAATCGATTTCAAAACGACCGTTTTTAAAAGTTGTGATGAATTTCGAACGATTTTAAAATCTATTTCTGAATCTGGCCTGTTGCAATTACCGAAAATTTGCAGTGACCGACCATTCTTTATAAAACTTAATGACGGCCCAAATTTTAATAAAAAAAATATGTTGTCAACGCTAAAAAGTAAACGTTTTATAAAATTTCCAAATTGCTAGGAAGCCTAGCTATAACCTCGTAAATAAAGTTTTTGGTAAAACGAATGCAACTTTCTTTATCATTTGAAACCTTAAAATCTTTATATGCCTTCCCAAAATTGTACCCCAAATAGCAAATCTCATCTTAATCATCCTGAACATAATCGAGGTTTTAAAAAATGGTAAAAAAAAAAATAAATAAATATTGTAAAAGGCACTTAAAAGCACTGTGAGCAATTGTGAAAAGCACTATAAATACCCGCTTTTCAAAAACGGGTGTTTAACAAAATTTCGGGTATTGCATAAGCAAAAAAGCACCAAAAAATACCCGAAAGGCACCAAAATGGCAACGCTGGTTGCTAAAAAACAGTTACATATGTCTCTCTTTATGTTTCAATTGGTATAAAGTTGCAATTCATAAAAGTGACTTATTTTTAGTTGTATCAGAAAATTCAAGGGTAGCAGATCGTACTGCTAACTGCTAAATAGTCTTAATTCGAATTGTGACACTTTTGATAAAATAATTCTTTGTTGGAGTGTGTATTAATTAGACTTGTGTCAGTTTAGCTCATTGAGGTAAGAACGAATCATTTATAATATTTTTTGTTGTGACGCTTTAGATTTTGAAGAAAAAACATTAATATTTAATTTCTGTATTTTAGTTTTAGAAAATTAACGGTTTTGCTATTGTGGAGCTTGGAAATCAATTATCTAATGCAATAAAACTTCATTTTGAAGTAATTTAATAATTTTGTTGCTATAAAAAAAAGATTTTTGACTTAGGTCAGTTTAGACGAATTTTCGTTCTTAAACAAAGGTCATGTCGCAAGATGAAACTTATTCATCTGTTGTTACCGCGGAATGTAAGATGCGGATTGCAAGACTTGCAACAAGCAGGTACTGTCCATCCAATCAATCTGAAGATAGCATTGAGGATCCATTTCAAGCAAGCTTTGGTGATGAATATAATTTAAATTGTGAAGATTTCTCATCTAGTTCTTTAAATTCAGGTAGTACTGTAGATGATGAGGAGGTAGATTATAACAGAAATAATAAGGGGTAAAAAAGAGGTCGTAAGCCACGTAATTGGAGTATAAAGAAGGCGAAATTGTTAAGGAATTCCGGAAAATCCTATGTGTCAAAAGCCAAATCAAGAAGATCGTTTGAAGAAAGAAAAATGGGACCGCTCTGCGGAGAAACATGCCGATTGCGATGTACTGATCAAATAAGTGAAGCTGACCGACATCAATTATTTGATAATTATTAGAGCTTAGGGGGTTTGCAAAGGCAAAGAGAATATATAACAGGTACTGTGGAACCTATAATACCAAAATACCGATACTCATGTACAGGCAACTTCCGCAAGCAAAACAACGCATTTTATTTTACGGTGAACGTTATTAAAATTAGAGTTTGCAAGCTTTTTTTCATGTCTACTCTTGGAATAAGCGGTCGATATATACGCAAAACCTTATCGAAACAGAACTCGAATGACTTGAGAGGCAAACATAATAATCATCCCAGAGTAGACCCAGAAATTAAAGATAGCATTAGGGAGTTTATAAAGGCCATACCCAGAGTTAAGTCACATTAATTGCGAAACCAACCTTCACGTGAGTTTATTGAAGGCAGTAAATGTATTGCAAACTTATATCGCGACTACAAGGAGCTTCGAATGAACGATAATTTACCTTTTGCACATTCGTCTATGTTTAATCGAATATTTAATACTGAGTTTAATAAATCATTTTTTAAACCTAAAAAGGACCAGTGTGACTTTTGCGAAACATACAAAAATGCAAATAACCAGCAAGAGTTAGAATTGTATGAAGTCACACATCACACTAGGAAGAAAAGGAACTGTCACGAAAAGAGAAAGAAGAGGACAAGAAAAAATCTGATGTGGCTGTGTACGATCTACAAGCAGTACTGCCATTGCCAAAAGGCTTGACATCTAGTTTTTATTTTTAAAACAAAATTAACTGCTACAATTTTACCCCATAAGTGACCTTTACGCAAGAAAAGTTGAATGTTTTTTTGGAGCGAGATAGAAGAAAATCGAGGATCATTTGTAATCGGAAGCTGTGTCCTGCGGTATATTGAAAGTGAAATGTAAAAGGTCAGCAACTCTGAAGACGTGGAGTTTATTTTTTATTCAGATAACTGTGCTGGTCAACAAAAAAACAAATACTTGATTTCCATGTATTGATTTGCAATTCAAAAATATCATATGAAAAGCATAACCCATAAATTTTTAATAACAGGACACTCACAAAACGAAGGAGATAACGTACATGGTGTAATCGAAAAACAGATTAGAAGGCATGTTACTTGCATTCCCATTTACATACCAGAGCAGTATATAAGCTTAAAAGCAACTGCTAAGAAAACTGGACGACCGTATAAGTTACATAAACTGTTGCACAACGACTTTTACGATTTAAAAACCTTGCAGGAGGAATGGGGTCATAATTTTACGACTAACGTTCAAAAAGAAAAATTCTTATGGAAGGACATTAAAATTCTTCGAGTTGAAAAAAACAGCCCAGAGTCCTTTTATTTCAAAACATCTTACAAAGACTCAAGTTTCAAAGAAGTTAAGGTGCGAAATATAACTACAAAATCTTTAAAATCCTATCGAAATCTTGGGATTTAATCAGGTATTTTGTTATTTGTCTTTGTATGTTGTCCACTTGTATACATTTCGTGTCAATTCCATTCCAGGTTTGTTTCCTGGAAGCAGTTTTACCTTACAGTACGTTTACATTTGACAGTACTGGCAAGACAGTAAGAAAATACATATTAGTTTCCAAAAACACTACTAACTGTTTTCGTGACGTAGGCGTCCAGACAGTAGTTAAGACAGTTCACTTTTAAAAATAAGTCAAACGTGAATGTTGCTGTTCAAGTCCAGCTAAACGTGTTTTACATGAACTAAACAAACTTAAAAACAGCTTAAAATACTTATATTGTGTTAACAAACATAACACTTAACTAAAATATAAAAAAATCAAAGCAAAATATGTTTAATTTTTTTTACACTTTGATTTTTTCCCCTTTTGCTAACAAAACTTCAGATTACTGTTAGCAAATGTCAAATCACTGTCCAATCATTAACTATAACATGCAGTCTACAACTGACATAAAATGCTTAACATTAACACTAATATGATGTTAGTGTTAAGTATAGACTCATCATGTTAGAGGTTTTCTCATGTTATAACACGGTTGTTAATGCAAATGTTTTAACAACGCTTTTATAACATCATGTTATAACAGCAAATCATGTCAGTTGTAGACGGGCAGTAACATACAGTCTACAACTGACATGAAATGCTTAACATTAACACTAAAATGATGTTAGTGTTAAGTATAGACTCATCATGTTAGAGGTTTTCTCATGTTATAACACGGTTGTTAATGCAAATGTTTTAACAACGCTTTTATAACATCATGTTATAACAGCAAATCATGTCAGTTGTAGACGGGGAGTTAGAGATAGAGACGTGAGGATTGCGCAGATCGATAGATCTGTTAAATTTACCACAGGAAACGGTCTTATCTCATTTCGATTTTGTGATATACGACAAGATAACTCCGGAACGACATGTCAAAATTTTTGTGTAAAATAATTAATGTTGCTCAAGGCGAATTCAACAAGGTAAACTCAACTCGTCAGCCGTTCATCAGCTGTCTCCACGGCGAATTAAAAAATAATAGGGAAACGTCAAAGTATAATTTTGTTTATGTCTTGCGCCAAAATAACCGAAAAAATTTCTTGGAAACTGCGAATAATTAAAGTGAATTTAATAATCTGTTTTATTACCAAAACGAAATTTTTATTTTGTTTTTCAATCAATTTTTACCTTGTTAGCATTTTTGACAGCCGCCTATTATATTGCAAAAAATACATGGGGCTTTTTGTAGTTGTAGAGTTGCACTTACCTTGTTAAATTCGCCTTGAAGTTGCTCTACATTTTTCACAAATTTGAATAGAGTACTGGCAAGGCGAATTCATCTGACGAATTGAGTTTACCTTTTTAAATTCGCCTTGCAACAGTGATTTTAGCTAATATCAGCAGGGCTTTTAAGACCACATGTAATAAATCCGCCTTGGTACTAGACTTTAAACGTTAAATTTTTTTCTAACATGCGCAATCGTTTTAGAAAAATAATTTTTTTTTGGCAACAAAAATAGTTTTTTAGCAACATTTCGAAATTTTTGTTTGTTAAAAATCTATAAAAATTACAACTTTGTTTCTATTTTGTTCCAGACATATAAAAAACAAAGCTTCAAACAAGACAATCTATGTATAAATGATTAAAATTTGTTAACAACTTTTGATTTTATTCACAAAAGTCGAAAAATTTTGCAAGCATGTCTCGTGAAATTGTTAAGGCGACTCCTTGGCTGTTATGGTCTGTTTTCTTCAATATATTTCTAGTCTGTATTAAACATTTTATATGGGAACCCCCTTAAGGAATGGAAATCTGGAAATTTTGTTTTAAATGTTAGTTAAACGTGTCACTTTTGTGCTCGCGATCTAAAAGCAGGCAGTAATTTGAAAGAGTTTTGCACCCGTGTTTTAAAAACAGGCAGTTATGGTACTCAAGCAAAACAAACAAGTGAAATAGTGCTGTCAGATTATTTATTTAATATAAAAAAAACATCAAAAAATGGCGCTGACTAATATTAATTAGTTGTTCTTTAATTTTTCTAAAAAAAAACTTGTATTATAATTTTATGACTAATAAAACCCTGACTAATATAACATGAATCTATGAATTCTAGATAAATCTAATCATGCGAAATAAAGTATTTTCGCGTACTTTATTATTCTCATTAAGTATAGAGTACAATTCCTCGAAATAACTAACAATACTTTATTATAAAGTATGGTAAGCCTAGCTGCCATCATTGCCTAAAAATTCGTCTTAATATCCATGTGCGCCATGATGTTGGCCATACGATGTATTTTCTGTATCAACCAAACATCACAACAACAAAACTTGTGGTCAATCAGAACATGAACATAAACACGTATTCGCCACATACAAGAACGTGTTATGTTCAAATCGAAAGCGCATGAAGACGTGGGGTAAAGTAGAAACGCTGAATTACTACCCGTCTCCACTATCCATCAACTTGCTAAGAACAGCGTGTCACACATGAATTCTACTCGTGTAGACTGTTCATGTTCATGTTTCGGCCATGTGCTTCCATCGTTGCCTAACATGGGGTCATCACCTGACAATTTTTTGTCATATCAAATGTCAAAGTTTATAAAAAAACTCTAATATTTATGTCAGTGTTTTTTTGTATGAAGTTTGACGATTATTAGGACAAAAAATTGTCAGGTGAATCCCCATGTAACATAATAAATATGTCAAAAACAAACAATGACGCAAATTTATTAAGTTGAGATTTATTTGCAAAACTGTTGTAAAAATTTCCCTCAACAATAAATTTCACTGTATTTATCAAATATGTAAAATTGGGAATTTAGCACGTCATACAAAAATCTTAATAATAAATTTTGTATTCCCGAAAATAACTTTGATAAAATGAACTTTTAAGCTTACCACAATACGAGTAAATAATATTTAAGACAGCACTTCTTTGTACATATTAATTGCCGGCAATTTATGTTGCTATAATTGAAAGCCAATTTTCGTTGACAATAATTGCTAACATAAAATGTGAAATTTAGTTGTCAACTGAAAATAAGAAGATTTTTGAAATCATAGTTGAAGTAAAAGATATTACTTAAAGATTTAAAGAATAAAATAAACACTAAAATAAAATTGCAAATGTTAATTCGATCTTTATTATTTAAATTTATATTAACTTGTTTAAGCTTGAGTTCTTTAAAAAAAATATTAATTTTAATTTAATAACTTCCATACTTGATTTTTTTTCAAAAAATGATTTAACATAAATACGTTTTCCCATGCCTTTAACATAAGCTGAGCATTAAGAAATTTTGGCTTGTCGTTATTTACACTATAGACATTTCTTGCCGAACAGAAATAGTTTGTTGGTAAGGCGGCGACGCTGTATGCTTGACACAATTTACTTTTTGCCTCTCTCTCCAACTGTCCGGCAAGAAATGTCCATAGTTTGAATTGCGACTTTTTTATTCTGCCGACGGTATTGCCAACTTGCTGAGATATTTATCTTTAAGCGGCCCATACACTTGCAATATTATTGTATATGATATTCGTAATATTATCTCCATTTGTCCTATATTATGCAATAAGTCGCACAATCATTCATTCAATAAAAACATAACCTATAGGAATAACATAAACAGCATTGTATAATGTTGCCAACACACTTCACTTTCTTTTCGTTGTGCAATAAAAATCGAGTCTTTTGATTGTTGCCAATATATTGTGACACATTCGAATATCACATACACATTAGCGATAAAACTGTACAATACCTAAAATTGAACAATCTTATTGCAGGTGTATGAGACACTTTAGTGTAGTCATAGGGTAATAATTGTATATGAGATAATTTAGAAACGAAATTGACACACTACAACATGAAACTCGTTTCATGTCTGTTTGGCATCCCCTCTTTATTCACTAACCCGATCGCCAACAAACAAAAGATACGTGTTTGTTAAGGGGCCCATGGACACATACTGCTGACACCTACTGCCGATGAACCCTTCGTATACGTGTGTGATTGATATTTTACTACACACCTATCAATCATCATTTTAAAATAAATTTCATTTCGTGAAATTCAAGAAAAACTATTTCTTCTTCACACGTTTTTTTCTCAAAAATTATTTTAAATTTGTTTTAATTTAAATTGAAAAGAAATATATCACAAATTTAATTAATTTATTGTATTGTTCATTTGAACAACTGTCATACTGCAGTATGAGCTCATTTCAAAATCAAACCTATTTTGATTTTTCATACTGCATTGTCTGTGTGACGCTTACATAAATAAAAATTTTTAAATTTACAAACACATGTTGATTGCAATAGCATGAGCAGTATGTGTCATGGGACCCTATAGACATGATGAAAACACATAGTGTAAACTTGCCGTTGTCTTACTCATGCGAAATTAACAGGTGGCATTACTACGCCAGATGACGCTTTTTTGCTCTACCATAGTTTGTCTAATCTTATGTCAAATTTTTGCTTATGTTTACAAAAAGTACACGTTGTGTCGTGATAAAAATAAATAAGATATTGACCAAAATTAAATTTACTAAAAATGTATTTATTTTATTGCGTTCAGCGGCACGCTTTGATTTTTGTTTAACATAATTAATGTATGCAAGGACAAATTTTACCAGAAACAAGAAATACTTTTTATTAATAGTTTCTCTGAGCAATCCCAAAAATATTAAAAATAATTTTACGTGTATAAAAAGATAATTTGAATTTCGCGCCATTTAGAAAATCTCGGCCATCTTTTTAAGTACATAATTTTTTTAATATTGCAAAAAAGATCTTTATAGCTGCACTACTTTTTCATACTAGTACTTTCACTAATTTCCATAGTCGTCTCATTTTGTTTGCCGTTTTTGCATGACAACGAACAACAGCATAAAGGAAAACATTAAAAATATTATTTTAAAGCCAGGGCTGACAACCTTACAGAGTGCATGAAAATTTCAACATATTTGTATAGTTGAATGTGTTTCATTATGTTACATTTTATAGACATTCGGACAATAACTGTCTCTTTTCTACCTTAAGTTATAACAAATGTCGCCATATTGCGTATTAAAATGTAACACTGTTTCTTCCACTTTTGACGAGGCAAGCAAGGCGAACAATTGTCGTTGAAAAAGGTAGCTAAAAAGTAAAAAGTAAATTTTTCCTTTATGAAAATTAACGCAATTTCGGTGTGTAGAAAAATATAATTTATAAATTGTGATATTTAAAAGTTTATAAACTTTTTGTAAAAGGAACTTTATTAAATTGGCCGCTAAACAATAAAAGAAAGTGATTTTCAGAGTAAAAGCTATCAGCGACCGATTTTTTGGCAGAAGGCAGTGACTGAGCAAATAAAGACATAAAGGCCAACATTACTTTTGGTTGATTTAAATTTAACAAAAAAAAAAAAATACAAAATATTTTAAGTGCGGAAAAATAACTTAAATTGCCGAAAATTGTCTGGAAAAAGTGTAAACGTGTATCTACGGGACTTTCGGGAAAGTTAAAGTAAAATACACCGCATAGAAATACTGCTTTGTTGTTGTACACAATTTATTTTACTTTTTTTTTCTTAATTTTCGTTAGTTTCCATTGTTCAAAATTTTACGAATAGAATTTTTTGTTGTGCAAATTGAAAAGCCACTTTAACAAAATGAGTGGCGGTATGCCGGAGCTGGGCTCGAAAATCAGCCTCATTTCTAAGGCTGATATTCGCTACGAGGGTCGTTTATATACAGTGGATCCTCAAGAATGTACAATTGCCTTATCAAGTGGTAAGTACATACATAATATCTAAATAAATTTGTTTATTTTTTAAAACATGCACTAAACAATTTTTACCGCTATCAAACGGTAAAAAATGAATTTTTCATGAAGATTTTTTTTATTGTTAATTTTATAAATCTATTTTGACCAGACTTTTTAATTTATTACTGATTGTCAAACTGGCATAAGCTTTTACATCGCCATACTTTTTCTACAATTTTTTTTTTGTATATTTTTCTGCCCCCTTTTTGTACATATATTTTCGTTCTCTTTTCCGTATTTATATATATGTATAATAAGTATGTCCGTGTAAATGCTTGTCTATTAATTTGCTTTTTTACTGCTCCTTAATTCTAATTAGATTTCTTGTGCTGTTAATTTTCTTTTTTTTATATTACATTTATGTATATAAATACATGTAGTATATATATACTACGTATTTGTTGTTTACCTTTTCAACATTTGTTTACTCTGATGCCTATACATTATCCGTTATTATTATCTATAACGGTTTTTTTTTTTAAATTATTTAATTCAATTTTAAGAAAATATTTGGAACAAATCTAGTTTACCGACGCAGCTCCAAATAAAAAAAAAAGTACCCAGGGTGATAGAAAATTAAAAAATAAGAAGAAAAAATAAAATAAAAAAGTTGGCGGAAACGCTTAGTTTTCAAGTTATGGACGTTTTAAGTTTTTATATAAAGGTCCGATTTTACACTACATTTTTATCGTTATATGGCCAATATTGGTCTCATTTCAAAGCTTTTGACCATATCTTTTTAGATATACAAAATTTATTTGAAAATTACTATCTCTTTACCTCACATTACATTCTTTTCGCATTTTACATCAAAATATTACAGAAGTGCACCAGGTTAGTATGTAGTTAATTTAAATAAAAGTGTAATACAAACGTAATCAAATTATAAACATGGACGTCGCAAACGAAAACACTCCTGCATAGCCGACCTTCGGCCGGGCGCAAGGACTTTCTCCTCTATGGTATAGCAAAAACCGGCTTCGCTAAGTAAAGCTTCTCTGCATAGCCGGCCTTCGGCCGGGCGCAAAGATTTGCTCCTCTTTGGTATGACAAATACCGGCTTCGCTAACTAAAGCTTCTCTGCATAGACGGCCTTCGGCCGGGCGTAAGGATTTTCTAATCTATGGTATAGCAAGAACCCGCTTCGCTAAGTAAAAATACTCTGCATAGCCGGCCTTCGGCCGGGCGCAAGGATTTTCTCCTCTATGGTATAGCAAAAACCGGCTTCGCTAAGTAAAGCTTCTCTGCATAGCCGGCCTTCGGCCGGGCGCAAAGATTTGCTCCTCTTTGGTATGACAAATACCGGCTTCGCTAACTAAAGCTTCTCTGCATAGCCGGCCTTCGGCCGTGCGCAAAAATTTGCTCCTCTTTGGTATGACAAATACCGGCTTCGCTAACTAAAGCTTCTCTGCATAGCCGGCCTTCGGCCGGGCGCAAGGATTTTCTCCTCTATGGTATAGCAAGAACCGGCTTCGCTAAGTAAAGCTACTGTACATAGCCGGCCTTCGGCCGGGCGCAAGGATTTGCTCCTCTTTGGGATAGTAAGTACCGGCTTCACTAAGTCAAAAGCTTTAAAATGATACCAATATTGACCATATAAAGATAAAAATGTAGTGGAAAATCACACTTTTATATAAAAACTTAAAACGTCCATAACTCGAAAACTAAGCGTTTCCGCCAACTTTTTTATTTTATTTTTTCTTCTAATTTTTTAATTTTCTATCTACCTAGGTACTTTTTTTTTTATTTGGAGCTGCGTCGGTAAACTAGATTTAAGCCTTTTTTGTTGTGCAAATTGAAAAGCCACTTTAACAAAATGAGTGGCGGTATGCCGGAGCTGGGCTCGAAAATCAGCCTCATTTCTAAGGCTGATATTCGCTACGAGGGTCGTTTATATACAGTGGATCCTCAAGAATGTACAATTGCCTTATCAAGTGGTAAGTACATACATAATATCTAAATAAATTTGTTTATTTTTTAAAACATGCACTAAACAATTTTTACCGCTATCAAACGGTAAAAAATGAATTTTTCATGAAGATTTTTTTTATTGTTAATTTTATAAATCTATTTTGACCAGACTTTTTAATTTATTACTGATTGTCAAACTGGCATAAGCTTTTACATCGCCATACTTTTTCTACAATTTTTTTTTGTATATTTTTCTGCCCCCTTTTTGTACATATATTTTCGTTCTCTTTTCCGTATTTATATATATGTATAATAAGTATGTCCGTGTAAATGCTTGTCTATTAATTTGCTTTTTTACTGCTCCTTAATTCTAATTAGATTTCTTGTGCTGTTAATTTTCTTTTTTTTATATTACATTTATGTATATAAATACATGTAGTATATATATACTACGTATTTGTTGTTTACCTTTTCAACATTTGTTTACTCTGATGCCTATACATTATCCGTTATTATTATCTATAACGGTTTTTTTTTTTAAATTATTTAATTCAATTTTAAGAAAATATTTTATCAAGTATTAAATTGCTTAATTTTTAAAAATATGATTTGTACATACTTATATATGGGCATTTTCATGTCAAGTTACGTGACATTTGTACGCCTTCTGAGAGATAGAAATTTTGCAAAAATAGTATTAACTGCAAAATTTTTTCTATCATGTTTCATTTAGAGGGAACTAGGAACAAATCTAGTTTACCGACGCAGCTCCAAATAAAAAAAAAGTACACAGGGTGATAGAAAATTGAAAAATAAGAAGAAAAAATAAAATAAAAAAGTTGGCGGAAACGCTTAGTTTTCAAGTTATGGACGTTTTAAGTTTCTATATAAAGGTCCGATTTTCCACTACATTTTTATCGTTATATGGCCAATATTGGTATCATTTCAAAGCTTTTGACCATATCTTTTTAGATATACAAAATTTATTTGAAAATTACTATCTCTTTACCTCACATTACATTCTTTTTGCATTTTACATCAAAATATTACAGAAGTGCACCCGGTAAGTATGTAGTTTATTTAAATAAAAGTGTAATACAAACGTAATCAAATTATAAACATGGGCGTCGCAAACGAAAACACTCCTGCATAGCCGACCTTCGGCCGGGCGCAAGGATTTTCTCCTCTATGGTATAGCAAAAACCGGCTTCGCTTAGTAAACCTTCTCTGCATAGCCGGCCTTCGGCCGGTCGCGAAAATTTGCTCCTCTTTGGTATGACAAATACCGGCTTCGCTAACTAAATCTTCTCTGCATAGCCGGCCTTCGGCCGGGCGCAAGGATTTTCTCTTCTATGGTATAGCAAGAACCGGCTTCGTAAGTAAAACTACTCTGCATATCCGGCCTTCGGCCGGGCGCAAGGATTTTCTCCTCTATGGTATAGCAAAAACCGGCTTCGCTAAGTAAAGCTTCTCTGCATAGCCGTCCTTCGGCAGGGCGCAAATATTTGCTCCTCTTTGGTATGACAAAAACCGGCTTCGCTAACTAAAGCTTCTCTGCATAGCCGGCCTTCGGCCGGGCGCAAAGATTTGCTCCTCTTGGGTATGACAAATACCGGCTTCGCTAACTAAAGCTTCTCTACATAGCCGGCCTTCGGCCGGGCGCAAGACTTTGCTCCTCTTTGGGATAGTAAGTACCGGCTTCGCTAAGTCAAAAGCTTTAAAATGATACCAATATTGACCATATAAAGATAAAAATGTAGTGGAAAATCACGCTTTTATTTAAAAACTTAAAACGTCCATAACTCGAAAACTAAGCGTTTCCGCCAACTTAATTTTTTAATTTTCTATCTATCTAGGTACTTTTTTTTTTATTTGGAGCTGCGTCGGTAAACTAGATTTAAGCCGGGAACTATATATAGGGTAAGTGTACCAGTAGTCGGCAGTTTAACTTTTTTTTCATTTTTAAACTGGTACCATTACGTACACAAACGTGATACTGGGATGGCAACTAGCCACTACAGTTCAGTAATATGTATATTTTCGATTCATATAAGAGTTTTTAGACACATTCTATATTAAATTTGAGTAATTTTACTTTTTTCTAAAATACACGGCATTTGCCAGTAGTCGGCATACGATCTTGCAATCCTCGGCATGTAATGATCCTATTGTCGGCATGGTCATTTTTTAAAGAAAAAACCAATTTGTTCACGAATTCAATTGATAACTTATTGAAAATTTAAGCTTTTTACTTTCTAAAAGGCTTAAAATGTACATTTGCACGTTTAAGTAGGCGTTACACGCAAAGAAAAAACATGTTTTAATATGGTCACCTCCAAGAAAACCATTTTTAAAGATAATTTTGAACATATTATGTTTAGTTTACCCATATTATTGTCTCCGACAACCATATTATGGTTAAATTAGTCCTCCATCAAGACGCCATACCCATATTATGGCTGCCTCAAAACATGTTGTGGTTAAATATGATAATAATTTGTTTTCAAATTAACAATAGTATTTTCCTCTTTTGCAAGAGCAACATGCTATGGTTGAAAAACAGCCATGCTAATAAAATTGTTAAACATATTTTAGTTATTATTAACCATAACATGTTGGGAGGCAACCATAATATGGTTGTGGCTTCTTGATGGGCGACTTATTTAACCATAATATGATTGTCGGAGATACTCAAAAGAAATCATGCCGACTACTGGTTAAACTCGTTTTAAACTCATTTTCTGTTATCTCAGAGGCAAGCGGCACGATTGATGAAAAATTTACTCAAATTTGAGTGTAATCAGAGAAAAATACTGATTTGTCAGTAGTCGGCACCCAATGCCGACCCAAGGAAATTTTGAAAATTTTTGTTCCTAATGTCGGCACCCAACAAAATTAATAAAATATTTACTTTTTGTAAATTTTTTTACTTGTACGACAAAATTTAATAGACTTTTTACCTTTTTAAACTTTATAAGTAATAAACTTCCCATAAATAATAGGAATAATATTTTGACATCATGCAGGATTAAACTAAAAATTTGCTATTAAAAGAAAATTTTTGAAGAATAATACCCCTGACAGACATAGGATTTCTATACTATACTAGCATGGTATACTACATATGTGTCAACCTAAACTACAATTAAACCATGCAACAAAGTGGTATATTTCTGGTTTATATACAACGAAAATGTACGTAGTATAAATGTGGTATCTTATTTAAAGTAAACGTACTACAAGTCTGCCAATATAATAGCGGTTTTCACCCTTTGTATTAAGTGTACACCTCTGCTTTACGATTTTATACTACAAAGCGTGAGTTTCTTTTTCGTTAGTATTGTAAATTAATGAAGTTGCTGAGTGAGGGAAAGAGACAGATATAGTTTCTTCAACTGTTTTATTCTGGGTTATTTAACAAACGTGTTTACTACAGTTTTTTGTTGGATTTTTTAACAACAGCGTAGTAAATTTTAGTCTAATACATTTTGTTGTTGCAGTGTTGTAAATCTTAGTACTTTAACTAAATTAATAAGATTCACAAGATCTACAAGGGACTTTACTATCAAGGGTGTAAACCCCTAATATAGAATATAAAACCGTAGTATACATACCATGGTATGTAAACTATTTGTCTGTCAGGGGTATAAATGAAATTAAAAGAAATAGTGGTTTTTAATTAGTAAAAATTATAAAAAGTTAATGCAGATTCAATTTTTTATTGGAATTATATGTTATATATGAAATTCTGGCTTGTTTTGCAACAAAAAAATGGCGCCACAAAATGAAGTTCACAAATGTCCAACTTGTAAAAAAAATGTAACAAAGACGCAAAAATCTGTAGGATGTGCTTGTTGCGGTTTGTATTTTCATTTAACCTGTGGCAAAGAAACTTCAGATGAATTTAATTTTATGGCTAAGCAAAAAGTGTTTTTTTTTGGTTGCAGTAACTGTCCAGATTCGTTGCAACCTTCTGATATCTAGGAAGAGTTGAGAAAAGGATTTTCTGCACTTACAACGTCATTGGAAAAAGAATTTGAATTAAAGTTGCAGGAAAGCAAACGTGAACTTCAAGATAAATTAGATGCGGCCGTAAATGCTATTAAGCTGCAGATTGATGATCTGGCTAAAAATTTTTTTGATAAGTCTCAAATTAAAGACATTAAAACTGAAATAGATAATTGCTGCAATGTGGTGAAACATATTGATGTTGTGACTGGCGGCAAAATAAATAGTTTGGAAATACAGTCCAACATAGAACAAAGGCGTTTAAACAGGTCTAATATTATTATAAGAGGGTTACCTAAATCAATAGCGAATTTGCGAGAACCTATCAATAAAATTGGAAATAAGTGCAATGTTGATATATCCAATTCAGACATTCATCACTGCACATATTTTAGGGGTGATAAAGCTGTTTTGGTAAAATGTAACTCTGTCCAAGTTCGAGATCAAATTATGATTAATTATCATAAAAACATTGCCATTGCACTTAAGGATATAATTGGAGGCAACATCGAATCGAGGATATATCTAAGCGACCATCTAACTCCGGCGGCAAAGAAACTTGTTGATGTCTGTAAACAACTTAAACTTAACCAGAACATCAAAAAGTATACGCATTTGAACTATGATATTCCTAAAGCTATGATTGAAATGGTTGATGGTACCGTAAGTGTTTTTAACTACGATCAGTGCCTAAATATGTTTAATGAATCCAGTGATATAGATGGCTCTTTAAATCAACTGGCTGACAGCTAATGTTGTGTGTTCCAGTATTATACCTACATTATTTTATATTGTTGTTTTGATTGTTTGTTGAATTCTTTCTATTTTACAGCAATTGGAAATTTATGTTTACTTTGTTTAAAGAAAAAAAAAATTCCAGTTGTTGTAAAAATGGAAATGAAAACAAACATTATAATTTTTATTTATCTATTGTTTATTATAAATACTTGAAGTTGCCAGGTTGAGGTTATTGGTTCATTTGCACAGAACAGTGTTATGAAAATGTTAGTGTTGCTTTTTAGCATGTTCTTCTGCTTAAATTTTATAGAAGGATTTGGGAATTCAAATGTGTAAACTTTGTTTTCCCGTTTTTTATAATTCCTTAAGTAGAATTGTTGCATTTTGTCATTCTAGAAATTTAAGTTGAAAACTGTATAAACATGTACATTAGGGTGGCCGTTATTTTCTTTTTTTTGATTTCTTATATTCTCCCCCCCAAATCGGTTCAGTTTTATGTAAAAAAAAATACAAAAAAATTTCGTAGCGATAAGTTGTGTTTTAGGGGGGGCGTCCGCCCCTCAAAGTTTGCCATCAAGCCATTTATTCAAATGTAATTTGTTTGCATATACCTATCTCTTAAAAACAACATTTTACAAGAACATGATATATGGCAATATTTTAGCTCTTCTAGTCAACAACATTAGCCTCGAAGAAAGTTTTTTGCTAAAATTAATATTTAAGAAAATAATTAAGAAAATAACAACAAAATTCCAAACATTTTATATACGTTTTATATATATAAAAGAGGGATTTAATGTCAAGTGAACTAATTTTGAAATCGATGTCTTTCGATTTGGATGAAATTTGCACCAACGTTAGTCCTATTGAATAGTAGTTTAGACACAAATTTTCAACAAGATCGGTCAAAAAGTTTCTGAGTTTGGGGGGGTCAAAGTTTGAAATTTTGGCCATATAGGTGTTCTTTCACATCCATGTAACTTATTACCAATTGGGGTTACCAAAATTTGTCCCAAGCAGCTTAGATAGCTATTTGATCAATCTTAAAAAAAAAAAATTTTTTTGTTTTTTTTTTAATTTTTTAAAATTTTTTTTTTAAATTTACAACTTGGCAAAAAAAAAAAAAAAAAAAAGTTTTAAATATAAAAAAAATATGTAAAAAAATTTTTTAAAAAAACCAAAAAATTTTTTTTAAAAAGATTGAATAAATAGCTATCTAAGCTGCTTGAGACAAATTTTGCTAACCCCAATTGGTAATAAGTTACATGGATGTGAAAGAACACCTGTATGGCCAAAATTTTAAACTTTGACCCTCCCAAACTCAGAAACTTTTTGACCGATCTTGTTGAAAATTTGTGTCTGAACTACTATTCAATGGGACTAACGGTGGTGCAAATTTCATCCAAATCGAAAGATTTCGATTTCAAAATTAGTTCACTTGACATTAAATCCCTCTTTTATATATATAAAACGTATATAAAATGTTTGGAATTTTGTTGTTATTTTCTTAATTATTTTCTTAAATATTAATTTAAGCAAAAAACTTTCTTCGAGGCTAATGTTGTTGACTAGAAGAGCTAAAATATTGCCATATACCATGTTCTTGTAAAATGTTGTTTTTAAGAGATAGTCATATGCAAACAAATTACATTTGAATAAATGGCTTGAAGGCAAACTTTGAGGGGCCGACGCCCCCCCTAAAACACAACTTATCGCTACGAAATTTTTTTGTATTTTTTTTACATAAAACTGAACCGATTTGGGGGGGGGGGGGGAGAATATAAGAAATCAAAAAAAAAAAGTTCTCCATACAACTAACGGCCACGCTAATGTACATATATAATTTTAATAATGCTTTTCTTTTTGCTGAAATTCAATAATTTTTGTTAAGCAGACCGTTAACATGTTTTGTCTGCGATTTTAGTAATAAAATTAAATTCTACAAATTGTTTGGTGGGCTCGCTGTGTTAATGAATTTATATTTCGATTTGTAATAGTTTTTGTTTTGTTCAGTATTTCGTCGTCTAGTGGATGGTGTCTTATGGAGTTGGTGCGGGTGGCGGTGTTCGTGAATTGGCGGAGGTGCACATCATTTCATCTATATATGCAATGCTTAAAGTATAGATGAGGTGATGTGTACTTTTGTCAGTTTTTGATTATTGTCACACGTACTTGTTCCTGGGGAGGCTGTCTGTTGGGGGGTGTTGGATGGGATAGGGATTGTTGGGGGTTTGGGGAATGGATTTGTTGGGACCGTGAGCTCACTAGATAATAACTTAAATTAATTCTAAATTTTCTTTTTATTTCTTTGAAGTTTTGGTTTTCGCAGACTTTAACAGATTAGCTTTCTGTTTGGTAGTTGTATGTTTTTGGATTTTTAGTTGCATATTCTCAGTTTGTAAATATAATCAAATTTTATATTTTTGCAAGACTGAAATTGTTTTAAGGGTATTTATTTATTTATTTTTATATTAATCAAGCATTTGGGTCAAGCCCTTGGGTATTAAGTAGATTGATTGATCGATTATTAGTGTTTTTAACGTGCATTTGATTGATAGGAAGATACTTAATTGGTGTGAATCACAGAGCCTATAACTAAATCTTTTTAATTGTAGTTTTTTATATCTTCAAAATTGAAGCTCTGCTTTATGATATTACAAAATTCAAATGAGCGTTGTTTTTTGTGTGGTGCTGTGAACTTTTCACATCTACTAGTTTTATGTCTACATTGTAGAATTAACAAATCTTTTGGTTTAACTAATTGTAGAAGTGTCCTCTTGATTGTATTGATTGATTAATGTATTTACTTCATAAATGTGTTTTATATTACACTTTGTTTAGGAGAATTAGTGATTTCAGTTTGGCAACTCTCTGCTTTAATTTATAAGTATTCTGTTTTTTATCGTTTGTACTTCTTTTATTTCTCTTAATAGCTACCATGAGACTGATTTTCTTTTTTTGCTTTATTGTTCTCAAATTAAAACTTGATTTGCTTATTGTATTTAATATAAATTATTGTATTATCGGTATTTAAATTTAAATTGATATATTTTTTTGTCATAATGAATGCAAGTCTGTTATTAGCAGTTCTTTAAATACTTTTCAAAACTCTCTGAAAATCGGACATTGGAATATAACCAGTTTTTGCGCATCATCTAGTAATGGTAAGTTTGAGGAAGTTAGACATATTCTGGAAGGTAATCATTTGGATATTGTAGGGTTTAGTGAGACTTGGCTAAAGCCTTACATTTTATCTCAGGCAATTAATGTGCCTGGTAATAGTATATGTAGGAATGATAGGCTAGGTAGAAGAGGTGGTGGTGTAGCGATGCTTTTATCACACAATGTAAAATATAGACCAATTTTTATGTCTGAGGGTAGTGATACTTATGAAGCCTTGTTCGTGGAGATTATTCTTCATAATGTTAAACTTTTAGTTGGTGTATGTTATCTGCCTGATGGTAACTTGGGTGATTTTGAGGACTCTGTAGGCGATTTATTAGTAAGATATTCTAATGTTATAGTTATGGGCGATTTTAATACGAATATATTTTGCCCAGTTGATTCTATGTCGCTACGTTCTATATGTCAGCGATTGGACTTAAATTACTGCCATAATTCTATTCCGACGTATTACCATGTGGGTTGTAATACAACATCACTAATTGATTATTTTCTGTTGAGTAAATCAATTCTCGTGGGTACATCTCGTCAAATGCAATGTCCTGGTGTGTCTCGACATTCCTTAATTTTTATAGCTGTTGACATTCCAATTTCATCTTCGAAACGTTTTGTTTCGTATCCGGATTATAAAGATTTGAGAACTGAGGAATTGGAAGCGGCAATTCTTGATTGTGACTTCAGTGTCATGTACTTGACTGAGGATGTAAATTTGCAGCTTGAAATTTTTATGTCGAATGTAAATTCTCTGCACTCTTTGGTCCCAATAGTTCGTCGTAAGGTGGGTGTAGATCAGAGATCAGCAATGAGTAGTGAAAAAGTGAGTAGAGCTAAATCATGACTCATAAATTCTTGTACTTATACGCACTCATAATTATTCCAATATGATTCAAACTCATATTCACTCAAAAGTTTCATTTTATTCATCGTACTCATACTTACCAACATTTGTAGTGTTTGATTTAGAATCTACTCAAGTCAATGTGTATAGGCAAAGCAAAATGCGAGGCTGCCAGATTTGTCCCCGAAATAGCAAAGTGACAATTTGGCAATTATAGTTTACTAAAGGCGCCCGTACACGACATGTATTTGTCATCTGACATGTCAAATTTTCAAGTCACATGTAATTGTTCATGTCTGTCAAAATTGCTGCTTTACATAAGGTTTATAATATTCGGTCACAAACGTACATGTAATTTGCTTCTGACATTGTCTCTGTTTTTTTTCGCATTGTTATTGCAGAAACCAAAGTAGTTCTCGGTTTCAAAATAGCTTGCTGCCGTCACGAAAATATTTATTTGCGCCGTAAAATAATTTAGCCATCTTAACATTTTTTTTCTTTTATGTTAAAGATAATAATTTAGAATTTTAAAATGAAACGGTTTTTATGTATATATTTACATAAATTATATTCAATGGTGAGATGAGCATACATATCTTGGTATTGTAAAATATTAACTTCAGCCGGCTAATGATTCCGTCAATAATTGACGCCGCTGCCAGTTTCTTCTCGGCATAGATTTCTGATGTCAGATGGTTTGTCAGAAGAAAATAGAGCACGCTCTAATTGAAATTTTGTCAGATGACTTTGCGTCTGACTTTTACAGAAGCAAAGTTAAAAAGGTAACACACGACATGTATGTGTTTTTCAGTGGGAAATTTGACATGTCAGATGACAAAAACATGTCGTCTATACGCTCCTTAAAGTAACATGTATGAAGTAGACGATTTTTCGGCAAATTTATCTGGCAGCGCTGATTATTAAGTTGTGTGTTTTCTCTGTTGTGTTAAAACGGTAAATGGATGAGCTTAATGATTTGAATCATTGTGAGTATTGTAAGAATTTTCTTGAAATTATAAATCAAGCTGAGGTCATTTATGAGTATGCGTATAATGTCGACGTCGCACTCATAAATATTTTTCTTGTGAGTATGAGTGAATCAGAGTAGTTTTGTTTAAATGATTTCTACGAACTTATACTTACAATTGCATGAGTCAGTATGAGTAGCGAAAAAACGATTCATTGCTGATCTCTGGTGTAGATGCAGTTAACTGGTTTATTGACAGGAAAATTTATTTTCAGATCTCATTGAGAGATTTGGCGTACAGGCATTACCTCGAATTTAGAACGCCACAAAACTGGGCAATTTATTGTGCAAACAGGAATAGGGTGAAGAGGATTATAAGGAAGTTGAGGATGCGTGCACATGCGCAGTTGTTTCAGAATTTTGATTCTAGACAAATGTGGAACTTTTTGAGAAACAATGGTTGTCTTGAATCTGAGGAGCATTTGACATTTTCCGATCCGAATGATATAAATGATTATTTTGTTTCTTGTCAGATACCTAATTCGGAGTATTATTACAATCCTATTGGCAGCTCTCGCGATTCTGTATTCTCCTTTGAATGTGTTGATATTGATACGTTACTTATGGGACTTTGTAGAATCAAGTCTAATGCTGTTGGACATGACTCCTTACCTTTAAAATTTTTGAAAATTGTTTTCCCATTTGTGTCCTCGCATTTACTTCATCTAGTTAATACTATTATTAACACTTCGTGCTTCGTGGTAGAACATATTTTGAAAGATCAAATGATTGAGCACCTTGATCGTAATGCACTGGTACATCCGCCACAATCAGGGTTTTGACGGGGGTACAGCACAACCTCTCTACTACTTGGTTTGACTGACTCTATTAGACAGTTCTTAGATAGTCGTAAGAATGTTGTTTTAATTTCGGTATTTATCGAAAGCTTTTGACAGAGTAATATATTCCAGGTTATTGTGTAATTTATGTGATAATTTTGATTTTTCTCATCAGGCTTGTGGGCTTATCAGGTCTTATCTGTATGGTAGACTTCAAATGTGTGTGAAGATAAATTCGAATTTAACTAGCAAAGGCGCAAACCATATTTTTTAACATTGCTCATTTTGCAGTTAACAGAGCAATGTTAACGACTTAACAGTCATAGTAATATACTACGGAGACATAAAATCATGATTTGAATGGCCATTTTGGACAAATATGGAGTTGCACATGTATACCACTATATAGGAATGGTAGTCCAGAGGGTCCTAAATACAATTCCAAAAGTCGGTTTCTCAAATAATTTTGGAATTTAAGAAAATTCATTTTGAAAAAAGTAATATTTATTTGAAATTTCTGGAGAAGATCAATGACCATTTTGGACAAATATGGAGTTGCACATGTATACCACTATACAGGAATGGTAGTCCAGAGGGTCTTAAATACAATTCCAAAAGTCGGTTTCTCAAATAATTTTGGAATTTGAGAAAATTCATTTTTTTATTTTTTTTTTTTTTTTTTTTTTAGTATTAAAATACTTTTAATATTCAAACAAAAAAAAAATATTATATTAATGCTAATTACATTTGTTGTAAGTTCTATATAAATAAATTGAATCTTATAAAATTTGTACATTTTTTTCTAAATACATTGTAATTTCTTTCAATTTTCATATTATGTGGTAATTTATTAAATAGTTGAAAACCTTTATAAAAAAGAGATCTTTGCATGTGCGTTGTCGTGACTCTTTGGATTCGAAAATCCTCTGCATTCCTTAGCCCATATGGTTGTGCTTCTCCAACATACTTAATTTGATCGCATAGATATTGTGGTGCATCACCTTGTTTCATTTTTTTTAATAAAAATTAAAGTGTTGAATTTCAGCAGCTGTTTTATATTCATCCATTTCAGTTCTCCAAGCATTTCGTTTATGTGTGCATATCGATTGCGTTTAAGTATAACCCTCATTGCTTTGTTTTGCAGTTTTTGCATTCTCTCTATCTGACTATCATTACAGCATGTATATATTATTGTCGATCCATATTAAAAATGTGGTTTAATTATAGTATTATAGATATTTATTGCAGTTGTTTTAGATATTTTATTTCTTATTCTTTTAAAAAATTGAATTTTTTTGCCGATTTTTTTACATGTATAGTTTATATGTTCTTTAAATTTTAACTCTTTATCTATTATAAATCCAAGATATTTAATATGTTCAATGTTTTCTATTATTTTATCATTAATTTTAAATATTGCTTCAGTACTCATATTTATTTCAATTATTTTTGTTTTATTTTCGTTAAGTTTTAATTTATTCATTTTTAACCAAGTATTAATTTTATTGATGTCATGGTACATGTTTTCTCTACAACTTTCATCATCGTCTGCTTCCGTGTATATTAACGTATCATCCGCATACAGCACCATTTCACTTCTGTCTAATACCTTTGGCATATCATTTATATATATAATAAATAAAAGAGCTCCCAAAATTGAACCTTGCGGTACCCCGAAATCATTTTCAACTTCATTTGATAAAACGTTATTAACTTTTGTTATTTGTTTTCTACTTTTTAAATATGACTCAAACCAATTTAATTCCGTACCTTGTATTCCATACATATACAGTTTTTTAACATTATTTGTCTGTCTATTGTTTCAAAGGCTCGTTTAAAATCTAGGAATATTGCCATCACTTTTTTAGTTTTTTCTATATTTTTCCATTTACTTATTACATAATTTACAGTCGTTTCACATGAGTACTTTTTACGAAATCCCGATTGATATTTTGACAGTAAATAATTATGTTCAATATATTTTTCTAATTGTTCTTTCACAACTTTTTCCAAAATTTTTTTTCAATTTTTTTTCACATGTGTTCAAGTACTTTTTCAATTGGTGTTATCGTAGTTTTTTTCCAGTTTTCGGGAAAAACACCTGTCTCCATCGATTTATTAACAATGTTTAATATTGTTTCTCCTGTCACGTTCCAGTTATTATTTTATTGGATATTTTATCACAGTCTGTTTTATTTTTCATTTGTATAATTATATTCTTAAGTTCTTAAGTTCTTCTTAAGTTTATTGCACGGAATTTAAATATATGGTTTATCACAGTTATTTGGTTTTCATATTGCACATTCTCGATTTCGTCTCTTATTAACTTAATACTATCTACAAAATAATTATTGAATTGACTAGCGATTTCTTTATTATCTTTATATTCTACTTGGTTAAATATCACAGTTTTTATCTCGTTATGGTTTTTTTTAATTACTAGATCTTTTATCTCTCTCCACATTTGTTTTTGATCGCCTGCGTTGTTAATTTTGTTATTAATGTATTTATTTTTTTCGTTTTCGATTTTTACTTTATATAAATTTCTTATTGTTTTGTAATTGGTCCATGCCTGATTCGTGTTTTTCAATTTCGCTGTTTGATATTTTATTATTTTATCATTTTTCATTAAACGTAATTCATTATTAAACCACCGATTTACATGGTTTTTTTCTTGTGTAATTCTCTTTTTAGTAAATTTTTGTATAGACTCTTTAAAATAATTATCAAATAAAATAACATTTTCATTAATGTTTTTATTTTCATTATATACCATATTTTTACTTAACTCTGTGTTAAATGTTTCTTTGTTGTATTTAAAAATGTCCAATTCTTTATTGTCTATGTTGGTATGATCATTATTTTCACTCTTAATTACAATGTTTATCATTTCATGATCTGTTATTTTATTTGTAGTACTGTTGTTTACCGATATATTATATTTATTTGTTATTACAAAGTCAATTATGGTACTAGAACTTTTGGCTACTCTTGTATATTCTCTAACTAATTGCCTGAGACCATTATCATTTAGTATGCATTCCATTTGATTTTTATATGTTAGACCAGTCAATATTAAAATCTCCTGTTATTACGATATCACAGTTATAATCACATATTTCTTCTAAGACTTCCTCAAAAATTTTACAAAACTGCGACTCTCCATAACTAGGTGATCTGTATATTGCTCCAATTATCATTTGGTTATCTTGACATGTGGCTTTACATACTAAAATCCAAAATTTTACACCGTCTATCTTTTCAATAATTTTAGTTAATTTCCATATCTTTTTAAAATAAATAATGACTCCTCCAGTTCTATTAGATGCAGATATCGACATTATATGATCAAATCCTTGTAATATAATTTAATTTTCTTCTACGTCTTTTGTAATATGTGTTTCCGAAAGTATAAATAAGTCCGGGTTTTCTGTTGATGCAATGACTTCCACTTGATTATAATTATTTATTAATCCTTGCACATTTGTGTATAGTGCACGAATATTCTTTGGTTGTTAAACCGATAAGCCAATTCTTCTCATTTTTAAGTTTAATTTATTTTGAAAAAAGTAATATTTATTTGAAATTTCTGGAGAAGATCAATGACCATTTTGGTCAAATATGGAGTTGCACATGTATACCACTATATAGGAATGGTAGTCCAGAGGGTCCTAAATACAATTCCAAAAGTCGGTTTCTCAAATAATTTTGGAATTTGAGAAAATTCATTTTGAAAAAAGTAATATTTATTTGAAATTTCTGGAGAAGATCAATGACCATTTTGGACAAATATGGAGTTGCACATGTATACCACTATATAGGAATGGTAGTCCAGAGGGTCCTAAATACAATTCCAAAAGTCGGTTTCTCAAATAATTTTGGAATTTGAGAAAATTCATTTTGAAAAAAGTTATATTTATTTGAAATTTCTGGAGAAGATCAATGACCATTTTGGACAAATATGGAGTTGCACATGTATATTACTATATAGGAATGGTAGTCCAGAGGGTCCTAAATACAATTCCAAAAGTCGGTTTCTCAAATAATTTTGGAATTTGAGAAAACTCATTTTGAAAAAAGTAATATTTATTTGAAATTTCTGGAGAAGATCAATGACCATTTTGGACAAATATGGAGTTGCACATGTATACCACTATATAGGAATGGTAGTCCAGAGGGTCCTAAATACAATTCCAAAAGTCGGTTTCTCAAATAATTTTGGAATTTGAGAAAATTCATTTTGAAAAAAGTTATATTTATTTGAAATTTCTGGAGAAGATCAATGACCATTTTGGACAAATATGGAGTTGCACATGTATATTACTATATAGGAATGGTAGTCCAGAGGGTCCTTAATACAATTCCAAAAGTCGGTTTCTCAAATAATTTTGGAATTTGAGAAAATTCATTTTGAAAAAAGTAATATTTATTTGAAATTTCTGGAGAAGATCAATGACCATTTTGGACAAATATGGAGTTGCACATGTACACCACTATATAGGAATGGTAGTCCAGAGGGTCCTAAATACAATTCCAAAAGTCGGTTTTCCAAATAATTTTGGAATTTGAGAAAATTCATTTTGAAAAAAGTGATATTTATTTGAAATTTCTGGAGAAGATCAATGACCATTTTGGACAAATATGGAGTTGCACATGTATACCACTATATAGGAATGGTAGTCCAGAGGGTCCTAAATACAATTCCAAAAGTCGGTTTCTCAAATAATTTTGGAATTTGAGAAAATTCATTTTGAAAAAAGTAATATTTATTTGAAATTTCTGGAGAAGATCAATGACCATTTTGGACAAATATGGAGTTGCACATGTATACCACTATATAGGAATGGTAGTCCAGAGGGTCCTTAATACAATTCCAAAAGTCGGTTTCTCAAATAATTTTGGAATTTGAGAAAATTCATTTTGAAAAAAGTAATATTTATTTGAAATTTCTGGAGAAGATCAATGACCATTTTGGACAAATATGGAGTTGCACATGTATACCACTATATAGGAATGGTAGTCCAGAGGGTCCTAAATACAATTCCAAAAGTCGGTTTTCCAAATAATTTTGGAATTTGAGAAAATTCATTTTGAAAAAAGTGATATTTATTTGAAATTTCTGGAGAAGATCAATGACCATTTTGGACAAATATGAAGTTGCACATGTATACCACTAGGCTGTAGGAAATACCGCCCAAAGAAAAATCGCCAAAAAAAAAAAATGAAAAATCGCCCAAAAAAATTGCATGTAAAATTGGGTCTGATTTCATATGAAAAATGGCCCAACATTTTTGGGCTATTTATCGTTATTGTTAGGTGATTTTTCGTTTTTTAAATTCATAATGAAAAATCACCCAAAAATGTTGTATGAAAAATGGCCCAAAAAAATGGGATATTTTTTAAATTGTACCATAATCTTACATAGCAGAGAAAACCATGTTTTATTATGGTTGCAAACAACAAAACTATTTTTCAAGAAACTAATTTAACCATTATATGGTTGTCGGCGACAATGATTGGGTTAAATTAAACATAATATCGGTAGAATTTTTTTAAAAATGGTTTTGTAGCTTTTTCTCTGGGTGTATATATTAAATATATACATATACATATATCGAAAATAAGGATTTTCTCTTCTATGGTATAACAAATACTGGCTTTGCTAACTAAAGCTTCTCTGTATCGCCGGCCTTCGGCCGGGCGCAAGGATTTTCTCCTCTTAGGTATAACAAAGACCGGCTTCGCTAACTAGAGCTTCTCTGTATAGCCGGCCTTCGGCTGGGCGCAAGGATTTTCTCCTCTATGGTATAACAAACACCGGCTAACTAAAGCTTCTCTGCGTAGTCGGCCTTGTTCGGAAACAAGGCAGTTTTTCGAAGCTTTACTTAGCGAAACCGGTTTTTGTTAGATCATAGAGGAGAAAATCCTTGCGCCCGGACGAAGGCCGGCTATATAGAGAAGCTTTAGTTAGCGAAGCCGGTCTTTGTTATACCATAGAGGAGAAAATCCTTGCGCCCGGCCGAAGGCCGGCGATACAGAGAAGCTTTAGCTAGCGAAGCCAGTATTTGTTATACCATAGAAGATGAAATCCTTATTTTGGATATATATATTTAATATATACACCCGGAGTAAAAGCTATAAAAATATTTTATCCATATTATGTTTAATTTAACCAAATCATTGTCACCGACAACCATATTATGGTTAAATAAGTATCTTTAAAAAAATCACTTGAAATTTTAACGGTATTTTAAAAAAAAATTTACACATTTTTGATTATAAGTTAAGTTGCGGACGTTGCAAAGTGTCATAACGTCCTCGTCCTCGCCTTCGATGGACATTATGACACTTTAAAAGTGTCCAAGAACACTACGACACTGGACGTTATGACATGTCACCTAAATTTATATGAATAATAAACACTTTTTTGCAAATTTAGTAATTCTTTTTTTTTTTTTTTTGGGAAAAAATTCGTTTTTGCTTTTTGGGTCATTTTTCATTTTCTTTTTGGGCCCTTTTTCGTTTTTTTTGGGCAAAATTTCATATTTACCTTTTTGGGTCATTTTTCATGTTCGCTTGGGCGATTCTTCATTTGGGCGATTTTTCATTTTTTTTTTGGGCCATTTTTCTTTGGGCGATATTTCCTACAGCCATACCACTATATAGGAATGGTAGTCCAGAGGGTCCTAAATACAATTCCAAAAGTCGGTTTCTCAAATCATTTTGGAATTTGAGAAAATTCCATAATAAATATTACTTTTTTCAAAATGAATTTTCTCAAATTCCAAAATTATTTGAGAACCCGACTTTTGGAATTGTATTTAGGACCCTCTGGACTAGCATTCCTTTATAGTGGTTTACATGTGCAACTCCATATTTGTCCAAAATGGCCATTGATCTTCTCCAGAAATTTCAAATAAATATTACTTTTTTCAAAATGAATTTTCTCAAATTCCAAAATTATTTGAGAAACCGACTTTCGGAATTGTATTTAGGACCCTCTGGACTACCATTCCTATATTGTGGTATACATGTGCAACTCCATATTTGTCCAAAATGGTCATTGATCTTCTCCAGAAATTTCAAATAAATATTACTTTTTTCAAAATGAATTTTCTCAAATTCCAAAATTATTTGAGAAACCGACTTTTGGAATTGTATTTAGGACCCTCTGGACTACCATTCCTATATAGTGGTATACATGTGCAACTCCATATTTGTCCAAAATGGTCATTGATCTTCTCCAGAAATTTCAAATAAATATTACTTTTTTCAAAATGAATTTTCTCAAATTCCAAAATTATTTGAGAAACCGACTTTTGGAATTGTATTTAGTACCCTCTGGACTACCATTCCTGTATAGTGGTATACATGTGCAACTCCATATTTGTCCAAAATGGTCATTGATCTTCTCCAGAAATTTCAAATAAATATTACTTTTTTCAAAATGAATTTTCTCAAATTCCAAAATTATTTGAGAAACCGACTTTTGGAATTGTATTTAGGACCCTCTGGACTACCATTCCTGTATAGTGGTATACATGTGCAACTCCATATTTGTCCAAAATGGTCATTGATCTTCTCCAGAAATTTCAAATAAATATTACTTTTTTCAAAATGAATTTTCTCAAATTCCAAAATTATTTGAGAAACCGACTTTTGGAATTGTATTTAGGACCCTCTGGACTACCATTCCTATATAGTGGTATACATGTGCAACTCCATATTTGTCCAAAATGGTCATTGATCTTCTCCAGAAATTTCAAATAAATATTACTTTTTTCAAAATGAATTTTCTCAAATTCCAAAATTATTTGAGAAACCGACTTTTGGAATTGTATTTAGGACCCTCTGGACTACCATTCCTATATAGTGGTATACATGTGCAACTCCATATTTGTCCAAAATGGTCATTGATCTTCTCCAGAAATTTCAAATAAATATTACTTTTTTCGAAATGAATTTTCTCAAATTCCAAAATTATTTGAGAAACGTGACTTTTGGAATTGTATTTAGGATCCTCTAGACTACCATTCCTATATAGTTGTATACATGTGCAACTCCATATTTGTCCAAAATGGTCATTGATCTTCTCCAGAAATTTCAAATAAATATTACTTTTTTCAAAATGAATTTTCTCAAATTCCAAAATTATTTGAGAAACCGACTTTTGGAATTGTATTTAGGACCCTCTGGACTACCATTCCTATATAGTGGTATACATGTGCAACTCCATATTTGTCCAAAATGGTCATTGATCTTCTCCAGAAATTTCAAATAAATATAACTTTTTTCAAAATGAATTTTCTCAAATTCCAAAATTATTTGGAAAACCGACTTTTGGAATTGTATTTAGGACCCTCTGGACTACCATTCCTATATAGTGGTATACATGTGCAACTCCATATTTGTCCAAAATGGTCATTGATCTTCTCCAGAAATTTCAAATAAATATTACTTTTTTCAAAATGAATTTTCTCAAATTCCAAAATTATTTGAGAAACCGACTTTTGGAATTGTATTTAGGACCCTCTGGACTACCATTCCTATATAGTGGTATACATCTGCAACTCCATATTTGTCCAAAATGGTCATTGATCTTCTCCAGAAATTTCAAATAAATATTACTTTTTTCAAAATGAATTTTCTCAAATTCCAAAATTATTTGAGAAACCGACTTTTGGAATTGTATTTAGGACCCTCTGGACTACCATTCCTATATAGTGGTATACATGTGCAACTCCATATTTGTCCAAAATGGTCATTGATCTTCTCCAGAAATTTCAAATAAATATTACTTTTTTCAAAATGAATTTTCTCAAATTCCAAAATTATTTGAGAAACCGACTTTTGGAATTGTATTTAGGACCCTCTGGACTACCATTCCTATATAGTGGTATACATGTGCAACTCCATATTTGTCCAAAATGGTCATTCAAATCATGATTTTATGTCTCCGTAGTATATTATTATGACTGTTAAGTCGTTAACATTGCTCTGTTAACTGCAAAATGAGCAATGTTAAAAAATATGGTTTGCGCCTTTGCTAGTTAAATTCGAATTTATCTTCACACACATAGACTTCAATATGTATCTATTGGTTCGTCTCTCTCCCAATCTCGTCGGATCACAAGTGGTGTTCCTCAGGGATCTGTAATTGGCCCACTTTTATTTATGTTGTATCTGGATGACTTGCTGCAGTTTTCTTATGGTGTTTCCTGTTTGCCATTTTTATATGCAGATGATGTTCAGTTTGTTTGTTATTCAGATACTGCATTTTTCGATGTGTTGGAGGTAGGAGTCAACTATGTAATTCGGGAAGTAATGTCATGGGCGGCAATTAATGGGTTCTGTGTTAACCCAGTGAAAACAAAGTTAATGGGGCTTGGATTCAATACGGAGGATGTGAATATTGCAATAATTGGTGTTCCTATAGAATTTGTTAACAAAATGAAATGTTAAGGCCTTGTCTTGGACAACTTACTGAATTTTTCCCCACACGTTGATAACCTATCTTCTCGGGTATCATTTCTTTTAAAAAGGTTGTACTCATTAAATATATATTTGCCTCTTTCAATGAAAGCACGGGTAGCCAAGGCTATCTTAATGCCGCATATATTGTACTGTATCGAAATCTTTACTGGGGCTGGGGGTCATGTCCGGGGAAAATATAAACTAATCTTTAACATGATTATCCGATATGTTTTTAGTTTGAAAAGAAGGGATCATGTTTCCAGATATGCTTTAAGTTTTATTGGATCTTCTCTTGAAAATTTTGTCAGCATTAGGCTGCTATTGTTTTTATATAAATCCCTTGTCAATGGTTATCCTGTTTATATTGTTAATAAATTTAATTTTTCACATTCATTAAGAAATCCGCAAATAATTTATCCTGTCAGGCATTTGGATGTTTATAAAAGGTCATTTCAAATTCGAGTATCGAGATTATGGAATGCATTGCCGAGGGAATTGAGGGAGTTTACGTATTCATATTCTGTTTTCAAATCTAAATTGCTAGAATATTCACAATTCCATGTATTGAATGTTCCGTAATATGTTCGATTTTCTTTTTTTTTTTAATTCTTCTCAGATTATTTGTGTTTGTTCAAATAATTTTGCTTACAAGCATTCATTATGATTTTTTTTAACCTATATTAAATAAATATTATTCATATGTATTGTTATTTATTTCTTAGCATTTTTTGTACTTTGCATATTGTAATTTTTATTTGCATAATTTTATATAGAAGTTTGCTATTTAGTAAGTAGCTTTAATTAACTGCATAAGGCCCTATAGGCTCGGTTATGTAAATGAAGAATTAATAAAAAAAAAAAAAAAAAAATAATATGCCTATTTGTCTTTTTAAGTTAGCTCTAACACTAATTCGACACCATAGCTAAAAGATGAAATAATGTTCCTTCCGTCCTCTAATTCTTGGAAAGACAAACTACATACTTGGCTCCCATTTATTTTGAGGATCGTAGCACCGCGATCGTTCAGCAAACTTTCTTCACTTTCCCGTTTTATTTTATTTTTTGTATTTTTAATCATTGTAATTACTCACAAATAATTTTTATTTTTCACAAGAAATAAGCTGTTCACTTTATATTCAAATTTATTTTTAATAGTAAAACACATGTTACCACAAAGTAAAAAATGTAACTTTAATCGCCATTTTAAATGATTACCCTGCAAATAAAATTGGACCACCTGACCCATTTTGATAAAATGGACTACTCCATGGACTAGTCCGATGTAATGCAAGCATGGACGATGCCATTGTTAAAAAGTGTTTGTAGTGAGACGACATGTCTTCTTTTTTTAACGACATGCTTTCGTGTTTAAACGACTTCAAAACTAATCCTCTTGAGTATACCATGGAGTAGTTTTAAAACTACTCCTTACTGGTCCAAAGGTGGGTTATATACCATGGAGTAGTTTTAAAACTACTCCTTAGTGGTCCAAAGGTGGGTTATATGGTCCTCTCCTAGGACATCGTAATGTTAAATAGACCAGGTTTTTTTCATACGTTTGGGTTACTTGTGGACTAGTCCTGGTCCCTTGTGGACTACTCTTTACACGCGTGTTTGGACTGGTCCTATTATTTGCAGGGTTACATTTATTTTTTGCTTTACTATTGCCAAGTTTATTTTTGATTTGAATTTAACATTTGACATCAAATTGATAAAACATTTGATATCAAATAATCATTTTCAAATCATTATCAATTTGAATTTAAATGTTAAATCAAACAATTGAAAAACGTTTCAGAATTGGGTTTGATGTCAAATGATAAAGTCATTTCATATCAAAGGTTTGACTCGTGTTTGTTGGGTTAAGCGTACAACTCACACAATCAGGTATCGTCGCACGATATAGGTATCGACGAATTAATAGGCCTCGTTACTCTTACGTAAACGTATACGTTGCGGATCAACTTTTCCATTTTACTTAAAGCTAGTTTTCACTATCTCAAGTCTTACGTTTTCCATAATACATTGTGAGATAGAAACTTAATGAGTTTTGTTGCGACTGTCAAAAAATCGAATTTAACATGACAGTTTGTGTTCACAACATCACGCAAAGTATTAACACTCACACATGGAATAAAATGCAACCCTGATCCAATGAAAAGTATTATTGTTTAGAAATTTTTTCAAAAAACGATGAAGTCGTATGGGATGTCAAACTATTTTCATAATATGTACCTACTAGGGCTTCCAATCGGGATTGGTTTTTTTGAATCCCGGGAAAGGGAAAGAAAATATTTCGGGATCCCGATTTCGGGGTCCCGGGATTTTTGGGATATTTTGAATCCCGGGATTCACGGAATTTTTGAAAAATTTTCGGGATTTATTTGTTTATACCAAAATACTTTTTAAACTGTATGAAAAAAAAACTTAATTTTTCTTTTTGAACAACAGGGTGTATCAAAAACTTTTTTGGTCAACAAATACACCAAAAAATAAATATTTATACAAATTATTAAAATAAATGTAAATATAATACAAAATATAAAAAAAAATCGGGATCCCGAAAACCCCGGGATTAAAAATCAGAAATCCCGAGATTCGGGATTCACCAAATCCCGAAAATCCCGGGATTTCCGGGATCGGGATTTCCCTATTGGAAGCCCTAGTACCTACATACTTGTCATTTTCGTGACACATTGCATTCACACTATCACACTTTGCCATACTACATGAGTTTTTGAAATGTATTAAGGCTCAGTTAGTGTTTACTTTCTGTTCTGTTACGAAAAAAAAAAAAAAAAAAATCAGTTTGTTAAAATTGATGGAAGTAGTCCATTTTATCAAAATAGATCAAATTGAAGAAAAACTACATGCTTTAAATTGGCAGTTTGAGAATGAAAAAAATTAGTTTGTTGTTCTGATGCTGAGTTCCCAACGTGTTAGAGGAGGGTGTAAATTATGTGATTCGTGTTGGTTACAGGGGCTCATGACAATGGATTCAACGTGAACCGAGTTAAAATGAAAATTATGGGATTTGGTTTGGAGGCAAATAATATAAGCATCACCATTGACAGGAACACCGTCATTTTTGTCGACAAAATGGAATGTCTAGGGGTCGTTATTTATACCTTGTTAAATGTATCTCCTCACCTCATATTAATTACCTTTCGTCTCGGGTATCATTGGTCTTAAAAATACTGAACTCTCTAAATATTTACTTGCCTTGTTCAATGAGAAATCGGGGGTCTAATTCTGGCAGTCGTGATCGAGTACTCTCTCGATTCGACAACAATTTTATTTCAGTCGATACTGAACGAATCGAAACTATTTTTTCAGTATTATGAAACTCAAATGCATGCTTTACAAAACCGAAAAAAACAATTCCGATTCGTTAAGTATTGACTGAAATAATTAGATATTAAATTGCTTTCGAATCGAGAAAGTATTCGATCACGACTGCCAGAATCAGGCTCCGGGACGCTGTGGCGGTTTTAATGCAACATATTCTATACTGTTTGAAAGTCTACTGGAGAATAATTGGCAATATGTTTGAATTTTCCATCTGCGTTATATGGAAACAGAATATATAGGGGTAATTCCATGTCAAAATGACCATGAGTGGGACACGTCCTCTCTCGATTTTAATGAAATTTGGTGAGAAGTTTCCTTTTATCTTATAAGGAACATATATGAACAAAAAAAAATTAAAATTTTTATTTTTTTTCAAAAGTTATGTCATATTCAAAATGGCATAATTACGCTGAATAAGCCGAATGTGTTGAGCTTATTTCTTCAATATCTCGAAAACTACTTGACATACGAAGATGATTTTAATGTCATTTTAAAGAGAATACTTGGGGCTACAAACCATATTCATATCGAGCATTTAGTGCAATAACGTAGTAATTCAAAAAATCGTGAACTGAGAAAAATGCATTTGAAGTTTTCCGCCATCTTTTTAAAAGTAGTTCCGTTTACTTAAGTTATTTTTTTACAAGTTTTTTAATAAAGAGGAATGTTTTGTAATTAAAAAAGGTGAAAAATTATTAATAATATTAAATATTTTTTTTATATTAATATAAATATGGTTGAAAATAGCTAGAGGCAATAAAGACATTTTTAGCTGTAAATCTGAACAGTTAGAGATAGAACCATAATATTTTTTTCTTTGGATAGATACTTTCCCAAAGATCATTTCTGCATACCCAGCTCAAAAAATTAAAATTTTGAGTCACTACGATCTTGCACCAAAGGCTCGATATATAGAAAAAAAACTTTTTTTTTTTTTTAAAATGTAATATCTGCAAAATATTAAATTTTAAAAACGGGGTAAGACCATATTTACATTATGCAATTAACGCCGCAACTTGCCGCAAATTTCGCATGCAACTTTTTGTTTGTTAGCAAGAGGTGTAGGGAAGAAAACGGTGTTGAAAAAGTTGTGAAAAGAGTTTCGTAGCAACTTCTTTAAAAGAAAATAGAAAAAAACTCGGCGTTTATTCCATAGATGTAAATGCGGTCTAAGTCAAAAACCTATTTTTTTATTTGGCTGTTTTTTTTATATAAAGGGCATTCACGTCACAAGTTGCACCCTTGCAAAAAAGAAAAAGTGCAAAAACATAACAACAACCACAAAGACAATTATTTACGCACAACTAATTGTCTGTGTGGTTGTTGTTATATTTTTGCACGTTTACTTTTTTGCAATGGTGCACTTGTGACGTGAATACCCTTACTATACCTGAAACTGTTCTGTAAAAGTCATGAAGCTTTGAAGGGGGTGTTTTTTTATTTTTCAAGATGATTTTTTTTTCTTTCGCAACCTTTAAAAAATAATCTTAAAATATTGTAATTTTGGGCAAAACGTACACTGTGCTAGTTACAAAAAACAGACCAGGCGCGCACATGGTATTTTACCCTAAGGTGGGCACGCTGAATCCAGTGGTGCTAACCGTTATTTAGGTTATCTCTTGTTTTCAAGATATACCGTTATTTCGAAAATGTAAGAGGTTGTACAGCATATATTCGCGTAACTCAAAAACGGTTTAGTTTATTGAAATAACTAAAAAAAAACGAAATTCGCCAATAAATAATAAAGTGGGGTTGGTCATACATTTGACCCTTATGATACCATAGTGCCAACTTGGTACTCTCTATCACTTTCGCAAAATTTTTTGAAAATGAAGCAATACTGGCAATAATAATGAAAGATGGCGCAGACTGACAGTGATGAAATGCTAAAATATGTACAAATATTTGAAATTGGAAAATTTAAATAAAATAAATAGTTATGATTTGCGAAAAGAAAAAAATTAATAGATTCGAAAGACAAATGCGCAAACGTATTGAAGAGTACCAATCGCTAGATTTGCTACCATTTTCTTTCGCATCGCAATAGAGAGTAGCCCCCCAGTATTTACTTACATATCTGTGGCATTTTGACAAAACTTCTTAAGTCAAATTTAAAAAGTTGAAAAAAATTAATCATACAAATTTTTTTTTTCAAAAATCATGTTTGTTTAAGTTTTTAAAAATCTGTATTATAAACGAAATTTTTCTTAATTCAGGTTTATTTTTTTATTAAATTAAAACTTTTTTCATTCAAATAATTCATTAAAAACATAAGACCTGCTTGGCATAACTTGTTGGTTAAAAACAAATATTCCATTTAAAATTATTTCTCAGCCTTCATGACTATTGGTGGGATAGGTTCCACAATACCCGCCTTCATTTATTCCACATACGCCTATTGTCAAATTAAAGAAAAAAAAAAAAAAATAATAAATAATTAGTATTGTGGTTATTTTGTTGAACTATTTATGGTTTTTAATCCAAATTTTTAATATTTTTAATTAGGCTTAAGTTCATGAAATTTAATTTTTCATTAAATTATTTTTATGAAGAAAGGAATTTTACAACATGAAAATTAATTAAAATTGTTATTGATAATCTTTCATTCTTGACGTGGCTGGGGCTCGAACCCCGGCCGGCAGGTTACCATGACATGTTTTGATTGCAACCACTCAATCTCATCAGATGGATTTGCCGTCTTACACTCGCAGCCATCGACGACTGCTGACGTCAATAGTCAAACATCAATCCGTAAACCAAATTGTATTCTACTTTTGTTTTTTTGTACTTTTGTCAAGAATTTTTCTTGAAGTCCAAGTACATTTTTTGTTTTTTCATTTTGTCTTTTTTTTTCTCTTTTCTGTTGACCTTTTTCAGCACAACTTGAAGGACAAATGTACACATAGAGCTCGTGCCTTAGCTTTAACAGTAATTAGTATTGTGGTTATTTTGTTGAACTATTTATGGTTTTTAATCCAAATTTGTAATATTTTTAATTAGGCTTAAGTTCATGAAATTTAATTTTTCATTAAATTATTTTTATGAAGAAAGGAATTTTACAACATGAAAATTAATTAAAATTGTTATTGATTATCTATCATTCTTGACGTGTCTGGGGCTCGAACCCCGGCCGGCAGGTTACCATGACATGTTTCGATTGCAACCACTCAATCTCCTCAGATGGATTTGCCGTCTTACACTCGCAGTCATCGACGACTGCTGACGTCAATAGTCAAACATAAATCCTTAAACCAAATTGTATTCTAACATTTGGTAGATCGAAATTTGCTTCCCTGAATGATTATCCATCTTAATTGATTTTACATGTTTTTTCCTTACTTCTGTTTTTTCGTACTTTTGTACAAATTGTATTCTACTTCTGTTTTTTCGTACTTTTGTCAAGAATTTTTCTTGAAGTCCAAGTACATTTTTTGTTTTTTCATTTTGTCTTTTTTTTTTTTTAAACCATAAATAGTTCAACAAAATAACCACAATACTAATTACTGTTAAAGCTAAGGCACGAGCTCTATGTGTACATTTGTCCTTCAAGTTGTGCTGAAAAAGGTCAACAGAAAAGAGAAAAAAAAAAGACAAAATGAAAAAACAAAAAATGTTGAAATTAATCCTTTCCATTATGCTATGTTCATACGACGACAAAAACCACTCGTTTCGCTCTCTGAAACTAGATTGTCAAACATGCTGTTCATACGATTCATTCTGGTTTCATTTTGACATTTATTTTTGTGTTGTTAGTGTGATTTTATTTAAAACAGATAAAAAAGTAATTAAATGTTAAAAATATATTATTTAATACTTTTATTAATATTATTATTTGATAATTATCACTTTATTTTAATAAACATCAATTTTTATTTTGTATTTTATTTTGTTTTGATTTTTTTGAGAGCTAGTTCAGATAAACTAACGATAATTGTTATCAAAATTAGAGATGATAGTACATTTTTCCTGTTTCGCAGCCTGTTTCAAAATGAAACGACCTGTTTCGCTCACAAAATTTTGTATGGGGAAACAAGTCGTTTCAGTCATGTTTGGGGCGCGAAACAGGAATAAGAGAGCGAAACACGAATATTGCTGTCCGTGTGAACATGGTATTAGATACAATACGCATTTTAAAACGTCTTAGAGCCAGTTTTTGACATAAAGATCAGCGATTAAATTAGAACTAATCTTTGAAATTCGTTTTTGGGTAGTCGATTATTTCATTTTGTTTCCAAGTTTAAACGCCCGAAGTTGGCGGTTTAAACTTGCGACAGAACTTTCAAAAGTACGAACAGCTTATAAAAGGAAATATTTTTTATTTATGAAAAGTTTTATTAAATATTCCACCCTCAAGCTTAAATAATTAAAAGTAATTATAAAATAAAGGACAAATAAAAATATATATCTATTTATAAATATATAATATTTATAACACAATACAAAATTCTCGCCGTTTCTTCTTCTTTTTCACGTTAAGAACAGTAATTTTATGACAAGTTTTGGTATTTGTTTTAAACTGCCATACTTATACATAAAAGTATTGTCAATTCCTATGGCAACGCTAAAAGCTTTAATCTTTCACTCAAAAACGCCACGAAGGATTAAGGCTAGATTAATTTTATTATAAGATTAACAAATCTTACTATTGATCCTGGTTTAAACTCGTAAGTAAAAAACCCGCTTTTAGAGTAAGATTTGTTAATCTTATAATAAAATTAATCTAGCCTTAATCCTCTTTGGCGTTGAATATTTATGGATTTGAGGATTCCTAAATATTTAAAAATTGGTTAAAGGGCCTTGCCTCTTGGGGAAACAGAAACAAGGATCCTATTGCCAATTATAATTATAATTGCTCGCCCGAACAATTATAATTATTAGAATAAAGGGATGAAAAGCACAGGAGGATTAGATTGTCGTTCTGTAGGGGATGTACAGAATGGTCTTACCTATTGTGGTTGGTGTTTTTTTTTTAATTAATCACCCTTATTGTGTTTGGCGTATTTAAAATACGCCAACGACTGTTTGGTAATAGATTAAAGAGAACGTGAACTTTTTTCCTTTAATCTATTACCAAACAGTCGTAGGCGTATTTTAAATACGCCAAACACAATAGGGGTGAATAAACCGTTGAGGAATTTCCGATTTAGATAGGGGGGAATTTATTACTGTAATTCGGTTTTTAATATAAAGTTATATTTTTTACACTGTGGTTAGGTATTTGTCGTCTGCTTGGTTGAAGGGTTAGAGCAAAAGTGAAGTAAGATTAAATCTGATAAAACCATGCCACCTCGGCCCTTTATCCCCATCAAAGGATGGATAAGTTTTTCTGTCTCTCCTTCGTTCACTTTTGAGTGTACTAAAGAGTACTGAATGCAATTCGTGTGATTGACTTCAATCCAGGGCTGTCAGATATGGCGATTTCTTGCCAAACGTGGCGATTTTGAAACGTGTTTGGCGACTGGCGACTTTTGTGGCGATTTCTGATATAACTGGCGATTAACTTGGCTATTTTTACCATTTATATTATTTCGGCGATTTTGTTTAACAGCTTGTTATTTTTTATTACCATTACTAAGTCTGTGTACATAAGGCTCATGTCTTATTGACATGATTGCTACTTTATAGGAGAGAGGGACGAGGGGAAAAGAAACGAGTACACAGGTGCATGTACTGTCTTTACGTTTTGCTTTCTTATTCGTTGCTTACTTTTGTTTTTGCTTTCAATATCAAATAAAACAAAATAAAAAACATGTCGTCAACATGACATGAATCATTATTATTGAGGTTTTTTTTGTTTTCCTCACGGGCTAATATGATCAATCGTTTTTTTTTACCAAATGTAATTAAAAAACATTTATGGTTAATTTATTTTCTTTTCCCAAGGTTTCATTTGAACACCAATTTATGTTCAAAGAAGAAAAGGGAAGAATCTTGTCAATAAGACAATACGATCTCCATTTTATGTTATTTAAAAAAAAATTACAGAAACAAAACAAAATTTTACTTTCGGCGAATTTTTATTATTTTTTCTCAGTTTTTGGCGATTTTTGACTCACATATTTTACTAGCGTTTTTTGTATGCAAAATTTAATTAAAAAAAAAAAAAATATTACAAAAACTGAACCAAATTGACGTTTGGCGATTTTTGGCGATTTCTGACATCCGGTTTGGCGATAGAGCTCAAAAAAATCTGACAGCCCTGCTTCAATCAAGCATCGACTCACCAATACAAGCCGTTAAATTTGAATTTAAAATTACATTTCACGATTTAGAATTCACTTATACATAATTAATTAACAATTCAAGTAATATAATATGTAAACAAATTTTAAAATTTCATTTTAAATTTTAACAATTCAAGTAAGATAATAATATGTAAACAAATTTTAAAATGTCATTTTCTTTTCTTTTATCAAATGTGTTCAATGTACATTGAACAGGCGTTTTTGAGTGAAAGATTAAAGCTTTTAGCATTGCCATATGATTTGACAATACTTTTATGTATAAGTATGGCAGTTTAAAACAAATGCCAAAAATTGTCATCAAATTTCTGTTCTTAACGTGAAAAAGGAGAAGAAAAGGCCATTCGTAAGTTGGGCGCGACGGTGATAACTCGTTTTCAAAAGTCTAGCCGTTGGGATTAATTTGAGAAATTGGAGGTTCCTTTTTATATTCCATTGTCCTTGAACATTATCGTATCTCTGGAACTTTCTGTTTCTATAAACCCGATAAATAAACTGAAGTAAGGCAGAAAATAAATAATTTGTAATTATGTCAGGGAATGGGGGTCCTGGGCCCCCTGTGGAGCAGAGGAAAGGTCGGGATAAAACATCACGACCAGGGGCTGATAGAAGTCGTAGTAATTCAAATACTTGCTCTAAGAGGCTACGTGAGGAACTTGAAATTTTACCGGTTGATGACACAAATTTAAATATTCTTGCAGATTCCGCCATTGCTATTGCAAAAAATATAAGTATTGAGCACAAATATAACGATGAACATCGGGGTTTCTTTTTAGTTTACGTTGATGCAATAGATTCTTTGGGCTCCCGAAGACCCATTAATGCTATATCATTAAATAGAATTTTGAAAAAATTGGAAGTTGAAGGTATTGAAGAAGTAGCTAAAATAGGTTGTGGACGATGCAAGGTGACCTTCAAAAACCGCAACACGACAAATAAATTTGCGTATGATAGCAGACTTAAAGAAAATGGCTACGCGCCTAAAATATTTGCACACTTTGTGTCAAAGATCGGGTTGGTGTTTGATATTCCAACCGATTTGTCCATGGAGGATTTTCAATCAGAAATAAATTCACCAATACGTATTCTGAAGTGCATTGGAATTCAAAGAAAAGATCCGGATGACGCAGATTCAAGAATCCCAACTGGAAGAGTTAAAATAATATTTGATGGTCTTGAACTGCCTAGAGAAATTTCTTATGAGTTCACGAAGATAAAAGTAAAGCATTATATTTCGTTTGCACAATGTTACCGATGTTTTAGATTCAATCATTTTGCCCAAAATTGTAAGCAGCAGATTGAAATCTGCAGAAGCTGTTATAACAAACATGAAAAGGACGAGTCTTGTGGTTTAAAAATGTGCACTAACTGTAAAAATTATCATCATCCTACTTTCAAATCGTGCCCTGCTAGAGTTAAAGCATTTACCATTAAGAAAATAATGAGCTTGGAAAATGTATCTATGAGTGAAGCTAGAAATAAATACTCAGGTGTTTTTGGTAATCGTTTTGCCGGTTTGGATGACGAGCCGGAATTTTCCCCCCTTGAAAACCAAATCTAATAATATATCAATTGATAATCATAAAGAAGCTGCACACTCTTTACACAACATAATGCCTTTTTCTAAAGTAGTTCGTAGAAATATTAACCGTGAAAGGGAGGCAAATAATTCAAGAAAAAATATGGAGGAATGGCATCAAATAGTTAAGGAGTCTAACTACAATAATAGTCAACCAAACACACAAATCGTTAATCCACACAAAACATCAGATGTCGAAAAAGCTTCCAGCCAATTGAATTTGAGTAGTTTTTCTATTAACACACCTCGTTCGGGTTATTTAGAATGCAGATCATATCGGGTGAAAATTAAAAACAATCTTAGTCAAAAAATTGTGTCCCACAACGGAGTACCACAGGGCTCGAAGCTTGGTCCGATTCTTTACTTACTCTACGCAAACGACATGATAAGCCAACTTAAGAACAGCACTACTTTTGCATATGCAGATGATACGGCTGTTATCGTCGCACATAAAAATATTGAAACCGCAACAGAAATCATGCAGGACCAGCTAAACATTGTCAGTAAATGGTGTCATGATAATGGGTTGGTTATTAATGCTACCAAAACTAAAGTTATGCATATAAGACCTTCCAATTTTCAAGGCACAAACATTAGAATAAAGTTTCACGATACAGACTGCTTACATAAAACCAACATTATCAGCAACAATCATGACACTTGTAATACCTTTATAGAATTTGTAAACACTTACAAATATCTCGGTGTATACGTTGACCAGCATTTCAAGTGGAAAACTCATGTACAAAATGTTCAAAAAAAAACTAAGGAAAACCGCATATATGCTGTACCATCTAAGCAACTGCTCCACATTTACCGTTCTGAGACAGGCTTATTTTGCATTGGCAGAATCATACATAAGGCATGGAATAGCTGCCTGGGGAAACTCGACACACTGCAGAATACTTCAGAAAACACAAAATAGAGTTCTTAAAATTCTAGAAACAACCCAACGTCTTTCAAGTACCATCAACAACATCAGCACCAGCATTACTAGAACAACAAACAACAACAATTTATACAACTTCTCCACAAACAACAATGATAATGGAAATAGCTACAATATCCTTCATCACAATTTTCAAAACGACATTGCCAACTACAGCTTTAATATAACAAATACACTACAAGACGAATCAACCCACCTTACAACACAAGAAATAACAATACGGAAATCAACAATCCTTTTATTTATTTAAACATCGGTAACAACACGAACAACAACACTGGCAATAACAGCAACTCGGCAACCAACAACCAATATATAAACGACACTGGCAGGATCAACAACACGGGCTACACTAACAATAACATTGATACTAGTACCAATAATGCCGGAAACAACACCGGCCATAACAATGCAACACAAATCAATAGGCGTCACAACAACACAAATAACATTAATAACACTACCAACAGCAATAAAACAACTGATACCATTGCCAAAAGGCTTGACATATTGAACGTTAGAAATATCTACAACTTTACGATAATAAACGAGTTTCATAACAATTCAAGATTTCTACAAGTAATAGACCATTCACCCAACACAAGACGGAGAGCTGATGGGAGATACAAGGTTGAGAGATATCACAACAACTATGGAAAAAACACGCTACAAGTTACGTTACCAACTATACTAAACAATCTACCAGAACATCTTATGAACTTTTCCAATAAAGTCAAAAGAAAAAAACTTTTAAAAAAATATTACATATCGTCGCAATGAATAACACATTTAATGAATTTCCAAAATAGCATAAGTTCCTACAGACAGGCCAATAGCTTCGTAGGTTGTAGATTTAGGCAATTTTGTAAATTTATTTGAATAAAATTTAATAATAAAAAAAAAAATCATCCGCCAGGGATGATATTTATTATGAAAATATTGCAATATAATATTCAAAGTTTGAAAAACCAGGTAACAAGGAAACTTTGAAATTGGTTCTGGATAAATATAATTTTTCCTTTTGTACTTGACAATTCATCTACAAGTTTAGCAAATTATAATTTTGTTTATAAAAATCGTTCTGATGGTTATGGAGGAGTTGGGATTTATGTGAAGAAATTTCAACCCTTAACATGAGGAGAAATATAAATTTAATTTGTACTTATACTCTGCCCAATTTTTCTACATACCGTTTAAAATTTTTGTACTCTATAATTATACAACAACTACCACTTTTATATGCGGGGATTTTAATGCAAAGTCTACTACTTGGGGATGCCAGGTAACTGACACGAAGGGAACTATACTGGAGGATATTTCATCGGACTACGGGTTTTCAGCTATAAATAACGGTCAATCTACATATATATGTAACAATTACTCTTCATTAATCATTGCCATATAGAGATCGATTGATATAACAATTATGCTGAACCAAACAAAAAACATCACCTTCACAAACCGAATATGCTCAAGGATATAAATTCTCTAGTTTAAGATGAAAATTTGGAAAATATTAACGAGTCCTTTAAATTCGCAATTAAGAAAAACATTTTATTTATTCCGGATGGCAGCAGGTATGTGCCGAATAGCTGGTGGTCGGAGGAATCTCTGAGGCTTTTTCGATTGAGAAATGCTTTTAGGAAGAAATATCGTAAGTACAAGAATTCTGAAAACCTAAAAAAAAACTTAATTTCGCTCGAGTTATTGAGGACTTAGACAATCCTCCTTCTATCAGAGAAATGTGGAACAAAATGAAAAATATCAAAAAATATGGATGTGAAAAAATTCAAATAACTCATGGGATATTCATCAACAACGTGAATATTTGGCACATATTTCTGTGAATAACAATACAATATCCACCGAAAGCTACATTTCTCCGGCAGCGGATGTCATTCCTGAATTGTCCTTGGAACATTTTGATGAGTTCCTAAATACAAGAAATTTAGATTCAGCACCAGGCATTGATGGTATTTCTTATAGGATGGTTTTTTCTCTACAATCGGAGGAAAAGCTAAAATTATTTGAAACGCTTAAGAAAATATGGGCTACCGGTGTTATTCCTGATGTATGGAGAAAAATAAAAATAATTCCTATTCCTAAGAAAAATTTAAGCCAATCGCAAATTTGCAATTTTCGGCCCATAAGCCTTTTACCATGTTTCGAAATTTCGATAAGAAAGATTCAATTTACAACTCGCTACTTCCTGATAGGTCATATGCTTTTAGAAAAAATCATTCGACTGCCAATTGTATTAATGATGTTATAAATACAACATGCTTACTACAGTCAAAGGGTTTTTGTGTTATGGCGGCATGTCTGGATCTAGAGAAAGCATATGACAATACTAATATAGAATTGATGTGTTCATTACTGGAAAACATGAATTTTAACACCCATATAATAAAATGGATTTACTCATTTCTTAGTAATCGGACTCTCATACTGGGTGAGGCATCAATTAATATAAAAAAGGTTTAATTCAAGGAAGTGGCATTAGCCCGTCTTTTTTTAATTTAGTCACCACTCCACTCCATCGAATTGTTGATGAAAACTGTAAATTGTTTCAATTTGCTGACGATTTCTTTTTGGTGGTACATGAGAATACATTTGAAACGACGAAATCTCTCTTACGTGTCAAGATTGCGGAATTCACAGAAATTTGTACTAACATTGATCAACGCATAAATCATAATAAGACTAACATTATGTGCTTCAACAAAAATATCATGCAGCTCAACATCTTAATTGACAATTTAATTTTGAGAGAAGTTAAAGATTTAAAATATTTGGGAAGAATAATTTCAGCTAATAATTCCATCTAACCTCACATAGATTTTATTATCTCTAAGCAAAGGAGAACTTGCAACTTTTTGAATATTTTGAGTGGATGTAGATTTGGTATTCATCCTGGAAGTGCTCTGCAATTTTTTAAAGCATACGGCCGATCAAAACTTGAATATGCAGCATCTTCTTTTGCTAATTTATCGTCTTATGCCTCTAATCGAATTCGAACTACAATTAATGCAAATCTTAGAAGATGTATGGGCTTGATTCGTTCAACCCCCGTTCGTTTAATATACCATCTGGCGGCTGAATTACCTCCTGAATATAGAACTCAATTTTCCGCTGCAATGGAATTGGCCTGGGTATTTGCTTATGGTTTACCGGCTAAGTCTTTATTTAACAATGACAGTACTCATAATTTTAATACAAGCTATACAACGATCTACCGTATTTATGGCCATATCTTTGGAAAAATCCACCCATGTCACAACGTTCGGTTGAACGCATCAAAAGTATTAATTTTTGAAAATTTTTATCACGATGTGGTAAAATCAGCTTTGAGTACGAAGTTGTTACTTTCGGAAAAAATAAATAACCTTCAACGTAGCAACTTTGAAATTATTTTCACTGATGGCTCAGTTTTGGAGTCCACATCTGGTGCAGCATTTATTCATATGAGCACTGGAACTACACGTAGTTTCTATGCTAATTGCAAATTCTCTTCTATGTCAACTGAATTATTGGCGATTGAAAAAGCTATTGAATATGCAATTGTAATTTAAGCCTCCAAAATATCAATTTTATTGGACAGTAAAAGCGGAATTCTTGCTTTAAGGAAGCAATTTTCTGACAATTATTTAATTCACAACATAATGCGGTTGATAAACAATGACAGCAATATCATGAAAGTGGAATTTCATTACATCCCTGGACATTCCAATATTACATATAATGAACTGGCAGATGAAGCGGCTAGGAACGCGCATGTTTTTGGATCCTTAATTGAAGTTAAATATCCACTTAAAGATGCTTTTAACATAATTGAAAGAGATCTTATCTGTAAATGGAATAGTGATTACAAAGCAAGAATACTGGAAAAAGGTAAAGAATTCCGTAAAATTTTCCCAGAAGTGCGTAAACGCTAATGGTTTGCTGACAAACAAATTAATTTAAAACCTTTGGAAATTAAGCAGATCAGTAGATTACTAACTGGTCACTCCTTCTGCAAGAGTACATTGGCAAAGATGAAGGTGTTCGCTGGCGATCTATGTGATGAATGCAACATTACTGAGGATAACGCCCACATTATTTTCCATTGCAAAAAATACACTGATGAAAGAATTAAATACCCGACAATCCTGAAGTACAATAATATGTTCGATTTTTTCATTGCTGAAAGACCTTGCTCATACACAATTCTGATTAATTTTCTAAATGATATCAAGCTAAATATTTGTGGAATATTTGTCACTTTGATCTATCAAATAATTGGTGATGGCAGTATTGTCTTTTTGACAGCCAAATAATTTCTAGTGCAGGTCACTAGAGTCTCCATCTGTTTTTGTTATCGGAAATAGAATGGAGTAATCGTAAACACACAAAAAAAAGAAGAAAAGGCAAGATTTTTGTATTGTGTTATATAATATTATATATTTATAAATAAATGAAATCGAAAAAGAAGCAAAATAATCAAGCAATATTTTATCTTACGAGGTGGAATATTTAATAAACCTTTAAATAAAAAAAAAAATAAAAATATTTCCTTTTATAAGCTGTTCGTACTTTTTAAAATTCTGTCGCAAGTTTAAACTTTGGGCGTTTAAACTTGGAAACAAATTGAAATAATCGACTACCCAAAAACGAATTTTAAAGATTAGTTCTAATTTAATCGCTGATCTTTATGTCAAAATCTGGCTCTTAATCTTGAAATAATTTTTAGCCGATCTTAGATTTGACTTTGGGACAGGAAAATGTTAAAGTGAATAATACATTTTTAAAGATGATAGCAAAAAAGCTTAAATCGGAAATAAGTATGATCAAAAATTTTTAGGAAAAGCATTCATGGAGAAAAACGGCAATGAAGGTTAACGTGAACTTTTCTGAAAGTATGCCCTACATAATTTTTATTGTATTTTCACCACTGCTTCTGGCATATGTTTTGAAGAAAAACGTAAATTTTTGTGAACGATCATAAGCGAACTTAGAAGTTAATAGAATTTTATTGAAAGTGAATATTACCATCTCATACCGCATACGCCACTATTCTAAATTTATTTTTTAAAAGTCGCTTTTTTTGCTTCATACGTATTCTTACTGTTGTGTATTTAATTGTTGACATTTTTATTTGCTTTTAATAAACGTAATGTATTTGATGCCTAAAGTGAGAATTAATTCGGGGAGCCTTTAATGAAATCCAAAAAATTCAATGTTTTTCCCTCTATTTAAGTTTTTAAAGTAAAAATTAATATATTGGTCCATTATTCACAATAGGCCCCATATAAAGTCCAATATCGGAAAACATTTTAGTCAGAGTACCGAGCGTGAAAAATTTTAAATTGAACTGCTTCTTCACATTCATGAGGGTGAGGAAAAAAAATATTTTTAATTTCCTCATTCATGAAAAATGAGCAAACAAAAAAATTCATATATGAATTTGTCAGATATGAAAAATTTAAAAAAATTCACATTCAAATTCCTCATAATGAAAAAAACGCGATTTGCCTGACCATTAACAGCGGGAAAATGAAGTTGTAAAGAGGCCTTAAAGAAGGCCTTTTTACCAATATTAAGTTTTCCAGTCGCATTCCAACTGTATTAGAACAACAAGGTTCTATCTTACACGTTGTTTAGGTGCATATAGATCCTTGTTGTCCTAAGGTCGCAAATTGTTGTTGCTAATAACGCGAAGTTAGTAAATTAATAACTAAACTTGCTACACATTCCAACATTACTGCTAATAAAACTATTTCGACAGGCCTTATCTCAGAAAAGTTAATTTGAATTTGTAAAATATTTCATAAAACCCATTCTTAAACCCCTTTTCAAAGAAGGCAGAGCGGAATAAGTAAAAGTTTATTGAAAATCTAGTTGTAAACCTTCTTTAAGGCCTGAAAAGTCAAAGCCCTCGCAATTTTTCCCGCTAGGCAGCACGATAGCCTGTTTGTGTCTTGTAAAATTATTTGTTGGCTGGTAAACTAAAATGTGTTTTTTTTTATTTTGTGATGCCTCTAAAAGGGTCTGTTTTTTTTCGTTTAAAAGACATAAAGGCAACAAAATATTGAAAAAAAATTACTACCTGTAAGAACTGAAGACATGTATTTGGTCTCGTGAAAAAAAATTTTGTTTGTGGTCCAAGCGCAACGGTATTGAAAACAGTGTTTAAATTGCTTGCTTTAAAATAGCAACAGCACCGAAATTTTTGCTTTGTTTACATTTTTTGCTGCAAATTAAAAAACTGTATTTTTCAATGCCTTTTATTACTTTGATGGAAAGTAAGCAAAAGCAGAAAAAGAGAGAGTAAATAATTTTTTTAGTCTCGCTATGTGTATGTTCTTTGCTTAATCAGTCAGCAACGCAACAACTTAAGTAATAAACAGTGTTGCCACTTTGTGGGTAATTACCCGAATTTGGTATAATTTTTACTGTCGTGGGTAGAGCGTGGGTAATTTCTCATATGTGTAATTCAGGTGTTATTTTAAATTCTTACTTCCGATACCCAAATAAAATCAAGATTCGATTTCAGTGATGTCATTTTTTTCTTTTTAAATATTGTTGATACACACAGTCTTCTGAACCAAAGTCTCGGTTGCTTTTAAGGAAAGACTTCAATTATTAAATATAAATTTTCAAAAGTTTGGTGATAAATGTCGCAAGAAAGGCTCTTAGATTTGGATAAATATGACCATCATTGTGATTTAGAACTTGAAGTTTATTGAAAAAAGTTATTCAAACTACAATCTGGGTGGGGGTAGAAATGTTTCCAATATTCCAACATATAATTAATTTTGTTTGTGTCTGGAAACTTTCAAATGCTTTGTTTTAAAGAATATGTAACGCCCTTAACAGCTGTAAAACTGAATTTCGAAAGGGAACGTTGTATAACACCCTACAGGCATTTTGTTTACTAAATAAGGTATAAGGGGTGAAATAGTAGACAATACAAAAAAATTAATTTAATCGCAGTTTAATACACGGAATTGCCAATTGAAACTGGCTCTAAACAAATAGGCAGCGCACCTGTCCTTGAGGAAATGCAGTGCAGACGTCCAATTTTGTTCCTCTTTTCCGAGCATTGATGTTGACCTCCAAGACGTCAATTGTTGCTAACTTATCAGCACAAACCAGTGACTTCACAGCCCTACGGAAAACAATCAAGAGGTGTCACATCGCACGGCCTTGAAGTCTAATTAACAGGTTATTTTCTCTAAATCAACACATCGCCTTCATTTGTGAAAAAATAAGTTACGATCGATCGCATGAAAAAGTGAGAGCAGTATGACAGTTCGTTTGACAGCTAACCTTTCGTTAGTTCTTTCGGGCTACAAAAACCCCCATCATAAAGGAATGGCAATGATCATTTTTTCTTTGTAAATGTCTTTTATTAAATAAAACTTAAATTTTTTATCAGGTGCAATTTTATTTAAATCGGGTAATTTTGCTTCATCTCAAGTGTAATTTTGAATTTTGCTGGTGGTAACACTGGTAATAAATTTTGTTTAAGTTTTTTTTTGGCTTTTCATGCGCTTAAAGTCAGCAAGTTAACTTCTTTGCTGTTGCTGGCTGGCACTTCATACATATATTTTGAATATTTTGAATTTCTAGTATTTTTGCAGAAAGAATGTTTAAAGATCATTACCGTTATGTTTTTTTTTTGCGAAAAAACTAATTTTTGTTCTTTTATTTAGTGAGTTACGCAAACCCATATTTTTAGGTAGGTACCTAGTTCTTTAATGTTTTTAGTATGTTTTCTCAATAAATACGAAAATACATACATATGTATGTACATATGAAAATAAATAAAACTTCACATGTTAGATTAAAAACTCTATCACTTTTAAACATATGTTTGTAGGTATGTGAGCAAATTTTACACATAGCTTGGTCATTATCAAAATAAAAATATTTTTCAATTATTCTTCGATTTACACGCGGCGCCATAATTCTAAGTTCGTACCGTCAAAGATTTTTTCAAAACAAATTTCTGCAACAGCAAGCAACAGCGATCAAGTCAAAAAATGTTAAGCAGCCAGCCAAGCAACTACATACAAAAAACAAAAACATATTACTTACAGCAACAGCATTTTTTTTAGTGGTTGCTTGACTGAATGTTTAAACTTTAAGCTGAGAACATACACATAGTGACAGTAAATACATTATTAACTCTCACTTTTTCTGCTTTTGCTTTTTGCTTTTACTGTGTTCTTAAGAAAGAGTTAAGTTAAGCAATTACAAAAGCATTAAAAATAGTCAAGCATTTTTAAACACTGATTGAAAACACTACATTGAATTTACAATAACTGGCATAATATGGCGCGAAACAATAAAATTGCATTAATGCAACAATAAAACAAATTTTCTTACTCATCAACCATACTTACTGTCGCTTTGCTTGTGGCGAAACAAGACTTTGTTAGTGTTTTCCTTATAACTTTACCTACGTAAGAAAACTGTTTTCAGCAATAAAAACCCATCGTCGCGATTGTAACAGAAACCAAAATATTTTTACAAACACAAAATACCAACAACTTCTTGTGTCTATTTTTTTCTCAATAATTTCTGCATAAAGGTACGTCTTTTTAACGAAAGAAAAAGTGACCCTTTTTAAAGTAACCAAAGAATTGTTTAGACAAACAAAAAACATATCGTTAGGTTAAAAATTATTAGAAAATTTTAAATTGAATTTTTGTGTTGATTACGATTCACATCAAATATTTTTATAAAATTTTAAACTGCTACCTAAAAAAATATCCAAGTTAATTATAAAATTAAAAATTAGGTTTCATAAAAATATAATTTTTTTTAACAACATAATGTAGGTATAATCACACTCAAGAAAAAAATTAGCAAAGTTTTTAATTCTTTTTATAAGAACACATTAATATCTTTAAAATTCAAAACTGGGTAATTTGTTTTATAACTCTTACCAGGGTGTTAGTGGAATTAGTGATCAGACTAAAAATTATTGCAGAAGAAAAAGTAATAAAAGTGCTGTAAAATGATAAAAGCCGTCTCCATATAGGACTGTCAGAAATTTTGAAATTTTGCAGCCTACCCCATTGCACTTCCAAACGCTTAAAATTTCTAAGAATAAATGGCAACATCTGCAGGTCCTCAGATTTTTGTTTTCATCAGACTGTCATCATTATTATGATAGTATCCTTATGAGTTAAAATTGTTATTGATAATTTTCATGTTGTAAAATTCCTTTCTTTATAATAATAATTTAATGAAAAATTAAATTTGATGAACTTAAGCCTGATTAAAAATATTAAAATTTGGATTAAAAACCCAAAAATAGTTCGACAAAAAAAACCACAATACTAATTATTCAAAAGAAATATTTTTATTAGTTTATTTAAAATAATCTGTTTTTTATTAGAATTGCATTCTTCCAAGTGGCCCTTCATCAATATCCTGAAAAAGACAGTTATTCTTAATTTGTGGAATAATTGCCTTTTTTATTTTTTTTATAAAGTAGTGGAATATAGACTGTTTAGCTTTATTTTGTGTTAATCCTTTAGAATTATTAAATTGTAATCATATCTTTCTTTGGAGAAATACTACTTTGTCCAACATGTAATATGCTATCAACACTACGCTTTCCTTCTTCTTATTATTTTTCAGAAATCACCTAATTAAAATGTACTTTTTGCAACGTACATAGCGTTGTTAGAATGCGATACGGAGTTCTTTTGAAATAATTCGATATATACATGTTATGTTATATGAGTCAAATTTTCATTTGCTAAATTTGTTCATTGTAAAAAAAATAATTTTACTTTTTAATTAGAATGAAAAATATGGCTTTTTAAAATCAAATCATAGCTTAATTAAATTAAGATACATTTTCTAATTTAAACCACTAAAAAAATCAATAAAAAATTATCATAGGTATGTATATATCCTATTTTTCCGGTAATTTAACACAAATATTTAATTATTTAATATTTTTAATGTTTGTTTTACTTAATACTAATATGTATACTTTCGTTGATGATACGTCTTTTTGTTTCTGAAAATTACAAATTTATATAACGCAACATACACAGCTTAAAAAATAATAATAATCGCATTTTTAGCTGAAATATTTAAAATTGCTTATAAATCTCATAAACATTTTACAAAGTTGTCTGCTTTGCATGTAAAATTATGAAATGTGATGTTACATTATTCTGCATTCAAGATGACGGACGATATGTGCAGTTCTTTTAATTTTTTTTCAATAATGTTTTCTTACAAAAAATCCAACAGACACTTCGGCTGGTTGCCTATACCAAAAATATTTTACACAAACAAATACACACAGTCATTTCGAGCTGTGGTCATGCAAACTGTCAAGCAACAACAACATTACTAGTGAGGATCGTTTCTAAAACTTTTTTTTTCCTCATTTTTCATGACTGAAGAAAGGCAAAATTGGATTTTTCCTCAAAAACATGAATGAATTTGGCGAAATATTAACAATTCATTCATGACTGTGAAAAAAAGTTACATATTTTACATTTTTCATTTATGAAAAAATTCAAGAATGGTTGAATATGAGCGTTCACATTTGAATTTCTCTGAACTCTGATTTTAGTACACCCAAAACAGTAAACAAATATCTCTATTTAAGCACTATTTGGTCTTCCATAGTTTTCTAAGAGGAAAAAGCACTCTGATAAATTTCGACAAGATCGGCTCACTACTTTTTTTTCTCACGGCAATAAAGCAAAGCAAGAGTGAAACTTATTTTGTACGTTTTTGTATGCGGAATTTTCTGCAATCGCCGAACAGTTGCGTGCAGAGCAAAAATTACTTAAAAAACTTTTAAAAATGGAGCAAAATTAATGCTTAATGTCTCAGAAACCATTAAAAATTTCACGGGACCGGATTTGGATTCAGAAAGGGTATATTCATTTTATATATACCCCATATCTTACTGAATTAAAAACAAAAAAAAAAAAAAAAAAAATGTCAGTACGGCAAACGGCAAAAAATAATCTGACGATATGCAAATGTTACAAAACCATGCAAATAAATTAACTACAAACTTTCTTTCAAAATTCGCAAGGGTGGAACTGGTGGCGTGAACGACCTTATTTCTAAAACAGGTAAACAAGCTCGCAATAGAGGAAAGAAAAAGAAGCAAAACAAATTTAAGCTTCTATATGGGAAAAGCACGCGTTATTTTCTTACATTGTAGTGGAAGTAAATAATGAAAATATTCTCGAACATTACAGTGAAAAATAATAATGAAAATATTCTCGAAAAGAAATTACGTACGTATTTAATATATTTGAGTATTGGAATGCTTGTCCATTTAACAACTTAAAGGCAGTTACAATAAAATATCTTTCAGCACCACCATTTAGTGTTGCCAGTGAGCAACTGTTTAGTACAGCTGGGCAGTTTTACTGCAATCCCAGAAGTATCCTTAATGGTATCAATGCACACAAATTACTGTTGTGCCATTGCAACAAAAAACTTATGAATTCTGAATACTGTAGCACCTATATAGCTTTGTTCCAAGGTGCTGCACAAGCACATTAATTTTGACGCAAACCCTTAAACACAATGACAATGATATAAAAGCATTTCTATGTACAAGACAAGGCTTAAGGTATGTTCAGATCTAACACATATTGCCGAAAAACAAGTTAGAGTGCTGTGCCGAATATAGCTTTTATTATTGCACCTTTCAAAAATTAATAATATAAAACATTTATCAAGTTAAAACTTTAATTACTATTTGACAATAATCCAGTAAATTTGCATTAAATTTTGAACAGGGTAACATTGTTCATCGTTTTGTCATTTAATGGCATGCAAGTGCCAAATTTCCACGCGCATGCAATTTTTGCTGCCACTGGAGCTGCCATTGCGAAAAATGAGAGTGTATTAGTAAAAAAATGTGATTGTATTGAGTTTTTCGAACTGGCAGTGGCATGTGTAAATGCTAGGTTAAATGATTTTCAGGATTGCACTTTATATTGGAGCCATGGTAAGCTATGAACCAATCATTCCAAAATTCTGCAGAGTGATTTCTGGTATTAAAAAACATAAATTTCATAAATTTTAGCGCACAGTGTCCGACCAGAAAAACATAATTTTTCAAATTAAATTTATTTATATTTAGGTTTGGGGTATTCACAAAGTATGTACTTTTAATTAATGTAAATTTCATAAATTAACAAAAATATAAAAAAAAATAATAACTTATTCTTAGTTGCTGCTATCATATTCGTCATCTGACTCTTCAATATTTATAACAGTATTTTGCAGTAATTTCAAATATCTGGAGTTAATTGTCCTCGCTTTGTTCTTGGGGCTTTTTCAAATTACATATATATGGATCTGATGATATTAGCAGTCTATTTATTAAATCAGAGTTGGTATCTTTCCGAGATATTTTTCGCGTAAATTTCTCGACTCTTGAGCTTCCTCCGACAATTGCCCAATGGGGAGGATGCAATTTTAAATAATTATTTTGGCATGCAAAGAACTTTGTGCACACTAACCGGCATATAATACCATGGATATAATTTTCAATAAATCTCTCTGATTTCTGTTGCATATTGGTCAAAAGCTACCGTATTAATTGAATATCCACACGCTAAGCATTCCAATAAGGGTATTCATTTCAGTTTTTTTATTTGTTGGAAAAATGGAAAAGTGGAAAAATGTCATTTTTGTTACAACAACCACAAGAAAAAAAAGGCCACCAAAAGTTAAATTTTTATCAGACTATAACCAAGTGTAAAAAAGTCAGGATAAAAAGATGTAATTTTCCGCTTTAAACGTCAAACGAAATGATGTTGCCATTCATAAAAAATTGCTAATTTTTTATACAAAGTACGAAAAATTGCATCTCTTTTTATGAACTCTTGAATTGTACAACTCTGATTTTAAAAATTATTTTTTATAGTTACAACATTTCTTTTTCATTTAATCTTTCACTCGTAAAACTGCTCTGAGTGGAGAAGCAGCTCGCGCTTTTTGTCATTATTTCTTAAGGGCAAACAGATCGTTTTTGTTTGTCTGCTTTTGTTGCGTTTTGCGTTGTCACCCCGCATTGGTTAGTGTTTCGGCGTCGTATAACTGTACCGAGTTACAGTTTTTGCGGTATCTGCATTAACTATATGCAATCGTTTTTAACCTCAATTTGAGGTTTTGTCTGGTGGAGAACCATTAATAACTCATGTGACTGGTGGAGAACCAATATAACTCAGACGTTTTACTGGTGGAGTACCAAGGAAATAACTCAGACGTTTTACTGTGGAGACAAGATATACTCTGGAGCTTATTCTGGAAGCTCTTCGCCTTCCTATACGAAGGTCTAGGTCGATCGAGGATGAGGATGTGGATGAGGCTCCAACAAACCGTGTGATACCCTGGCAATATAACTCTAGATAGTTAGCCAAAAACTTTTAGTTTTTAAGCAAAGTCAAAAAAAAAAAATCTTTCAAAAAGAAAAAATTCATATTAAATATGTGTTCAATGAAAAAAGTTATTAAAAAAGGATTAACAAAAAGAAATGGGGTCAAAAAAAATTGACAGAAGCTGAAGTTAATAAAATACTCGACTTTTTGGCAGACAATCGCCATTTTGAGTAACTTTTTGTAGTCGAATATTATGATGAAAATAACACCAATCATTTCGTTTTAAATTTAATAATCAATTTATTCACTTTTGTTCGGCATCTTGAAAAATATCAATTACTTCCACGAATTACTTGACAGATTTTTTTGACAGTTTGTAAAAAAAAAAAAAAAACCCCGTTCACGTCAATAAGAGTGTAAAAAAAAAAATTGAAATGAATACCCTTAATATAACATGAAATCGCCTTAAGAGTTCTAAATCTATACCAGTTATTTCGGCATTTCTTAAAAAAGCGCCAAGCTGTATTTCCGTCATTGGTGTTTCCAGTCGTCTGCTTTGGCATATCTATAAGCAATCCCATTTTCGATTTAAACTTTTCTTTTATAGAAAGTTTTCGTTGTTGAAGCTTTTGTTTGTTATCTGTGCCTCTTGCTTGCCATGTTTTTATATCCATTCTATCAGCTATGTGTAGTAAACATTCCATGAACCTAATCCATGAATGCAATGGCGACAAACCAAACTCTAAAGCTTCGGGGTCTAATGTTTTTTTGTAAAAGAGCAGAGGGATTATTCATTTAGAAGGTGTAGCTCCACAAACATAAAAAATTTGTGATGAATTGTACTTTGATAAAGCTGTGCATATTTTTCCATCAACCATACATAAAAATAATTTGGGTTTAACATAAACAACCTTTTGGACATTGTTTGTTAATAAAATAACCTCCGTTGGACGTAACATTGCAATTTGATCCCTAATATATTGTATTTTGTATTTATTAAATCAGTGGTTTCTTTAGCAAACTAATTAATAGGACGACAATAACGTGAAGAATTAGGTGTTGGATTTCTAAATAAATTTTCATCGCTATTGCCTTCTTCTAATTCTTCCATAAATTTTTGTTTATAAAGGCTTTGATTTGCCCCATCACATCCCCATTTACACAATAATGAAATTTCGTGGCAAGTTCCTAGTTTATCAGTGAGTACGTCATTGTATGACACAATCTTAAAATTGTGTGGTCCATTAAGAGTTGTAAGTTTAATTCAGCATATCGACCCATTTGCGCGAAATTATCGTATATGCCAATTTTTATGAAATTGAGTTTTTGATGCAATCTTGTTCCACATTCAAAGAGACGATTCCTGACAAAATATTTTAGGCGAATTCCACTTCGTTGCTCCAAAAATTGAATGTACATATATTTTCATATTTATATTGCAAGTGATAGCAGAGAAAAGTATAAAAATGGCTCTCCTGTAAAATTTGGTTTTTCTAACATACGATAATTTCGCGCAAAGGGGTCGATATGATTCTGTTACCTTTATATTTTCTGGATAGTACAATGTTTTCGAAGCTCGAACTAATTCGTAAGAAGGATAAAGGGCGCGGTTAATATGTTTTGTGTACTGTTTCATCAACCTATACTTATTTACAGACAAATCCAAATCCAAGATCGTTGCCAATGCTTCATCAGGCAATATAGATTTTGGCGTTTTTTCTTCTAACCTAATTTTTTTTATTTAAGAACATCTTTCTGGAGAAACAATAGCTAACTCTTTCACTATTTTCGCTGAATTACGCTTACCAGCTGATCGCATTTGCATTTCTATTGCCCTGAATAATTTTTCATTACTTTCAACATTTCCCAGATTTTTTGATTTTCTCTCCTTACTTCTTTGACTGCAGTCTACAAAGTTTTTATTTTGGCCTGCCACTGCCTCAAGTATTACTCTGTGCAACAGAATTTGATGTGAAATATGAATAATCAATTGCGCATGCTAACCAATCGTTATTATTATGGAAAAATCGTGGTTTTGTTCTGTTGCCCTGTTGCCACTTTTTTTCAAATTTAGTGCACAAGTTTGAAGCGAGAAGCTTTAATTCATCAAATTGTATAGTTGCTGCTGAAGTACTACAAAAATTTGACGAAATAAAATCAAGCCATACATTAAAAACGTCTCTGCGGGTAATTAAAACCGAGCTCATATTGTACTTTTGAAAAATATTTTAATGGGGCAGATGGGGGCAGAAATTTTTTTTAAAGTCTATAACAGCAAGTTTGGAAGATTACAGAAACGTTTTTGGATGTGGTGAAACGGATGGAAATCAAAAAATATCGTCTGACAAAGTTAGTTTGTTTGTTAATAATTGTAAAAAAAAAACTTACTTAGCTAAACACTTTTTAAAAAACTTACCATTAATTAGAAAATAATGAATTTTTGTGTGTTTGTTTTAAAAGTTACAACAATTTAATGACAATAAAAAAAATTTTAATATTGCTTCTACAACGCTTTCTATTTACTTTTGAATTTGCATAAAATACTCATAGAATTTTTGTATTTTTATTTGTTTTTCTTTTAACATGTCATTCAGAGTACCGTTATAAGCATACAAATTGAAAGATATACAAGAATCATATAATTTTAAGCTAGTCTGGGTCTTCGCTTGCAAACAATGTGGTCAATTTAAATTTTTAATTAACTTAATTTTTTATTTTTGTCGTCCTAATTGTTGAAATCGAACACTGTGCAGCGGTGCGATTAGTTAAAGCGTTGGCAGTGAATTTCAGAAGGCTACTAAAATGGGATCTAAGGTAAATTATGGAGCGTATATCACAAAATTGCTTGCATAACATTCTTTCTGGCCATATGAAGCTAAGCTGGATGAAAGTTTACCGAAATATCTATGTCTGCTACAGTTTTAGGCATATTTAATTATTTTACCAGAGTGGGCTTTATATGGGGCCTAGGGTAAATTATATACGGATCTTCACGAAATTTTACAGCGTGATTTCTAGTCGAACAAAACGAATTTTTGCGAAATCTCATATCATTCTGTGCCTTGTTCCACTATTCATGTTAGTTTTTGTAATAAAATTATCAATTTTTTTTAGGTGGTGGTTCCACATTTTGATTTATAGCTCTGATCCTACTGAACCGATTTTGCTGGATTTCAATCCCAAACTGCTTAGGACAACTACAAGCAATTTGTTTATTTCTTTTGAGTTTTTCGAAAGTGAGCGTGTTTTCAACAGAAGGACGGGCGGTCAGACAGACGGACATGGCTAAATCGACTTAAAATTACTCAAGGACCCAGAATATATATACTTTATTTGGTCTGAGATGAATAACAAAAAAGTTTCACATGGAATGACAAACTTAATATGCCCTCTTCACAACTAATTGTGGTGGAGGGTATTAAAATTCGAGAAAAACGTGGCCAGTAAATTAAGTATATGTAAGAAAAGTAAATTTTTTAAATTTAAATATTTTATTTACAATCAATTATTATTAATTAAAACTGAAAACATTTTGAATTTAACATAAAAAAAATAAAACTTTGGTTTTTATACAACAGAAAACAATAAAATCATTTTTTTGGTCACAAAATCTTGTTTACTGAAAAATCTAGGCATCTCTTGTCTTGATTCAAGTTTCGTCTATGTTAAACCTTCTCTTAATTTTTTATTGCATAGAGTCATGGATGCTTCTGATACTATTTTCACGAACTTTCAAGTCGATAAAATACAGTAATATGCTTTTATGCAATACAATGCTGTTGTTGTTATATTCAAAATTTAACAAAATTGAAGATCAAAGCGCGGGCTGTTATACTAAAAATAAACAAATAATTTTTTACAGGGATCTAGTGCAGACAAAAATACAGCACATTTGCGCTATTAGAAGTCGATAAGAGAAAAAAATATTTTCGACCCACCCTATCGTGCATACAGAACTACTTTACTTTTTAAGAAATGATAAAAAATAAAAACGTCTTCTGTTTCTATGGTAATTGTTTCAGTTGCTGAAAAGTCATCAGAGCAATGATTTTTGTGTATTTTTCTTTGTATATGTTTTTTACCAAAGCAATAATTGACGAACGAAGCTAAACATGGTATGAATGGCAAAGCCAATACGCTGTGCATGACTTGAATGAATTTTAAAACAACACCGATGTGTGTGGCTGAGAAAGTTTGAGTGTATGTATTTGATGTTGTTGATTTAATGCGAATTTTTTGCAATCGCACAAAGCCGTTCTTTGGAGTGCATAATGCATGAGTAACTCTGATAACTCGTGTTAATTGTACATTTTAATATTATAAAACGTAAATTTATAGATTTATTTTGCTACTGAAAAAAAATAAGAGTGTTTATGTAGAAAAAAGTATAATAAAAAAATAATAAACATAGTTTTTGCTTTTTATATCTAAATGATGAAACAGAACAGGGGCTGAACGATGTTTTTCATACAGTTTGACATAAAATTATGCCAGAGAATGCGGTCGAGAAATAAAATCAATTTTATTTTGAGGACGTTTTTTCTAATGCTCTCACATATAGACAGTTATTATCTTAACAATGCTACCATACTTTCATTCAGTTTCATACATTTTGTAAACAAAGAAAAATAAGAACAAAAATACGAAAGAAATGAGAGAGAATTTGAAGTTACTGCCGACGTTTTAATTATGGGCCTTAAAATTTTTGCCCGAAGTTGAAGACTCAGTTCTGTTTAATCATTAACTTATAACTTTGTATAGCTGTTTTTATTTTGCTACTGCAGAAACAAATTGGAAAATTTGTCCCCAATTTATTCCCAAACTTTCATTTTAATTTTTGTCATTACATTAAGCTCATTTCTCTCATATCCCATTCAAAACCAACAGGTTGTTTTGTTTTTAGTTGTGTGTTTTCGTTTGCATAACCTCTTTGGTTTTCAAAAATATTAATATGCGACCTGCAGCCGTATTCTGTAATTCGCTTAGCTTAAGCTAAATCTCGATCACTTAAATGCCTTAGGGAATACAAAATTTAAAAATTTTAGCGATGACATTAAAAGCTAAAATTGCGGCGAATTAAATTTGTATGGCATTGCTAAATTTAGCAACTTTTGCGATTGTAGGCAAAAATCGCTAAATCAACTTTATAGATTTTTTGCGATGGAGATTTAGCTTTAGCGAATTACAAAATACGGCTACTGCTGGGGGTTGTCGCATATTTCAATTCGAAAGAAAGAATTTATTCGAAGAACTTGTACTGTGAATTATTGCCTCTTTTACCGTTTACAAATCAACTCTAGTTCAGTTGAAACTTTAAAGGTTTCCCCCATATTTATAAAAAAAAACATTTCGTCGGCTTAGAGTGTAAACCTGCTTATTTCTCATTTAATCTTTCAAAAAGAAAAATTCATATTAAGAATGTGTGCAATGAAAAAAGTTATTAAAAAAGATTTTAACAAAAGAAATGGGGTCAAAAAAATGGACAGAAGCTGAAGTTAATAAAATACTCGACTTTTGGCCCTTTTGAGGTAACTTTTTGTAGTCGAATTTTATGATGCATAGAGTCATGGATGCTTCTGATACTATTTTCACGAACTTTCAAGTCGATAAAATACAGTAATATGCTTTTATGCAATACAATGCTGTTGTTGTTATATTCAAAATTTAACAAAATTGAAGATCAAAGCGCGGGCTGTTATACTAAAAATAAACAAATAATTTTTTACAGGGATCTAGTGCAGACAAAAATACAGCACATTTGCGCTATTAGAAGTCGATAAGAGAAAAAAATATTTTCGACCCACCCTATCGTGCATACAGAACTACTTTACTTTTTAAGAAATGATAAAAAATAAAAACGTCTTCTGTTTCTATGGTAATTGTTTCAGTTGCTGAAAAGTCATCAGAGCAATGATTTTTGTGTATTTTTCTTTGTATATGTTTTTTACCAAAGCAATAATTGACGAACGAAGCTAAACATGGTATGAATGGCAAAGCCAATACGCTGTGCATGACTTGAATGAATTTTAAAACAACACCGATGTGTGTGGCTGAGAAAGTTTGAGTGTATGTATTTGATGTTGTTGATTTAATGCGAATTTTTTGCAATCGCACAAAGCCGTTCTTTGGAGTGCATAATGCATGAGTAACTCTGATAACTCGTGTTAATTGTACATTTTAATATTATAAAACGTAAATTTATAGATTTATTTTGCTACTGAAAAAAAATAAGAGTGTTTATGTAGAAAAAAGTATAATAAAAAAATAATAAACATAGTTTTTGCTTTTTATATCTAAATGATGAAACAGAACAGGGGCTGAACGATGTTTTTCATACAGTTTGACATAAAATTATGCCAGAGAATGCGGTCGAGAAATAAAATCAATTTTATTTTGAGGACGTTTTTTCTAATGCTCTCACATATAGACAGTTATTATCTTAACAATGCTACCATACTTTCATTCAGTTTCATACATTTTGTAAACAAAGAAAAATAAGAACAAAAATACGAAAGAAATGAGAGAGAATTTGAAGTTACTGCCGACGTTTTAATTATGGGCCTTAAAATTTTTGCCCGAAGTTGAAGACTCAGTTCTGTTTAATCATTAACTTATAACTTTGTATAGCTGTTTTTATTTTGCTACTGCAGAAACAAATTGGAAAATTTGTCCCCAATTTATTCCCAAACTTTCATTTTAATTTTTGTCATTACAATAAGCTCATTTCTCTCATATCCCATTCAAAACCAACAGGTTGTTTTGTTTTTAGTTGTGTGTTTTCGTTTGCATAACCTCTTTGGTTTTCAAAAATATTAATATGCGACCTGCAGCCGTATTCTGTAATTCGCTTAGCTTAAGCTAAATCTCGATCACTTAAATGCCTTAGGGAATACAAAATTTAAAAATTTTAGCGATGACATTAAAAGCTAAAATTGCGGCGAATTAAATTTGTATGGCATTGCCAAATTTAGCAACTTTTGCGATTGTAGGCAAAAATCGCTAAATCAACTTTATAGATTTTTTGCGATGGAGATTTAGCTTTAGCGAATTACAAAATACGGCTACTGCTGGGGGTTGTCGCATATTTCAATTCGAAAGAAAGAATTTATTCGAAGAACTTGTACTGTGAATTATTGCCTCTTTTACCGTTTACAAATCAACTCTAGTTCAGTTGAAACTTTAAAGGTTTCCCCCATATTTATAAAAAAAAACATTTCGTCGGCTTAGAGTGTAAACCTGCTAAATCCACTTTTTAAGTAAATTGAGATTTTAATGCCGTATGGTAGAGAAAGATTTGCCTTGTCGACCAGCATTTAGTTTTTCCTCAATTTGAGTCCTGAAGTGTGTCAAATCAACAATATTTTTGGTTTTCCTCTCAAGCAGCAAATAGGAAAAATAAAAAGTTTTTTGTCTCTCCTGTAAAATTTGTTAAAAGGGAGTTAGCAGGTTTACACTCTAAGCCGACGATTTTAGGTTTATGATACAAAAAATTGTCCGAAATAAATTATTTCTTTTGATTCGAAATACGCGGCTACCCAACTGAAGTTACCATTTTTTTATTTCAAAAGATTTTGTTATTCGTGCTTAATTCCCAGTTTTTATTATTGATAAAAACACTTGAAATTTATTGTTGATGAGATAAGCAATTCCTATGCGCATTTCACTGGTTGCTTAGGCCAGATCATCAGGAAACTTCATCCATAAAGATTTTAGAAAAACTAAAGATATTAAACCAAATAAAACTGTTAAACGTATAAGACTTATAGCAACAGTTCTACTTGTAATAATATTTAAGTTTAAACAAAACACATCAACAATAAACAGTGGGTTTATCTCTTCTTGCATTCCACACTACAATTAGTTGAAATTCTCTCAACATTAATTGTAGTTGTAAGTAGGTTAAGAAAAACAAAATAAAAACAACAACAACTTACAAAAGATGTTGTCAATTAAGTATTTTTTTAGGCCGTGCACTTGGCTGTTTATTATCAAAAAGTAATTTCAATTTTTGGGAATACAAAATTTTAATTTCAAAAGATTTTGTTATTCGTGCTTAATTCCCAGTTTTTATTATTGATAAAAACATTTGAAATAGCTTTTCCCATCAACAATAAATTTCAAGTGTTTTTATCCAAACACGCGTGTAAAGAGTAGTCCACAAGGGACCAGGACTAGTCCAAAAGTAACCCAAACGTATGGGAAAAACATGGTCTATTTAACATTACGATGTCCTAGGGCAGGACCATATTGGACCACTAAGGAGTAGTTTTAAAACTACTCCATGGTATACTCAAGAGGATTAGTTTTGAAGTCGTTTAAAAACGAAAGCGTGTCGTTAAAAAACGAAGACATGTTGTCTCACTACAAACACTTTTAAACAATGACATGGTTCATGCTTGCATTACATCGGACCAGTCCATGGAGTAGTAGATTTTATCAAAATGGATCAGGTGGTACAATTTTATTTGCAGGGAAATTATTGTTAATAACAAATATTCTTTGTTTGTTTTTATTACTAAATTTTTTTTAATAAGTAAATTAAGTTTTTTTTCTTTTGCTTAATAAAATAATTGATCTCAAAAATTTTAAAGTTTTTTCTGCTTGGTTCGGCCGATTTAAGCCAATTTGGCCAAACTTTGACTTCGGCATCAGACTAAAAAAGTGACAAAAACTAGTACATATAAACACATTAAATTTTTAATTAAAAATAATTATAATTTGTTTTTTGTAAACTAATATTAAATTTTGTTTATTTTAGTACGTTCTTTTGGTACCGAAGATCGTGAAACACAATTTCAAATAGCACCACAAAGCCAAATCTATGATTATATTTTGTTCCGAGGTTCTGACATTAAGGATATACGTGTGATTAACAATAGTCTACCGCATCCTAATGATCCGGCTATAATGCAAGTACAATTGCCCAATGGACAACACGTAATGCCACATTTTTCTATGCCAAGCATTAATCCTCAACAAGTACCTCCAATGGGAACAACTGGCAATTATGGTAATCCCTTTGGTACTATGAGTGGCTTAGGAGCAATCGGAGGTACCGGTGGAACTGGTGCTGTATCATCTTTAGCACCTGGAGCTGGAGCTCCGGGGCCATTTATGATGGGCGGTAATCAACAACCTGTGCCGCCACAACAAAAACCATCACAGGGACAACAACCACAAACACAACAAAAACAACCCAGTAAGTATACAACATAGGCGCTACAAATTTTAACAATTCATCAAATATAATAATGAATAAAATTAATTTAAATCACTAAAAAATTATATTAAGCATTTTAGGACCTTAATACACTTAAATCTTTACAATAACAATTAACCGTATCCTGATAACAGCAAGCGGAAACTTAGCTCTCTATATATCATCTGAAAAAGTGCAATTTTGTAAATTGCATTAAATTTTTTTGTTAATTTTGCTAAATATGTATCTAGTGTTCTTAAAACCTTATTTTGGTTAAAATTAAACATATGGCATTGGTTGCTCTAATAGAGTCACTCAAAATTTACGCATTTTCACTTAGATCATTTCTAAGATCTTTGATTAATTCTTAGATCTTAGATCAATTATTTGATCTTAGATCAATTTTTCTAGTATTTTACAAATTTTTTGTTTTCTTAAAATTTATAAATTTTAGAGGAACTATTGCGATATATCAAATATAGTTAGTATGTATTCTGAAATGAAAAGTTAAAACAAAACTTTTTAATCAAAGGTTTTTTCGGGAATACAAAGTTTATTATTAATACGATTTCCGTATGACGTGCTAAATTCCCAATTTTTCATATTTGATAAATACACTAATGTCACGTTATATTTGATTTTGAAATTACTCTTTTAATACTCTTTTATGGTAACATGTTTATTTGTTATTAATCTGGCAACGCCATATATCTTTAGTAGTTTGTGAATTCCATGGCCCAATTAGTAGGTCTGCGCGCAACTACAACAATCCAACAACAGAAAAAACAACACGCATTTTGTTTGTGTAAAAAATGATAAAGATGTCAAGAACAAAAGCAATTGTTTGTGTAAGAAATGGTGAAAATGTCAAAAGCAATTGTTACAAAAACAATTGCACGTATAAAACACAACTCTGCAAAAAATCAGCAGGCGTTTCAAGCAGACCTACTAATTGGACCATGGTGAATTCCCTTTTGCTTTCCTTTTGTGAAAACAGTTTAATAAATGCAATCAATCTAACAAGACGTGTTATATTTTGCTCGAACATTCTTACAAAATTCAGAAGTGGGATTACCTAGTTTTTCCGTAATAAAAACAATCGCGAATTTTAAAATTATATTTCGTGCGTGTGTCGCAAATTGTATAAAGAAAATACAATCGGTAAATTAATAAATAATTCGTGGCGTGTGTCGCAGATTGTTTGGAAAAACACAATCGCGAAATTTAAATTTTCGTGGCGTGTGTCGCAGATTGTGTGGTAAAGAAAAAAAAGCGTGTGTCGCAAAAGTGTTGTGTAGAAACTTGTAGAAGCGTCGTTTTGTTGTGTCGGAAAAGAAATAACATGGATCTTACATTGGTGGAACTGAAAAAGAAATTGCAATATCGTAAATTGCGAACGTCGGGTAACAAGGCAGAGTTAGTGGCCAGGTTACAGCAGTTCGAGGAAGAAAATCCCGAGTTCATAGAAGAAGTTTCCAATGCAGATGGAGCATGTTATGGGTTTGACGAAGATGCTGCACAAATAAGAGAAAATTTGCAAATTATAGAAATGCAAAAGAATATGAGTAGCCTCATGGAAGCAGTGGCTGCGCTTACAAATAAAATTGGTTCTATGGAAAAACAGAATTCGGTGGAAGTTGCAGGGTGTGAAATACAGACATCCACGCAGAATTCTACAGCTTTTTCTGTTGCGCCGACGTCTGTTATGTACGGACATGCACAAACAAATTTTACAACAACATATATCGAGCCGGTAGCAACAAGGATTGCTGTTAATTCTTTCAATCAACATGTAGCGTCAAGTGGTAACAGTGTAAATTTCTCTGAACATGTACCAGTGTCAACCATGTACCATCATGATCGTTATCAGCCGTTAAATTCAAATGCTACGCTGGCGTATGCTAGTGTGCAGAACTCATCATGTTATGGTGATGCAAATTTGTCTTCAACGAATCATAGTGGAAACAACAACAACAACAATTTGAATTATAACGCAAGAGAATTTAATCCTCAAAGAGTGAGAGAAAAAGTACCAGATCAAAGCATAAGCGAAATAATGAAAATGTTGCCAGAGTTTGACCCATGTAAGGGGAACATATCACCCGGAAAATTTATTGAAAGGGTGGAACAATTAAAAAATGGTTATGGCTGGAACGAGTCTACAGTTTTGTTTGCTGTACAAAGCAACTTAAAAGGTGTTGCTAAAATGTGGGTAGATTCCCAAAAAGTTTTTAGCTGCTGGACAGAATTTGTCGCTGCATTTGAAAATGATTTTCCTTGTGTATCAAATTCTGCTGATGCCCACATAGAGATGATAAATTCGCGTATGAGTAAAAGTGAATCGGTTATCGAATACTATTATCGAATGTTATCAACGGGTCGTCGTGGTAAAATCGAGGAAATTGGTATTATAAAATACATTATAAACGGACTATACAGTGAAGATTTAAGAAAAACATTGACGGCAATGAATATTAAATCGTGTAATGAACTATTTACAATATTAACAAACGTTTTTGAAGAAAATAAAATGAGAAATAATTCTCATAGTGAACAAACGCGTAAAATATACAAAAATATAAACATTGATAAAAATCTTACAAATTACAATGACAATAGTGATAGAACAAAACCGGGTCCGATATGTTTTAATTGTCGCGAACGTGGACATATCGCTAAGAACTGTAAAAATAAATCCAAGAAAATTAAATGTGGAAAGTGTAAAGCGAATGATCATGAGACGGATAAATGTCCGTCGCGGTCGGTAAATTTAATTGATAAACAGAAAGACAGTGTAAAGGACAAAGAAATTTTTAAGGAAATTGAAATCGAAAACAGCAAATACAATGCATTCATCGATTCCGGTAGTGGTAAATCATTAGTGGCTAAACGTGTATGGTTAAAATGTAATGGTCCTATTGAAAATTGTGAAGAAAAACTATATGGTTTCGCTGGTGGAGAGTACGTGTGTCGCGGAAAACTGTTAACGATAATAAAAATTGATAATTTATCTATTGAAGCTGAATTTTTAATAGTTGACGATGAGATAATGCAATATGATTTAGTGATCGGAAGAGACATTTTATCGGAAAATCGTGTAATTATTGAAAATGGTCAGTGTCGTGTAATTGCCTTAAAAGGTGAAACATTAAACGTTAATGAGAATCTGAATGAAAATGAAAAGTGTCAATTACAAGAACTTTTGGAAAAATATTCGAGTTGTTTCGCGGAAAATTTAAAAGAAATTGGTAAATGTAATGTTATTGAAATGGACATTAAAGTAAATTCTGAAAAACCTATAGCACGAAAACCATATAATATTCCGATTCCGAAACAGAAAACGGTAGAAAAGATAATTAATGAACTTGTACAAACGGAAATAATTCGTCCGTCCGAATCGTTATACGCGTCACCAATCGTTATCGTACCAAAGCCAAACGGTGAAGATCGATTATGTGTTGATTATCGTGAGCTGAATTCAATCACAGAAAAGCAGCCGTGGCCTATGCCAACTGTGGAAGGTGTTTTGCAGACTTTGGCTGGTAAGAAGTATTTTACTATTTTGGACATGATGTCTGGTTACTATCAGATTCCTATTCGTGATGAGGCAAAGCAGTACACAGCTTTTGTGACTCATAATGGTCATTTCGAATTTAATCGAATGCCATTTGGGCTGAAAAATGCACCATGTACTTTTCAGCAAATGATGTCTGTCGTTTTGGAGCCAATTAAAGATCAAGTTGTTAGTTATGTCGATGAAGTTATCGTAGCATCTGATACTGTTGATGAAAGCTTGGTAAAATTGGATACATTTTTAAAAGTCATTCAACGACATGGCCTTACACTTCGTTTGTCGAAATGTTCATTTTTGGAGAATAGTGTAACGTTTTTGGGTCATGAATTAGGCGAAAATGGGTTGATGCCTGGTAGACTCAAAACAGTGGCAGTGAAGAATTTTCCTGTCCCAACTAATGTGACAGAAGTTAGACGTTTTATTGGTTTAACAGGATATTTTCGTAAATTTATCCAAAATTATGCATTGATTGCCGCACCGTTAACTAGATTGACTAGAAAGAACGTGGATTTCGTGTGGTCTGATGACTGTAATGAGTCTTATATGAAATTAATTCAATTATTGACAAGTGAACCTGTTTTAGGTATCTATGATGTGAACAGAGAACACGAATTGCATACAGATGCATGCTCTGTTGGTATAGCTGGAATCTTGCTGCAGCGAGATGAGCAAAATGAGTTGAAGCCTATTGCTTATTTTAGTCGTTTGTGTAATGATGCTGAACAAAAGTATCATGCGTATGAATTGGAAGTATTAGCTGTTGTTGAAGCTTGTCAACGTTTTCGTATGTACTTGCTTGGGAAACAATTTTTGATTGTTACCGATTGTTCAGCAATATCAACTTTAAAATTATCAAAGCCGTTAATACCACGGGTATCAAGATGGTTTCTAAAGCTGTTGGAGTATGATTATCGTATTATTCATCGAGAGGGTAGTAGAATGTCTCATGTTGACGCCCTGAGCCGAGCTCCAATCAAAGCTATTGACAACGAACCTGTTGTTCAAGATGTTGGTGAAAAGATAATGATGATAAAACCATCAACTGAAGATTGGGTATACATGATGCAACGCGAAGATGATACTTTACGAGAAATAATTGATGTTCTAAGGGGTATTGTTAAGTCAGATCAACAAAATCAGTATACAGATGAATATGTTATGAAGAAAAGCCGTTTATTTCGAAAGGGTGAAGGTGATTCGTTGTTGTTGGTGGTACCTAAAGGTTTGAGATGGCGTATCGTAAAACTGTGCCATGACGATGTGGGCCACCCAGCTCTGGAAAATACGTTAAAGAGGTTATTGAAACATTTTTGGTTTCCACGAGCACGAAATTTTGTGAAAAATTATTTGAAGTCCTGCGTCGAATGTTGTTTCTGTAAGGAACCAGTACGAAAGGAATGTGAATTGTATGGTATGGATATACCAAAGATCCCATTCGAGGTCATGCACATGGATCATCTAGGTCCATTCGTGAAAAGCCGTCGGGGTAACGAACATCTGTTAGTCATCGTAGATGCTCTTACTCGATATGTTGTTTTATGTCCTGTAAAGTCAACTAAAACAAAACCAGTGGTGGATGCTTTGAATCAGTTAACATCGTATTTTGGAATGCCAAAAGTGTTAGTCACCGATCGTGGAACAGCATTCACATCATCAAATTTTGAAAATTACTGTAATGAAAATAATGTACAACATATAAAGGTAGCTGTCCGAACACCAAGAGCTAATGGATTAGCAGAAAGAGTCAATAAGAATATCCTATCTTATTTGAAGTCAACAGTTAATGACGCGAAAGACTGGGATACCGAAATGCGAAATCTGCAATGGACTCTGAACATGAATATCAATAGTACTGCAAAATATGCACCAATTGATTTGATTTTTGATTTTCCTGTTCGAGATATCACCGGTAACAAAATCTTAGCAGCAGTTCAACATGTGAAAGATGATATCGAACCAACTATACCTAATGCTAAACGTGACGATGCTATCCGAAATATCAAGGATGCTAGAAAAATGTGGAAGACTAGATTCGACTCCAAACACAAGACTCCACATAAATATGAAGAACGTGACTTAATCTTACTGGAATGTGCTATTCCTAGTACAGGCGAGTCAAGAAAACTTGAGGTGAAATACAAAGGTCCTTACGTTATAAAAAAGGTCCTTAGATTTGATCGTTACGTCGTAGAAGATGTCGATGATGCTCAGCGTAATCAGAGGAAGTTCTCAACAATTGCTAGTAGCGACAAGATGAAACCCTGGTGTGCCTTATACCCAGATGTAGACGACGATTATGAAGATGACTCTGACGGAACCTAGTGGACGAATAACTCGAGGACGAGTTAAGTGTAGGAAGGGCCGAGTTGTCACGTTATATTTGATTTTGAAATTACTCTTTTAATACTCTTTTATGGTAACATGTTTATTTGTTATTAATCTGGCAACGCCATATATCTTTAGTAGTTTGTGAATTCCCTTTTGCTTTCCTTTTGTGAAAACAGTTTAATAAATGCAATCAATCTAACAAGACGTGTTATATTTTGCTCGAACATTCTTACACTAATAAGGGCCATTATTACAACTGGAAGTTAGCTAAAGTTAAGATTAAATTTACAGATAGTAATGTGTTATCTGTCAAAAATCGTCTGTTATCTGCCGGTTAACAGCTAACGCCAAGTTATAATAATGGCCATTAGGGTATTCATTTCAATTTTTTTTGGTTGGAAAAATAGAAAAAAAAATTACACTCTTATTGACGTGAACGGGTGGTTTTTTTTTTTTTTTTTTTTTTGTAAAAAGTACAAACTGTCAAAAAAATCTGTCAAATAGTTCGTGGAAGTAATTGATATTTTCAAGATGCCGAATAAAAGTGTTAAAAGGGAGTTAATTGGTTATTTAATTTAAAACGATGTGAATGGTGTCATTTTCATCATAAAATTCGACTACAAAAAGTTACCTCAAAAGGGCCAAAAGTCGAGTATTTTATTAACTTCAGCTTCTGTCCATTTTTTTGACCCCATTTCTTTTGTTAAAATCTTTTTTAATAACTTTTTTCATTGCACACATTCTTAATATGAATTTTTCTTTTTGAAAGATTAAATGAGAAATAAGTTATTTTTTTTTTTCTGGCTTTCTTAAAACTAAAATTTTTTTTGGCGAACTAATCATAGTTATATTGCCAGGGTATCACACAAATTTTAGGAGCCTCAACCGCAAAGTCCTCGTTCGACCTAAACCTTCGCATAGGAAGGCGAGAGCTTCCAGAATCCGCTCCAGAGTATATTGGTCTCCACCAGTAATCTTCTGAGTTTTTTTTCTTGGTACTCCACCAGTAAAACGCCTGAGTTATATTGGTTCTCCACCAGTCACATGAGTTATTAATGGTTCTCCACCAAACAAAACCTCAAATTGAGGTTAAAAACGATTGCATATAGTTAATGCAGATACCGCAAAAACTGTAACTCGGTACAGTTATACGACGTCGAAACACTAACCAATGCGGGGTGACACCGCAAAACGCAACAAAAGCAGACAAACAAAAACGACCTGTTTGCCCTTAAGAAATAATGACAAAAAGCGCGAGCTGCTTCTCCACTAAGAGCAGTTTTACGAGTGAGAAATAAGTTAATTTTGAAATGTTGTAACTATAAAAAATAATTTTTAAAATCAGAGTTGTACAATTCAAGGTTTTATAAAAAGAGATGCAATTTTTCGTACTTTGTATTAAAAATGGACAATTTTTTATGAATGGCAACATCATTTCGTTTGACGTTTACAGCGGAAAATTACATCTTTTTATCCTGATTTTTTTACACTTGGTTATAGTTTGATAAAAATGTAACTTTTGGTGGAATTTTTTTCTTGTGGTTGTTGCAACAAAAATTACATTTTTCCACTTTTCCATTTTTCCAACAAATAAAAAACTGAAATGAATACTTTTACTGAAATTTATTGTTGAGGGAAAGCTAGCTCAAGGCGAATTCATAAAGGTTACATTTTCGAGTCATCTGTTTATTGTTTATTTTTTTTGTGTGTATACTGAATGTCAAGCTTTATTTACATTTTGTGAAAAAATTAATTCAAATTTAAAATTCAATAAAAATGTAAAAATTTGAAAAAAAAACTTATTTAAATTTTATAAAATAAAAAGAGTGAATATAAAATAGGTATAAACACAAGAAATTAAAAATCCGTAAGGAATAAGTGGGGCCACAATTAATTTGCAATTGAGGACTTTCTAAAGCAATTGTGTATATTTTATAAACAAACAAAGGTCTATAAAATCTAGTTTGTATGTATTCTTAAATGTCTTTGTTTTTGTGTTTAATAAAAATTATTTTATTTACAAATTTAATTTTTCGTTAAAATATTTTATTATAAAAAAAAAAAAAAAAAAAATAAAAACTTTATTCTGTAAAGCTTCGTACAGACGATGGTCAGATCTTACAATATTGGTAAGCAGCGTTGCTTAAATTGCATTAAAATTGGCTAAAATGTCTTACAACTGTGTGAACATTGTAAGCTCATTTGTATTTGCAGATGTGCAAAATTAATGCATCTGACAATGGACTATTGTCAGAAAAATTTTGCTGTTGGCAACGCCTGCTTACAATATAGTAAGATCTGACCATCGTCTGTACGAAGCTTTAGGAACTTTTTGTTAAAATAACGCATGATTTTAAACTAACTTCCTGGCCCACAATTTCGACAAGAACATTTCTTTCAAATATATTTAATTTGAAAACAACAAAAAAAAACTAAAATGTAATTATACAAAGAAAATGTTCTTGTCGACATTGTGGGCCAGGTAGTTAGTTTAAAATCTTGCGTTATTTAAAAAAAAAATAACAGAATTATTTCGTAAAGTACAAAAATTGTTCCTGTATTTTACAAAATATTTTCATATGCGGTACTTTACGAAATTTTTTTTTGTAAAACATAATGGCCCATAATCATAGTCAAAAATAAAGTATACTTTAAGAAAACTAAAGTCGACTTTACTTAAAAGCCGACTTTAGGTCTTTCATAAACAAGTTAAAGTATACTTTTGACGTTAAAGTTGACTTTATATATAAAACTAGATGAAGCTGTTTTTAACTCATTTAACAACAGCATCAGCTGTTTTTCGCCAAATAAAAAAGTACTTGCAAAAAGTTAAAAATGTTTATGTTACAAGATATTGGCCGATATTTTGCAATTATAAATGATTTGGAGGAAAACTTTTATGGAAAGAAACACAAAATACATATGTGTGGGCCCTAATTGTGCAAAACGCTAGGCCAAAATTACATTGAAAGCAAAAACAAAGCCAAAATGTTTTGTAATTTTGTTGTTGCTTTCTACATAAATTCATATGTCGCGTTAAAAATTTTTCAACCCCACAAGATATGCAGTGTTTTATTTATATTTTAAGTTTCAATGTCGGCTGCTTAATAGTATGTTCACATTTGGGTTTTTAAACGCGTTTAAGCAAAATGTTGATTTAGCTAATCAAAGCCGTTCACATTACATTTGAGATGATTAAGATGACAGATGATTAAGAAAAAACACACACACAAGCACACAAAAAAACAACAAACAAATTTAAATTTCTTTAAAGTATTAAAAATGGATAAAAACACTTTTATAAAATTATCAGAAGATTATTTTAATCAATTTAATGATGAAATTGTGAAAATTTATGAATTATTTAAGGAAAAAAAAAAATAAAAATATTAAGCAGACATCTTGGCCGGTTGTACACAATCGAGCGATTCTACATTATTAGGGTATGTTCAGTGGATTCTATGTGGTTTATGAAGTGATTTAGTTGTAATCATGTCGATTTGAAGTGATTAACAAATCACTTCAATGTATGGGTAATCATCTCGATTTTGAAGTGATTAGAGCTTAATCACGTTCGAACTGCTTAAACGCGTTTAAGAAGCCAAATGTGAACATACTATAAAGTTGCCACTTGCTTATATTTTGTTGTATGTTGTATGAAAAATTTTCTACATTTGAGTTGGCACCCAGTTAAAGTCGGTTCAATTTAAAACATACTTTAGTTTCGACTATAGTAGCAAAATAATTAAAAGTATGTTTTTATTTTAAAGTTGTTTTTAAATAGAACCGACTTTAGCGTTTGATTATGATTATGGGCCAATATTTACGATAAACAAGACTACGAACAAACTCGTTACTTTCGTAAAATTTACAAAATGTTATATGTATACTTTTTTTCGTATTATGTATATTAGACCTACTCATATGGGCAAAAAAAGGTTAAAATTGTAAACCCCTGAAAATTAACTTTGGCATTTTTTTATGAAGATTCCCAAAATATTTGAGATCTAGCGATAGTCTCCCGTGAGCAAAACCGCGTTAAAAAGGGTCCAAAAATGTTTTTTCTATAAATAAAAAGTTTGGTAAATTTGTTTAGTCCAATGAATGACCAAATATAATAAATATCTAGGAATTCTTTGATTCTGCATTAAAACATTTTAAAAATCTAACCACAGACTCTAGATAGCGGGGCAGTTTTTTGATGCTTTCTAATTCGATTTGAATGAAAATTTAAATAACTTAACCATTTTTTTTTGTCTTATTTTTATTTGTATGTAATACGTCGTTAGAAAAGTGTTGACCACCGCTTGGGATTTTAGTCAAAAATTAACCCTTAACTGCACTGACTTACTGTCTTTACTTTTTATAATACATAAGATATCATTAAAAACCCATTCTATAACAACAAAAAGCACGACATTAAAAAAACTGAACTTTTATATTTTCCACAAATTTTTTTTAATGTTTTCTTAAAATTATATAAATAAAACTTGTTTTCTGCACAAATATATGCTTTTTGTAGTAAGTAGGTTATGAGTGATGTCTAAATTAGTGCTATAAAAATGTTATAAGATTGGAAGTTAAGGGTTAATTTTTGACTAAAATCCCAAGCTGTGGTCAACACCTTTCTAACGACGTGTTGGAAATGAAAATCAGACAAAAATGGTCGCTGTATCGAGTCTTTGGTTAAATTTTTAAAATTTTTTAATGCAGAACCAAAGAGTTCCTAAAAATCTATTATACATATTTGGCCATTCATTGGACAAAATCCAATTTACCAACGTTTTATTCTTGAAAAATACCATTTATGTAATCTTTCTGGCGTGGTTTAGATTACGAGAGATTATCGCTAGAGCCAAAATATTTTGAAGAATCTTCATAAAAAATGTCAACAACTTTTTTTTGAGTCAGTCTAATGTATGTACTATATGTATGTATGTATACAACTCTTTTGTAAATATAAAGTGCAAAAAAAGTAGCTATGAAAGTTTCTTTCGTAAAATGTGTCGCATATATCATCTGATGAAAAGGTGATTCAAGCATTATTATATACTACTTGTTATTCTAGATAGTTTTATTTTTTTCTTCGTTCTTTTGTATAGGCTGTACTACAACGGATACTAATAATTTGGTAACATCCTCCTTACTAACCACCGTCGATAGTATTGGCTCGAGTTTGAACAACAGTAGTAGCGCTCATAATAGTAATAATACAAACGTAAATACTAACACTAATAACAGCAGCAACAACAATCACAACAATGCAATTAACAACATTGGTCTTTTGGGCATTGGTCTTGGTATTGGTGGTTCAGGTGGTCTTCTTAGTAACATAGGCTTAGGTATTGGTGGAGGCGCTGTTAGTAACAATTCCTCCACAGCTTCTGCTACGACATCAACAACCAAGAAGTTATCAATAACAAATGCAACGACAATAAATGATCATAAAGACCAAGGTGTGAGGATAAAATTTTCGTATATACAACACTTTTATACCAAAAAAAATCTAGTTTTCATTACTTTTTTGTTGTTGATTGTTAAATTTAATTGTTTTTTTCGTAGTTTTTTTTTTAAATATTTTTAGTTTATAATTTTGCTTTTTTTAATACTACTTGAAACAGTTTTAACTTAAATATTTGTATGTATTGTAGTAAAATTTTTCTTTCCGCGGACTTTTTCATTTCCCGGGAAAACGGGAATGATTTTTAAATTTTCCGGCAATTCCTGCCCAATACATAACTATGTAAATTATTTTTTAATTTAATTTATTTAAACAAAAAATAAATAAGTCATGACATACTTATATTAAGCGTAAAATGCATAACCTTGTACAAATGTGTACACTTGCGACTTATGTGGTGTTTATAGAACACGAGCGCCTTACTCGTCCGTTCAACTTACATTTAAAGCAAAAACAAAATTTCGAAATTTGTTTTTGTTTTAAATGTAAGTTGAACGGACGAGTAAGGCGCTCGTGTTCTATAAACTACACATTAGACCCCTATTACGGTTTACAACTCAACTCATTTGAGTTGTAATTAAAACAACTGGTTATGATCAGTTGTAATTTTTGTTATGTTTTTGTTCACCGCAATATAGCAAAGTTGTAAACCATAATACAAAAATTAAGAAATTACAACTCAACTCAACTGAGTTGACCAGCGTTACCGTTGTGATACTAAAGTATCAATTTGACCCTTTCTTGACGGTCTTGATACCTTTAATGACCCTTTTTTTTAAATTATACTTTTGTATCATTTTCACCAAGCTACGCTAAAATTTAAAAACTCGGAAAAGTTTGCAAAAATAGCGCCGTTAAATGGATTAAAAGTCCCTAAAACTAACATGAATGAAAACATATGATAGCAAAGTCTAATATTTATTAAAAATCGTACAAGCTTTAAAGAATCAGAAAACTTACAGGAAAAAATCGATTTAATCGCGAACATGGCTACAATTCAATTTCAATTTCAATTTCAATTTCAATTTATTGTAGGTAATATAAAAGCCTCATTAGGCCAATAAACTATATTACAAAGAAATATACCTGAGTTAATAATTAAAATATTTAAATTATTTAAATTTAGAATTTGACTTAAATCCCTAGGTCCCAAACCAAAATAAATATCAATATATACATATGTACACATATACATGCACATATATATATATATTTAAAAGTAGAATTAAATAGAAAATATCAAAAGACAATTGATCCCATAAATATATAAGCAACATCACGTTTAAATTAAGTATGAAGAATTGTTCACTATAAGTTCGTAAGAACAGCCAAAATTTTCACACGAAAGGCATTATTTGAGTGTGAAAACACACGAAGCTCAATGGGTAATGTGTTCCAACGACGTGCAATTCTTACAATAAAAGACCTTTCAAATAAAGCATTGTTAATTCTAGGCAATATAATTTGAGGGTTCCTTGTTGAATTCGCGAACGATTGCAAAATTTAAAACAAACCCTAAAATTTATTTGAAATCGCTTAATCGGGTAAAAAAGAAAATATCGGAAAAAATTAAAAGCATTTAAAAATTAGCTATAATGATAAAGAACAAACTTTTTGTCAGAAACAGGACAGGGTATTCCATAAAAAAATTTAGTTTTTTTAGCACTTCCTACCAGAAGTAAATATATTTTGTTTGTTTGTTTGTAAAAAAACTTGGTTTTATTATGTTCATTAAAATGAGAAATACTGCTTATAAAAAGCTTGACGCTTTTTTTTTATTGAAGTGCCCTTTTTTGACCCTTTTTTCTGGAAAATCCCCTTTTTGTGACCCTCTTCGAAAATTTCCAACGGTAACCCTGCTTAAAACCAAATACTAATAGAGTAGAGTAACGATCTAAGAATTTAAAGTCTTTGTGTCGTTTGAACATTTATGAAATTCCGTACAGTGGCCCCATAGCGATATGCTTCCAAAGATAATACCTACGCAAATACATATCATGGGAATAATTGTCCCCAATAGTTTTTTTTAATGAAAAATGTTCAAATAAAAGAGACGGTTCAAAGATTTTTTAATTACATAAATATATGTATGTATTAAATTATTTAATTTTTTTTTTAATTTTGAATTATAGAACCTTACAATAATTTAAAAATTTCCCTAAATGTTTGTTGTTTACTTTTGTCATCATATCTTCCATAGATATTCTTTACTGCATTTTCAGTATCTAACCAAAACAAACTTTTTTGCATATACAATTATTAAATTTTTGAAGCAAGTGAGAAGAACCTTTTTTTTTTGTAACATAAATCTAGGCCTCTAAGAAAAATATAAAAGTGTGTAAATTTTTCTTTCTCTTTCACAAATTTTAAATTTTTGAGTATCAGCATTGCCTTTTTATCGGATTTGAATTAACATGTAGTTGACATAACGTATTTACAATTAGGTTAGGTCAGTAAAGTTGCCATAATTAAATAAAAAACATCCCCGGAACTCTGCAGCAGTTTCCCAAGATTTTTTTTCCAAAAAATTTGAGAGATCCCGAAAAATTCCGTATGAAAAACTCTAAATGTAGTCTACTCCTTTTATACATAAGTAAATTTTGATACTTGAGAGGATTTGACAGAAAAATTATTAATTTTGTACACATTTAGCTTTTTGCTTTTCATAAAAATTTCAAACATTGCAGTGATGTGGTTGCATTAGAGGTTATATCTTTCCCGGGCTTCTTCTATTGTGAAAAATGGTAAGAAAAAGAACATTAAATGTATTTAATTGTGGAAATTTTTTCCCATTATGTACTAAATTACAGTGCACTCGCGATAATATGAACACCCTAATTAGTACATACAACACTTATTTTCTTCCATTGACTACTCTAAAATATGAACTTATGCAAAAGCTTTATAATATGAACAACTTTATTAATGTTTTTTGGGATTTCCAAACAGGCTTTCAAGGTCTAATTATTTCCTATATGCAATATAATTGTATTATTAACGGTTTTTATCTACCTACGTAGTGTTAAAATCATAATCAATTTTGATTCAACTGCATAAAAACTTGGGGATATCCCTAGCTATTTGCTTTAAAATTTTCTTCACGTGTTAATCAAAATGTTTTACATACACGTTGTAGTTGGTGCTCACATTAACACGGAATCCTATATACATCTTTAAATATAATTTTAACGTGAAAATTCTTAAATATGAATTAAAAAAAGCATAAGTTTTGATCTTTAAGAAGAAAAATCAGAAAAGTTAGAAAATTTAAAACATTTAGGAAAAGGTGTTACATACTAATTTAGCGAATAAATTTGTTTTTTTAAATGTGCTAACATACGTTTATTTGACCTGGAAAAATAAAAATGTGCGGTCATTCGAGAACCCAAAAAATGGAAAATGCATGCACCGATGGTTTTTGAAAACGAGCAAATATCTGGAGACTGTTAAGAGAGCGGGGCGTTTTTAATGTGATTGAACGGAAGAAAATCACAGACATTTTCGCATAATAACTTTAAAAAGTTTTTTAAATCCAATGAACAATAAATAAACAAATTTTTACCATAATGAACTTTTATTTTTATGGAAAAAACGTTTTTGAAGGGAAATAAGATGCCTTTCGCAAATATGAACAATCTTGCAAAAGTGAACTGACTTTGTTTTAATTAGTTAATATTATCGCAGGTGCACTGTATGTATTAGTGCAATAAAAGTCGCTCAGCTTACATTTCATTTCAAAATATTTGGCATCGTCTTCAAATCTAATTACTGCTTCACAAAAGATTTAAAGAAACAAATCCTGATAAAAAATACGGAATTTTATTTAGTGAATTGTTCAAGCTGATACCTTCTAGCATTATTTATTTGAATTCAGAAAGAAGATTTGACATTTATTTATTTAATATAAGTATCTTGTGATTTTTAAGAGCTATAGCAAAGTTTAAAAAAAAAACACATAAAATTCAGAAAAATTCATGAAATCTTTATTTGAATCGATAGGACGGTCCATATAATTTAATGTTTGAAGATTATTTCATGCAAATGGTGACCGTGACTGCGCCTCAAATGCTCCATCCGCTTAGTCCAATTTTGGCATACTCTTTCTAACATTTCGGCCGGTATCTCATGAATAAATGCTTCAATGTTGTCTTCCAATGCGTCAATTGAAGCGGGCATGTGTGTATAGACATGAGCTTTAACATAGCCCCACAAAAATAGTCTAAAGGCGTTAAATCGCACGATCTAGGCGGCCAATTGACCGGTCCCGAACGTGAAATAAAATGTTCACCGAACTCGCCTCTCAATAAGTCCATTGTTAAGCGTGCTGTGTGGCATGTGGCACCTTCTTGTTGAAAGCACATGTAATGCAAGTGAAGCTCTTGCATTTTGGGCAAAAAAAAATTGGATATCATCTCACGTTGTTGAGTAACAGAGGCCCAATTGCTGCGAACGGCGACGAATCGATAATTGATGGTCATCATTAACACTGGCCGATATAGCTGCGATATTTTTTTCACTTCGCACTCTACCTTAGCGTGTTGGTGGTTTAATTTTCAACAATGTAAATTTGGTGCGAAATTTAGTCACAATAGCCCGAATAGCCGCTTCAGTGGGTTGATTAAACTGACCATAGAATGGAAGAAGCGCGCGATGAACTTTCTTAACAGAGCACATATGTATGTTGATAATAAAATTTAATAATTTGCAAGCGTTGTTCGTTTGTAAGACGATTCATGGTTAAATTATAGACCAAACTGAAGATGTTTGACAGTTAAACAAAACACAAAACGTGCGTCAGCTGTTTAAACCAGTGTTGCCAAAAAGATAATAGCAAAAAATCACCCATTAATATACAAAAGCCTATCAAGGCCAATAAAAATACATTACAAAAGCAAAATCCTGAATATTTTATTGAAAAGCCCAAAGCATACGGAAGCTAAACATCTTGCAAAATATTTATTTATTTATTTACAAGTAATATAATAAGCCTCATAGGCCAAAAACAATTTTATAAAGTATATAAACACCTGATTAGATATTCTATTAAATTCTTAAAAAATACATATATACATTTTTACAAAATACATATACCATATAATTCACTTTTGGCTCCCCAGCCGGTAAACGAAAAATCAAACGTAATAATAAAAAATGTCCCAAAGTAGTAGGCCAAGCAAAACTAAGGCAACACTGGCAATAAAATCATCCTATATCCCGCTCAATATATAACCTAGCGTTTACATTTGCCAGTACTGGCAAGACAGTAGCAATACATGCAAAGCTTTTCACTAATACATGCACACTTTTCCAACTGTCTTGTCTACTGTCTAGTTAATTTTGCAGACAGTAAAATTGGACAGTGATTTGACATTTGCTAACAGTAATCTAAAGTTTTGTGTGCAAAAGAGAAAAAAAATCAAAATTTAAAAAAAATTAAACATATTTTGCTTTAATTTTTTATATTTTAGTTAAGTTTTGTATTTGTTCACACAATAAAGTTATTTTCAGCTTTTTTTAAATTTGTTTAGTTTATACAAAATACGTTTAGCTGAACTTGCGCTGCAACATTCACGTTTGACATATTTTTAAAACTGAACTGTCTTAACTACTGTCTGGACGCCTACGTCACGAAGACAGTTAGTAGCGTTTTGGGCAACTAATATGTATTTTCTTACTTACTCTTGCCAGTACTGTCAAATGTAAACGCTGTGTAAGTGTAAAGTTAGCATATTTGTTAGTTTTTGATGATAAAGAAGGGGAAGATCTGCAAGAATTTGCACAAAAATGGCAAAGGAATCTTTTAGCGAGATTTTTGCGGATCACCACTTTATGTCCAGGAATAACAAAATAGGTTTCACATTATCTTAACAGCTCGTATATAAAAAGAATATGTACTGTTAATGTAAATTCAAATTTGCTGCACAATGCTTTTTCAAAATGTTTTTTAACTCAGCTGCTTTACAACGCAGCTAGATGATAGATTGTTGGAATATTGCGATAAAAGTCTTCTGATGTTATTTATCTTTCCAAATTGAAAATATTTATTTGTACTTTTAATACTTTTATGCAACTTTCGTTTATCAAAAGTGTAATTCAGATATTAACTGCCTGTTCATCTATTGCGAACGAAGACTTTAAGTTTAGACTCTCAATTAAAATCGTGCATTATGGTTGGACCAGCATCTTTTTTATACAATGTTTTAATGCTTAAAACTCATATACATGTTTTTTTTAGTTTATATTAGATTGTTGGTCTGTTGTGGGTATATTTTAAAGGATTTTTTTATTTCGCCATTCCAAAAACTCAAGAATTACTTAAAAAACTACTGTATGTAAATTGGGCACAAATATTTTATTTTTATTTAGAGATTATAATACATTTGGCTTATTAATTTTTTTTTATTAAGTTTGTGATTTTATTTACACCGATTTTTTCCCTTATTGTTTTAAATAATACTTTTTTTTTATATTAATTTGCATAATATAAGAACTGCACTTTACACAAAAATTTTTTTTTCTTTTTCCTTATTAAATGTTAATTTAATAAAGTTTCCGTAATAGACATGCTGGCTGGTGCTTCACGTTCAACGACGCCTATTAGTCTTATTTCTCGAAAAAGTCCTTCGGCTGATATTGGAGTGCAAGTGAATCAAAATCAACAGCAGCAAACACATCAACAACAGCAGCAACAACATCATCACAATAATCAACACCAGCAACAACAGCACCAACAACATCATCCGAATCATCAGAATAATGCTAGCCATGGCGTCGGTGGTGGTCAATCGCGTGATGCTGGTCATAAGCGACAAAATCATCAGAATCAACGTGGCGGCAATCAACAGCGCAACAATGATAATAACTATCGATCCGGTCGTATTATGGACAATTATAATAATATGAATCACTACAATCAACGCAATAACCAGGGTGGCAATCAAAATCGCAACAATTGGAATACACATCGTGGTAATATGCCGAACAACAATAACATGCGAAACCGTGGCGGTGGACCACGTGTCAATATGCGCAACATAATGGTATTAATTACAAATTTGCGTTATATTCCAATAGATCTTAATTGTTTTTTATTTTAACTTTATTTTAAAAGCAGGGCTTTAGATCGGCTAACGGTCCCGGTGGCATGCAGAAGCCTTCACGCAATCCTATCAAATTTGAACAAGATTTTGATTTTGAACAAGCCAATACTAAATTCGAAGAACTTCGCTCTCAACTATCAAAACTTAAGGTGGGCGACGAACCCAAATCTGAACAGGTATCCTTTTTTAGTTTTCATTTATTTTTTTTATTAAATTTTTTATGTTGTTTAGAATATTTTTTGTGCAATTGTAAAGTTATATATTTGTTCTCAATTTGCGTTTTTTTATATGATAATTTGAGCTGAAATTATTATTATTTTTTTTTTTTTTTTTAACAAAAAGAAAAACTAAAAATTAGTTTTTACAAAAAAAGGATACCATCCAAACATGATTTGCTTTTAAATTTATATTTAAAAATAATTTTATCATCATACACATACATACACTGGTTTGATTTGAACACAGTTTTTTTTCACAAAGAAGACATAACTCTGTTAAGTTATTTAAAGGCTAGACTAGAAATTGAAAACCTTCTTGAAATCTATCACAAAATCTTAATTGCATATTAAAATATTAGTTCAAAAGTGTTTATAGATCAATATAAAACAAGTTTGAGATTTAAGTGTTTCTTTTTATAATGTTATGAACATACATAGATACAAATTCAGAGATTTCTTAAGTCATATTACAAAGTTTTATCATAAATAAAATAAATTAATTTAATATGCAATCGTTTTTAGGCTTGCATTAATTTTTAAAAAAGATAAAATAATAGATATTATTTATAAAAATGGGGACGGCTAGAAGATGACTTTTAGTAGAATTGGCAATTCTTACTATTGTGAATAATTTTTCTTTTGATTTTCACTACATATTTTTAATTGTTTTGGCTAATATTTGTCTATGTTTTGGAAAACGAATTCAAGTACAAAAATGAAAAAAAATTTTTTAAAACCTTAAATAATACGGCCATTTTTTTTTGAAAAAATCGATCTTGAAATCTTGTTCGATTTCAATTCACACGTTTTCAACTTGGCTGATTAATTTCTGAAAGAAAAAGTGATGTCTAATAAATAAAAAATAAAAAGTTAATAGAATAATAATATATTATTGTGAATTCCTAATCATAGCAGTTGAAATAGTTTAATCTTTTAGATTCTAAAATAGTTGGCAGCTAAAACATTTGCATAAAATTATTAAGATACAATATATAACTCAAGCTAAACAGTAACTAACCCTGTAATATTTTTGGTTTTTTTTTATGAACTCCACATGTCACCTATTTATCAATACAACGCTACTGTTCGAAAAAAATAACAATAAAAACAACCTCAAAACTATTGGCATATTCTAAACTTGTAAAATGCATGACTGTCTTGTTAATTATAAACCCTTTACACCTCTTCTGCCTGCTACTACTCTACACTACCGTACATCAACACCACCCAAATATCGAACAACTACATACACACCTATATCCTTATCAAATTTATTACAAATATGATTTCTGTTACCTTTATTATTAACGAAATCCTTTCACATTTTAATAATTATTTTAATAATAAAATTTTAACACAATACTAAATAATACTATCAAAAAATTTGTTCGTGTGTATTTGTGTTGTTATTATTAAAATTGGATATAAAAAAATTAATGAAAAATTAAAGTGTTCTTCGCCTACTCCTACTACTTCACAGATGAATGGTGAAACTGATAAAAAAGATGATTCTGGTAATGAAACTGGAGCTGGTGAGCATGAACCTGAGGAAGAAGAAATTACTGTAGGCTATGATAAGACCAAATCATTCTTTGATAATATCTCCTGTGAAACAGCACAAGATCGTGCAAAGAATAAAAATTATGATTGGCGTCAGGAACGCAAATTGAATAGTGAAACATTTGGTGTTTCATCTACAAGGCGTGGAGGGTAAGTTTATCTACCAAATAATATTTATTCGCACAAAAATTAATTTTTAAATTTTTATTGGTAGTTATCGTGGACGTGGTGGTAACTATTACAATAACCGTAATATGGGCAATTATAATAACGGTGGTAATTACAACAATCGTGGCTATCGTGGCAATAATTATCGTAATCGCAGCAACAATCGCAGTAAAATGCATAATAATCGTGATGGCAGCACTTCAAATGGTGCAAATATCAATAATGCTACAAGCAATTCTTCGTCGGCCAACAATAATGCTGCTCCTACTTTAAAAAATCAAACGCAACAACCTTTAACTCCAGGTTCATCTTCTAATCATACTGCTAATACAACTCCAGCGACCACATCAAAAACGGTATCATCAGGTTTACAAGAGACTAATAATCAACCACAATTGGCTGCAGTTGGTGCAGGTAAATGAATAGATTTAACGGAACCTAGAAAAAATTTAGAAAGTTAGAATAATTTGGAAATACCTGAATTAAAAAAAGATCAAATTTACTGGAATTAGTTTTCTGAACATTAACTTCCATTTTCAACAATATCGAAGTAGAATTTTATATTGAAATTATTTTTAAACAAGCAGTAATTTCCCGATTTGCAAAAGCAATACAAATGGGAATTATTCTACTGTCGAGCTTCCCCATAATGAATCTGCAAGGGACCATAAAATCAATTCATTACATACCTATAACTAAAAAGGTATACAAGCAAAAAGTTTTAGAGCCTTCAAATAAAAATATATGGATTATTAAGATTTAAAATTCAAATACTCAATTTTTTTCAATTGGGCTTTAATTTTTTTAAGGGCTTGGCTAATATTTTAAATACATTTTTTATATTTTCAACTATTTTGGAGGTATTAAGAAGTTATTGGTGATAAATTTTTGTTAATGCAAAATTAATACTATTTTTTTTTTCAAAAATTTATAAAATAGTTTTTAAGACAAAAATTTTAAATATTTGTCATTAATCAGAATGCTAGTCATATTTGCCTAAATGCCTAAACCTTATATCCCCGAGATCGGGGCATTTGCAGAGAAAATGAAACACCGTCTCCACCTCCTCCTCATCATGACAACTTCTGCAGTAGTCATTATAATCAAGACCCATTCCCCCCGCATGAGTCCCTATCACCCTGTGACTCGTAATGTCCGATATCACTGTCCTTATCTAGTAGTAGTAGCCAGGCCCTAAAGTCATGGCCTTTTTAACTTAAGATTTTCCATTTTTCCTTTATACCAATAAAAAAAGAAAAAATTTGTACTGAATACCCTTAATATTTCTAGCGATTTAAATTAAAGTAAACATACGTTTGTAAACCGATTATGGCCTACAGAGTAGGTTACTAAAATTCAATAAACTAAATAAAACTAATCTCTTTTTTATGTTTTCAGGTCAATAATCCTTTGTGTTGGTATCTTCATGAGATAAGTTCAAAAAAAATCATTAAAACAAAACATAAAAGAAAAACATTTAAAGGAATTTTTATTACAAAACATATAAAAATACATTTTGTGTATCAAAAAGTATTTTTTAAACTGCTGACGTCCTTCGCTCCCATCTACGTAAATCATTAAACAACTAAAAAAAAAAAAAAAAAATGGAAAATTATAAATAGAAATCCTAAGAAAAAGAACAAATCCTAACATGAAAATTCTAGCATAAATATATTACTTTATACACAACATAACTTTTCATTAAAACTGTATGAAGTATGTTAGTAACTTCATCAAAAGAAAAAAATTATAAATTATGGGTAAAAAAAGGCGGCACATGAAAAAATATTTATAATAAACAAATCAAGAAAAACAAAATAAACATTTTAAAGATGTTAGCATAAAATAGATTTAGAAAAAAACAAAATGAAAAGATAATAAGTAACAATTTGTATTTGAAAGAAATGAAATGAAAATTTAAAGAAAATATATAAATATCCCCCTAAAAATACTGAAGAAAAATAATTTAAAAAAGGAAATTGTTTGAAAAAAACTATTAAAAGAAATATACACATAATAAAAAAGGCGCTTTAAACAAATACTAAAAGGGTATACAATTTTTAAAATTAATTAACGAAGAGAGAACACCCCACGTAAGAGGAACAAACAGAGAGAAGGGAGTTGAAACATTTTTTCCAAATATTTTGATAATTTTTAGAAAAACAAAAGATTAAAACAAAATAATTATTTGTTGTGGAAGTTGTAGAGTTGCATTTATTGGAATTATATTAAAAATAAACTTGAATGCTAGAAATGTATGAATATTTATAAAAAGAAACTAATTTGAAAATAAAACACAACTTATTCAAATATTGTTTCTTGAAATAAACAAAAATATCTAACAAACAAAAAAATTGTAAAATTGGAAAAAAGATTTTTTTTATATAAATACATACATATAAATTATAAATTAACATTAAAAAATGAGCATGTTTATTTGGTTTTCACAAAAGAAAAACAAAAAAAAACAAAAAAAAATGTAAAAGAAGAGTGAGCTTTTGATGTACTATAATATCGTATTAAATGGCGTTAGTTTATTATTTTTAATATTATATAGTTTAAGTTTATCATCATGTCGCAACGACTTATGTTGATTTTTTCCCTAAATAAGAAAAAAAAACACTTACCATTGGACCTCAATAATAAAATACTAAAGAAACGAAATATAAGAAAAAAAAAATACGAATTCGCCAAAAAACGATATTCCAAAATTTTGTAGAAAAAATAAAATTCAAAGAATTTTATTTTTATTATCTTTTTTTTATATTAAACCATTTTATTTTTGTTAAATTAAATTTATTTTAAAACAATTACTCTTTTATTTAACACAAATTGTCTTAATTATGTTAAAAATATATTATTAATTAAATTAAGCTTTATTAATTGTTTTACTATTTACTTTGTATTAGAAAAGCCACTAAAACTTATAAAATTGTAAGCCCTACACAAACAAGACTTTCTTAAAGAAAAATATATTTTATTTTCTTTTTTTTTTTCTTAAAATATCTCAGCCCAACTCTTTTAGATTTTAATAGAAAAAGTTAACGGCCACTTTGATTTATAATCGATTTCAATTAATTTTTAAAACTAAAAACATAAATCGTAACTATACCAAAACAACAAGCGCCAGTGTTTAAAATTTGTTTTTATTTTTATAATATATTGATTCGAATATTCCAAGTTTATTGTTGTAACATAAACTTTACTCACTCCCTTTCTCTGCTCCCTTTAGTTTTTGTTTTCATTTTTGGAAAACAATTAACAATAAATAAATAAACATGAATACATATAAAAACTTAAAATCCACAACATTTACAAATTTTTTACTCATTTTTTAAAAGTAATTTGTATTGCCCGCTAAGTAAAGCTCACTCTCTGTTACATTAAATTACATAAGAATATACCAAGAAACTACAAAAATATGTTAAAAATTTTATTATATAAATTTTAAAAAATAAAAAAAAAAAACAAATAAAAATATATATACACAGAAATATGTATTTTGAAATTATCATTAAAATCTAATAAATAAAGCAAACAATTAAAAAAAAAAAATCATTGTCAAAAATAATAATAATAATATACAAAAAAATAAATTAACAGATAATAAATTTGTGTAGTATATAAAAGGTTTATAAAAGTTTTATCCTTATTATAAAAATTAAAGAGAATTAAAAAAAATCGTGTACATATACTTTTTTTACTTAAACTGTAAATGTAAGACATTTAAACAGCTAAAAAAATAGTTTATCAAATTTAGATTTCTTTTAAAGAGCAGGATGTTTGAAATTGAAACCCAACATTTTAAAATTTAACTCAAAATCTTGAAAATATTTATGTAATTATTTTTATTTCGTTAAGCTGACCACAGACTAGTGATTTGTGCGTGTGATTTGTTAGCGTACCATTTCTCCACACTCGACGAACAAATCACAATAATCTTAGGCCCCTATTACGGTTCACAACCAGGGTTGCTAGGCTTTTTTTTTTTTTTCAAAAATCGTGTTTTAACAAAATTCGTCAAAATCGTCAAATATGTATTCAAATTTTACAAATTAGAGACAATTAATTGCATTGATTGGGTCAAAAATATAAATTTTAAGCAAGAAATTCTATTTACGATGAAGAAACTGATATGGTTTAGTTTTATTCTATTTATTTCAGCAGGTGGGCTGAAATACATATATTTATCATTTGAAAAGAAATACATAAAAAATATATTTTCATAAAAACATAACATAAATGTATTTTATTTATCCATATTCACAAAAACATTAAATAAAAAATAACTGCCTGTTTAACGATTTCGAACGTTAACGTTCGAATAGAAAATTACATCTAAAACAAAAACAAATTTTAGAATTTTGTTTTTGTTTTAAATGTTTTTTTCTATGCGAACGTTGACGTTCGAAATCGATGGACAGGCTGTTAAATCCCATTTGCTATTAACTCGAGCTATCTTTAAATGATTAATTCAACATTTTTCATTTTTCGAATTTATTCTATGAGCTAAATTTCAGTTATGTATTTTATAAAGCTTTTTTGTAATAGTTCTATTCCTACAATTTTTCAGAAATGACTTTATACACTACCAGACTATTATATTGTATTTTCTTTTTACATTTTACCTTAGCCTTCCGTTGGAAAGCAATGAGGTATATTGAATGTACAGAAAAATTTACAATTATTAGACACCAGCAGAATGTAATGCATTTTCTGGCCCGCTACGGCCGTCGTCAGCATTCTTTGTGTCTCACTGGATAGTGTTACTTTATAAATTGAATGTATTTAACTCAACTATTTTAACAAATAGAGACTGGGAATTATTTCCTTCCGAAGGTAACTTTATATTATATTCAACATTTTTCATTTTTCGAATTTATTCTATGAGCTAAATTTCAGTTATGTATTTTATAAAGCGTTAAGCGCTATCACTTTTGCAAATTGTTTTTTCGTAAAGTGATTTGAAATCACTAAAAAGGTGTTCTGCCCACAAACATTTTTGAAATCTCGTGATTTAAAACCGGTTAGCTTACAGCATTTTTTTTTTTTTAATCTGTAATAAAATTATAACATACACTTTAAATGATTTGTCCTCTATTCGTTTTTGCATTGCAATTATTTATTTTGCACGGGAGAACCTTAAAATTGTTTACAGTTTTCGTGATTTCCTTTTTAGTAGTCAGCTGATTTAGTTCATCAAAAAGACTTCTGTGGTTCCCAGAGCAAAAAAGTGCTGAAAGTCGTGTAGCATATGACTATTTTCTTCAATTAAATTAAACATTCAAAATAAAAATTAAGTTAATTTGTTACAAAAAACTAAAAGTAAACAATAATTATGAAATATGATTGGTTAAATTTTAATATATCGACCCCTTTGCGCGAAATTATCGTATGTTAAAAGAACCAAATTTGACAGGACAGCAATTTTTCTACTTTTCTCTGCTTTTGCTTGCAATATCGAAATGAAAATATACATGTGCTTTTTGCAGCAACGAAGTGGAATTTGCCTACAATATTTTGTTAGGTGACGTCTCTTTGAATGTAGAACAATCACCCTCATTCTATTTGGCGTCGGCAATAACAACGGCAATTTTAAGGCAACAGCACTTCTTATCAAAGACAACATCAATTCTATGTTAAATTGGTATTTTGTAAGAGTATTATGACGCCGTTGGCTATTTATCGATAATGTTAATAAAATACAGCACACATCTCTAATATTAAAATCAGCTGATTCATTTTGTTTACTGTTTTTTATAAGAAAAAAAAATTCTGTGTTGTTTGTGCATATTTAAAGTTATGTAAATAAAAATTTGAAAGCAGCATTTCCCTGCATAATCCTCTCTCTGGCTAGTGATGGATTTTTTACAAGCTCCTTCCACTAGCTTCTCGAACTGGCGCTTAGTTGTTATTTTAATTTTTCAATTATATCCACAAAAAATATATCAAAACACAACACAAATGAAGAAAAATATCAAAACCGCCGTAGAAGTCAAAATTGCAGCCATCCATTACGTAAAATTTTTAAAACACAACACAAAGCAGCACAACAACACTTAAAATGCCGACGACAAAATCAAGGGCAATTTAAGGCAACAGCAACGCCAATTTTTCTTAGAAAATACCAAACATATGTTAACATTCATCGACATATGGCAATATTGCCAACGGGAATACGAAATTGAAACAAAACGTAAAAAACGGCGTTGTTTACTGTTGACGACGCCAAATAGAATAAGGGTGAATATTGCATCAAAAACTCAATTTCCAAAAAATTGGCATATACGATAATTTCGCGCAAAGGGGTCGATATGAAGGTTAAAAATAAATGAAAATGGCAACCAAACGTACTAAATGAATGGCAATATTTTGAAAAGAAGCGCAGTTGTTTTCTCGTGGTTAAGAACGAAAATCACGACTAAAAAATAAAAATCTCGTGATTTTCAGAACACCAAAATATTTCTCGGGTGATTTAAAAATCGTTCGTGATTTGAAATCACCGTGATTTCAGAACATGCCTGTATATCAACAGTCTTTTTACCAGAGTACCGAAACGTTCACTCATTTTTCAGTCATGAGCGAGCGTGAAAATTTTAAAATTTCATTTAAATTTCCTCATTCATGAAAAATGAGCAAACAAAAAAATTCATATGTGAATTTGTCAGATATGAAAAATTTAAAAAAATTCACATTCAAATTCCTCATAATGAAAAAAAAACGCGATTTGCCCGACTATTAACAGCGGGAAAATGAAGTAGTAAATAGGCCTTATAGACGGACTTTTTTTTTGCAGAAAATAATTTAGAATTAAGAATAAAGTTTTATCCCAGTGTATTTCGCGACCTTAGGACAACAAGGTTCTATCTTGCATGTTGTTTGGGTGCATATAGAACCTTGTCCTAAGGTCGCATATTGTTGTTGCTAATAACGGGAAGTGAGTAAATTAATCACCCCTATCGCAAACAACTACTCCCATGAAAATATTCCCATATTTTCTTATTTCGTATTGTGAATGATTCCCATAACAATTTTTTTGGGAATGAATTCCCAAACTTAAAAAATTTGGCATCGCCAATGTTTACTCCCGCGAATTTTTTTAATATATAAATTCCCAACAAGTGTTGATGTGAACGAGAAGGGAACATGTAAATTTTAATTTGTATTCTAAAGTAGGACTAAATTAAATTACTTTTTCCGCTTATTGAAGGAGTGTACATAAAGAAAATGAAGATAAACACTATTCACTACTTATTTTATCATTTTTTTATTAGTTTTTTATTTTGTATATTTTTCTTTCACAATACAGGCACTGACAAGTTACTCACAATAGAGACTTTTGTTTACAAAGCACTGAAAAATAATTCACAATAGAAATTTTTACTCCCAAAATATTTGCGATACCGATTTGTTGGGGATGGGAATTAAGGTTTGATCCCATGTATCATATTCCCGTATCATTCGCGATAGGGGTGATTAACTAAACTTGCTACACATTCCAACATAACTGCTTATAAAACGATTTTAACAGGCCTTATCTCAGAAAAGATAATAATTTGTAAAATATTTCATAAAACCCATTCTAACAGGGGTGTCATGGAAATCGAAAACGAAAGAATTTGGCAGTTCTTTGTATTACACTTTTAATCAAATTTTTAAATTTTAATTAGTATTGTGGTTATTTTGTTGAACTATTTATGGTTTTTAATCCAAATTTTTAATATTTTTAATTAGGCTTAAGTTCATGAAATTTAATTTTTATTAAATTATTTTTATGAAGAAAGGAATTTAACAACATGAAAATTAATTATAATTGTTATTGATAATCTTTCATTCTTGACGTGGCTTAAATTTTTGTTAAAAAATTCTGTTTAATAGAGCATTATTTGTATAATAATTGTCATACATTTTTTTTATTACAGAAATCCAAGGCGAATTCATAAAGGTGACATTTTCACGTCATCTGTTTTTTGTTTATTTTTTTGTGTGTATACTGAATGTCAAGTTTTGTTTACATTTTGTGAAAAAATTAATTCAAATTTTAAATTCAACAAAAATTTAAATTCTTGAAAAAAAAACTTATTTAAATTTTATAAAATAAAAAAGTGAATCTAAAAGATAAACACAATGAAATAAAAATACGTAAGGAATAAGTGGAGTCACCATTAATTTGCAATAGAGGAAAAAGATTTACTTTCTAAAGCAATTGTGTATGCGTATTTTATAAACAAACAATTTCCTTTTTTATATATTCAACAAATAATTTTGACAGTCACTCTAACTTTTTACAAAAACAAAATACATAGTATTTTTCAAAAAAAAGGGATAGCTAGCATAACTCTATCTCATGATGCGGTCACCTTTATGAATTCGCCTTGCAGAAATCTTATTGAAAAACTACACTTAAAATTCTTTCGTTTTACGTTTTCGATTTCCATGACACCCCTGTAAATGACCTTTTCATAGAAGGCAGGGTGGAATAAGTAAAAGTTTTTTAAAAATATAGTTGTAAACCTTCTTTAAGGCCTGACAAGGCAAAGCGCTCGCAATTTTTCCCGCTATGCAGCACAATAGCCTGTGTGTTTTGTAAAATTATTTGTTGGCTGGTAAAGTAAAATGGGGTGAGTTCGTAAATGCATCACTGCGCTGCATCAGTGATTTCAAATCGTTGTATACAGGCATGTTCTGAAATCACGGTGATTTCAAATCACGAACGATTTTGAAATCACCCGAGAAATATTTTGGTGTTCTGAAAATCACGAGATTTTTAATTTTTAGTCGTGATTTTCATTGTTCTAAACCACGAGAAAACAACTGTGCGCTTCTTTTTAAAATGTTGCCATTCATTTAGGATGTATGGCTGCCATTTTCATTTATTTTTTACCTTCGTATATTAAAATTTAACCAATCAAACTTCATAATTATCGTTTACTCTTAGTTTTTTTTTTTAACAAATTGATTCAATTTTTATTTTTAATGTTTAATTTAATTGAAGAAATTAGTCATATGCTAAACGACTTTAAGACTTCTTTGCTCTGGCAACCATTGACAAAAAGTAAATCACGACCAATGTAAACGAAACTAAAACAGCATTTGCAAAAAATACAGCGGCTTCTTAAATTTGTAAATTTAAAGGTTCTTCCGTGTAAAATAATTAATTTTAATGCAAAAACAAATCAAGGACAGATCATTTAATGTGTATGTGATAATTTTATTAAAGATTTCAAAACAAAAATGCTTAAAAAACTTCAAGTGATTTGAAATCGTCATGCTGTTAGCGAACCGGTTTTAAATCACGAGATTTCAAAAATGTTTGTGGGCAGAACACCTTTTTAGTGATTTCAAATCACTTTACGAAAAAGTGATTTTCAGAACATGCCTGATAATTATCAGTGAAGTAAATGTGGACCAAAAAATTGTGAAATACTCCACAAAAATAATAGAAATACAATAAAAAAAATTCACCCTTATCGCGAATCTCAAGGGAATAAATTTTAGGGAATAATTTTTTTATTCCCATGAACAACAAATTGGCATCGCCAATTGTAAGGGAATAAAATAAACATATGTTGCAAGTCGAACATTCTATTGTGAATTGATGTAATTTAATTTTTTATGCGAACTTTTGTAATTTTCTTAATAAATAGTTATTATTCAGTAAAATGCATAGTATTTCGCTAAGATTTATTTTATTAGAAGAAGAAACAAATTTATTGGAGAAAATAAAAAGACGAAATTTGAGAGATGCAGCAAATCCACTGTGTTTACCAGAAATAATGTAAGTGAAAACATGAATTGTTGGCAGTATGCATATAAATAAATTCTTTGCAGGTTTCAACGACATTTCCGAGTTAACAAAGTTGCTTTTAAACACCTTTTAGACATTTTGGTCCAAAACACTATTTTACTATTTTACAAAATAACAAGACAACTACTTACATTGTGCTTCCTTTTTTATTCCCAATCTAAATGTTTGTGAAAAAAGTCACACAATTTTTGGGAGAAATCCCACGCGAATAACAATTGGCGATGCCATATTTTTTTCGAACATGCGATTTTTTTCACGTGGAAATAATTCATGATTGCAATTTTAGGGAAAAGGGAAATAATTCGAGGGAAAAAATATTCACGATAGGGGTGATTATAATTATTTTTTATCGGCTTTATAAAAACTATGCATTTCTGATGCAGCGCAGTGATGCATTTACGAACGCACCCATGTGTTCTGGGGTCTAATCACCGCATTCGATACTATCGTATCGAACAAACTTTCGAATTTTTTTGCATACGATAGACACTGACGTATCGAATGAAAACTCGATAAACGTAATGTCGAGTTACTCGATATTGAATGCTAGTATTTGAAATTCAATACATTTCATTTGATATCGAGTTTTATGATGCCAAAATAAATAATTTCGATCAGTTTTGCTAGATATCGTATGCGGTGATTTTGTAAAATATTCGTTGATGCCTCTAAAAGGGTCTGTTTTTTTTCGTTTAAAAGACAAAGACAAAAATTATTGAAAAAAAATTACAACCTGCATGAACTGAAGAAAACTGAAGATGAAGTCTTGTGAAAAAATTTTGTTTCTGGACCAAGCGGTGTTGAAAACACTACATTGAATTTACAAAAACTGGCATAATTTGGCGCGAAACAATACCATTACATCAATGCAACAATAAAACACACTTTGTTACCATTCAGCTATTCTTACTGTCGCTTTGCTTGTGGCGAAACCAGACTTTGTTAGTGTTTTTCAAATAACTTTACCTACGTAAGAAAAGTGTCTTCCGCAATAAAAACCCACGGCCCGCGATTGGTACAGAAACCAAAATATTTTTACAAACACAAAATACCAACAACTTCTTGTGTCTATTACACAGTACAACAGCCAATCTGGGGGGTGAGAAATTCCAAGTCAGGGTGATGGTACTAGGTCAGTATAGTAAAACCCTCAAAGGGTTTGGCGTTCGTATGTGTCAGTTTTTTTTAATGACATTTTAAATTTTTTCCTTATCTTGATGTTTTTTTGTTTAACATAACATACAATTTCTTTAATCCGTTCATATAACGTTTTTCTTTATAATCAACAGTTTTGCCGGTAAAAATAAATTTGTGGAGAATAATAATTGATAAGTGCAAAAAAATGTTCAAGCCTGGATGTATGCAGCAGATTTTATCACAAACCTGCACTGCAATTTTTGTGCCTTTTTTTAAGCGATCGGTGAAAATCGTCGGACTTTTGTTTGTTATTTGAAAGAATACACCCACATTCAGTGATGCCAACAGTAGGGGATTTCCCCTTTTTCGGAAAATTTCAACCGTAGGGAAAAGAAGACACAATTTTTTATTTTAGGGCATATTTATTTATTTATTTAATCCATGGATATTATCCTTACTGACTAATAACAATATTGACTTAAAATTAATAACAATATGCATTTTAAAATATACTACAAATAGGGTTGCCATTCGTACTGATTTTACCAGTACACGTACTGGTTTTTATTTAATGTACTGGTTTATGCATAACACCCAAATCAGTACGCAAATGTACTGGTTTTTTTAAATTTTGCCTCCAAATAATTTTACTTGTTTAAAACTGGTTTACTTCCCTTATTACTTTTGATTTGTTATGAATTACCTAGTTAAAATTCAGTCTTACGTTTTATTTTTGTTTACTCTTAACTTACCATATACTTTGTATTAAAAAAAAGAAGTGTCATTATTGCATTTCAAAATTCAAAAACATAAAATTTTAAGTGGATTTAAAATTATAACCTATAACAATATGGCTAGATAGGAGACCTCCTGAATACCCTCATTATATTGACAATAATTTGTATGAATTAAGAATTTTTTGTGCATTTACAACAAATGTGCCGATCAATGACATTACTTCTATCTATATTTAATAATTTGACGTGATGTTTTTATTATATGTATTTTGTTAAGTTCTTGCCTTAAAAAATAGAAAAATGAATAATTTTTAATGTGTAATTTTCTAAAACTAATGAATTCAATAAAATTTTGGGTAAAAATTTGTGTACTGGTTTTTTTTCGAATGTACAGGTATTTTTCTTACGATGTACTGATTTTTCTAATTTCAAAAATGGCAACCCTAACTACAAATTAACAGAATATATGTAGTACATAAAAATTTACGAATAAAGAAAAACAATAAGAAAAATCAACAAATTGTGACATAGAATTAAATTGTCTACATAACCTCGAAAAAGGATCAGCAATAGCGTAATTTTCTCTAAAAAAATTTAACAAAAAACAGATTATAATGACGCGTATTGCGACAAGGTATATTAAATTTAGCAGACTCTACAGAAAATCACAACAAACATTACCATTAGTCGCAATTTACACTATGGACATTTCTTGCCGGACAGAAAAAGTTTGTTGGTAAGGGGGCGACGCTGTATGCGTGACACACTTTACTTCTTGCCTCTCTCGCCAACAAACTTTTTCTGTCCGGCAAGAAATGCCCACAGTGTAAATTGGGACTTAATAAGATTAACCATAAAAGAAACATTTAACATTGTACGACGACTTTTGAGCGATGGTAATTTTATTAATGCCAGTCTTCTAGCATAGGAAGGAAAGTTTGTCGAGTAACTCCAATGAAGATCACGGAAACAGAATAATAAAAATTGTTTTTGGACCGATTCAATACGAGAATTGTGAATGTTGTAAAATGGATCCCAAATGATTGACCCATATTCTAAGATTGGTCTAACGAGTGATACGTAAAGTTGCCTCGTTATGTATGGATCGGTGAATTTTTAACCCAGCGCTTAATTAAGCCAAGAACGCCTCGAGCTTTATTAACAGTTAATGTAATATGAGAAACAAAGTTTATTATCCAGTAAGACTCCAATATCAAGAAACGAATCAACCAACTCCAGTTGATGACCACCAAAAGCATAATTAACAGCAATACAGTTATTTCTATAAAAACGCATGCTTTTGCATTTCACAAGATTCAGCTCCATCATATTATGATTACACCATAAAAAGAAGTAATTAAGATCCGATTGAAGATAAAAATGATCCGAAAAAAAAATCCCTAGAAAAGGGGAAATCCCCTATTGTTGGCATCACTGAATGTGGGTGTATTCTTTCAAATAACAAACAAAAGTCCGACGATTTTCACCGATCGCTTAAAAAAAGTCACAAAAATTGCAGTGCAGGTTTGTGATAAAATCTGCTGCATACATCCAGGCTTGAACATTTTTTTGCACTTATCAATTATTATTCTCCACAAATTTATTTTTACCGGCAAAACTGTTGATTATAAAGAAAAACGTTATATGAACGGATTAAAGAAATTGTAATTCTAAATTTTTTTGAGTTTGTTTTAGCAAAATCGGACAAGTGGTTCTCGAGTTATGTTAAACAAAAAAACATCAAGATAAGGAAAAAATTTAAAATGTCATAAAAAAAACGGACACATACGAACGCCAAACCCTTTGAGGGTTTTACTATACTGACCTAGTACCATCACCCTGACTTGGAATTTCTCACCCCCCAGACAAAAATCCCAAAAATGTTCCATAGTGTTATTTGTCACAATGATTTCTGCATTTAGGTACGTCTTTTTAACGAAAGAAAAAGTGACCCTTTTTAAAAGCACCAAAGAATTGTTTACGCAAACAAAAAACATATCGTTAGCAATGTAGGTAGGTATTCAGGGGTGTCATAGTGCACTGCTACACGTTCAATAAATATCGTGATATTTGGATCGCGATCCATTTTAAAATATTGATGGATCACGGGCGTATGCTACATGTTCAATATTTATCGCGTCAGTATTAATGTTATTTTTGTGCTGTGCCGGTCGTTGATCAATGTCGCGAGAAACCCAAAAGAAAGCCTATTTAGATATTTTGCTTGCTTTTTCATTGAAGAACAAAGTGGAAAGAAAAATTTTGAGCAAAAAATACACAAATTTTGTCAATTGTGTTTTATTTTTCATTTGTTTAATTTTTTCCACTGCGTATTTTCTTTATTTGCCAGTTTTTACTGACGTATCCTGATTAAATATCATGAAAATGCTACACGTTCAATATTTATCACGCGATCCACGATCCGCGATCTGGATTTCATATTTTAGGCCATTCTGCGATATGGAATGCGATCCATGAATATTGAATGCTACACGTTCAATAAATATCGTGATACTAGAAATATCACGATATTTATTGAACGTGTAAGAGCTGTAAGCTGCATGGTTTATTTTCAATAAAAAACCGATAACATTGGTTTCTGTGACACTAAAACCGACACAAATTTTAGTTCGAACAAAAAACCGACAACATTGGATTTCATGACACCAACGTATTTTTTTTGTCGGTTTCAAATCCAATACCGATAAGATCGGTTTCTATGACACCCCTGATTATTAGAAAATTTTAAATTGATTTGTTTTTTTGATTACAATTCACATTACATATATTTTTATAAAATTTTAAACTACTACCCTGTAGTAAATTAAATAGTCAGTTGCAAAAAACATTAACTATAAATTAACTTTTTTTTTAATGACTACAAATTGGTTTAAATCTCATGCAGATATCAACCAAAAAGGCACACGTAAAACACAAATAAAAGCAAAATAAGTAAAACAAGCATGCCATGAAGTTAAATGAAAAAAATATATACAAACATTTTAAAATAATTAAAAATTAAATCAATACAAATCTGTTTATGTACTAGTAATTATGTGGCGTATTTATTTCAGGACTACTATACATCATCATTTTGGGCAGTTTAATGCAAAATTTTCATAAATAATTATTTCTATATCAAAATATATAAAAATATACATATGTATGTATCAGGCGCGGATTCAGGGGGGGGGGGGAAATAAGGAAATTTCCCCCCCGTAAATTATAAAAACGCGTTTTGTTAATTTCGATAATACAAGATTTCCCAATAATAATACTTTTTTTAAAGTACAAAATTTTTGGAAATCCCAGCAAGATTTTTGTTTTTTTTTATTGAATCTCTAAAGAAATTTTTAATAAGTATCCAATTCTTAATCCTTATAGATATTTATGAGATATTTCCAATGAAACATCTAGTTTACCGTATTCAAATACTTATTATTCTACATTCAATCCCAGCAGGTGCCATCTATATCGAAAGACTAAACGTCTGACTTGATAAGGCGTGCGATTGAATTATTAATAAGCCTTAGTAAATGCAATATTTATGTGTTATATGAATCAAAATTCTATTCGATAATTTTTTACGAAAGCACGGATTTGTCGGGGAAAAGCCAGATTTCCTTATCTTTAAGATATTTCAACATACAACAAAAAAGTTGTTAGGGATGAATTTATTGGCTTTGTTGTAAAAGCATTCGAAGAGGCTTCAAAGTAAGTATATGGATGACGTTGATGTGTCAAGTGATGCGAAGGCACTATCATCAATAGTTCTTAAAGCTTTGACAAATTTTGACCTAAAAAATTGTGTAGGAGTTGGAACAAATGGGTGTTAAAAAATCCTGGAAACCGCGACAAATGCGAAACAAACGCCATGCTATTCCCATAAATCAAACAACTCAATTTCTAAAAGCAATAAAGTGCCTCTAATACAAAAAGTTGTATCATTTGTTAAAGAAACGACAAAATTTTTTAAATATAATACTCCCAGGCAAAACACAGTTTTAGTAAAGTATTTGGGAGCCAAACTCTCTACATTATGCGAGACAAGATGGGTGGACCGTCACGACTCAGCTTTACACTTTGCAACAAGTGTACATCATATAGTAGAAGCTTTGGAAAAAAATGTCTGAGTGGAAAGATAGTATTCCTACCTTTATATTAAGGAACTCCTTAGTACTTTTGAATTTATTTGCGGAATATACATATTCAGTGTGATATTACAGCCACTAAGTATCATTTTACATAAGCACGATATTGATCTTCAAAAACGATCAAGCCTGATCAAAACTTTAATCATGTGCCTTGAAGAGAAATGATATAAAGCCGAAGAACAATTTAAAGCGGATATTGAAAAAGTTAAAGTTATTTGCGTTCAGATCGAGGTTCCAATCGAAAAGACAAGATTTGAACGAAATAATCACTTCCAAAATTTTGAAGATTACTACCGAGTTGTAGGTTACATTCCTCTTATTGAATTTATTTTAGAAGATTTCGAAACACCTTTCCCAATAGATATCCTAAATGCTTTGAACATACTTAAACTTCTACCTCAAAGTGAAATCAAGTCATATGGGCAAATCCTGCGTAACGAACGCAACATTCACACGTGTTTTCTGATTGATATTTAAACTTTTATTGGCATTTCAAAAGAGATAGCTTCAAGTTATATGTAGTACTTAGTGACATTAATATGTACTTACGAATGGCATATATCATAATTTCTTAGCAGGCTTTTGTTGCGAAATAATTGATCACAAAGTTTTGTGACGCACGCCACAAAATTTAGAAGCAACTTTAAAAGTTGAAGTGTGTTTTCCTAATTTTTAGCGAATTTTGCATCATAAGGTATACAAAGTCTAATTCCTAAAAGAAAGGTGAATATGAGAGAACTCTAAAATCACTTATTCGCAGCCTAAAAATGTAATTTTTTGATAAAAACCGTGAACCCTTTGTGACGCACGCCTTACAACGCACGCTACAGTTTTTCAGTACTATACCTATAATAAGCCCAATTTTATTTATTTTAACAAAACAAATGATATATATAAACAAATTTTGTGATTATTAATGAATGTATGAATCAATATCAATCTTTTTTTTAACGAAATTTATATTGTGATGAGTCTGCTGTAAGTGCTATTTTAAGCTCAAAAAGCACCTAAAATAATGTTAAATTCATGTATAACATTAAGAGATCAGGGGTGGGTATTAATGATCGTCGAAATACATATTTTTTAAAATAAAAATTAAATTATACATCGAGTCTTATATTCCATTACATATTATACCATTTATTTTAAAACCACAACTAGCTGATGAGCTGATTATGTTTGATAAACGAGATTAACACATCTTAACTTGAGCCTGAACTGTTGCATTGGCAACAAACATGGAAAATATCTGAAAATCTATCAGATAACGTTGTAAATGTTTTAATAAACTGTGATGAAGATATCTACCCAAATCTAAGAAAAATATTTCAAATTTTCGTGTCAATGCTCGTCAGTAATGCTACGAGCGAGGGGTTATTTCCTACCCATCGTCGAATAAAAACATAGCTCAGATCAACAATTACCGAAGATAGACTGAACTATCTATTTGCCTCACAAGGAAATCACAATTTATTTATTTAAAAAGATTAATTTTGTATTTTATTTAACCTTATTGTTTTGTTTTTTATATAATTTTTTTTTTTTTATAAACTTTTAATACTAGTTTATTACTTTTTTGTATCATACAAAATTCCCCCCCCGTAAGGCTCGAGCTGGATCCGCGCCTGGTATGTATGCATGTTCATTAGACTGGTCGCAATTTTTTTTTTTTTTTTAATTTACATGTTTGCGCTGCTTAAAATATGAGGTTTGGTGTAAGAAATGAAGTCCTAATTTTTCAGCTCAATCCGACGGTGCCTAGTCGTGCCAAGTGGGGCCCAAAGTTCCCCATATGATAAAAAAAAACATATATTCAAGCAGATACTAGATGAAAAGCCGGTCTTAAAGACCGAAAATCGAAAATCTGGGTACGTTACGATCTTCCGCAGTGCCTAGGATGCCTCAAGACCAACTCCAGTCATACATTTGACCCTTCTTGAGGCATCCTAGGCACTACACGGGCCAAATATAAGAATTTCAATTATACACATATGGCGGTTTAATAAAATTCTTAAATTAATTAAAATTTTTCGTCTTTTGTGAATACATAAAATCAAAAGTTGTGAACAGATTTTAATCGTTTATAGCTTGTTTTGTTTGCAATATTGTTTTTTATATGACTCTATAAAATTGAAAGCATAGCTCCATTTTTCAATTTTTTATGAATTTTTAAAAACAAAAATTCCGAAATGTTAATAAAAAAATTGTTTTTTTTTCCAGAAAAAAAAATTATGTTTCTAAAACGACTGCGCATATAAGAAAAACGTTTTACCTTTCTTAAAGTAAATTTTATTGCGGAATTTCGGTTTTTTTTAGTTTTTCAATAAGCTAAAGCGTTTTTGAGTTACGCGAACATATGTTGTGCAACCTCCTTAATTTTCGAAATAACGGTATATCTCGAAAACCAAAGCCAATATGAAGAAAAAAGTTTTAACTTTCTTAAAGTAAATTTTATTGCGGAATTTCGGTTTTTTTTTGTTCTTCAATAAACTAAAGCGTTTTTGAGTTACGCGAGCATATGTTGTGCAACCTCCCTAATTTTCGAAATAACGGTATATCTCGAAAACCAAAGCCAATATGAAGAAAAAAGTTTTAACTTTCTTAAAGTAAATTTTATTACCGAATTTCGGTTTTTTTTAGTTTTTCAATAAGATAAAGCGTTTTTGAGTTGCGCGAACATATGTTGTGCAACATCCTTAATTTTCGAAATAACGGTATATCTCGAAAACTAAAGCTAACCTAAAAAAACGGCTAGCACCACTGGATTCAGCGACCCCGAATTAGTTAAAATTAGTTAAAAATCTTTCGTTCGTATCATACTAAAATATTAAACTGCAAATACTTTAATCTATCTATACAATATATAATTTCTTAGTATGTAAGGATTTTGCATGTATGTCCTATTCTTTCCGCAACTTTCTGAAGCCATCTGACATAGGAAGCTGAAATTTGGCATACTTAAAGTATTTTCTTTGCGGAAGATCGTAACGAAGCCAGATTTTCGATTTTCGGTCTTTAAGACCGGCTTTTCATCTAGTATCTGATTGAATAGATGTTTTTTTTTATCATATGGGGAACTTTGGGCCCCACTTGGCACGACTAGGCACCGTCGGATTGAGCTGAAAAATTAGGACTTGATTTCTTACACCAAACCTCATATTTAAAGCAGCGCAAACATTTAAATTTAAAAAAAAAAAAATCCCATACAAGATGCGACCAGTCTAATGTTCATATGTACATATATTTTTATGACAAAAATTATTTAAAATTTAAATAATTTATTATAAACTGACACTACTTTTAATTAATTACAAATAGGTTGAAAAATAAGTAGTAAGTAGTCAGTTAAAAAGTCATGCAAAGATGTCCAATTGACTACTGCCTATGACATGCCTATGTTAAAATAGTGAGTCGTCCACAAGGAAAAAAGTCACTTAATCAACTAGATGTGGTTATAAAAAAACCAGTTTGAAGTTAGTTATAAATGTGTTTGACTTCCTACAGGGTACCTTAAAAATATCGAAGTTATTTACAAAATTAAAAATTACGTTTCATCAGAAATATAATTTTCTTTAACAACATAATAGGTACGTTTGAGTACTTTTACAGTAAAATGCAGTAAATGAGTAAATTGAAAAATTTGCTCTCACAAAAAGCTGTTGTCCAAAAAAGTACGCGAACGCAAAATTTGTAAAAATTCCCTGCTTACTTCTCTCCCCCGCTCGCTATCAAACTAAAAAAGACATGTTTTAAAAATAGGGGGAAAAATCATCGTGAAAATTGGGTGTAATATACTTTCGTTGATGATACGTCATTTTGTTTCTGAAAATTACAAATTTATATAACGTAACACACTCAACTTAAAAAATGAAATGTGATGTTACATTATTCTGCATTTAAGATGACGGACGATATATGCAGTTCTTTTAATTGTTTTTCAATAATTTTTTCATACAAAAAAACCAACAGACACTTTGGCTGATTGCCCTTACCAAAAATATTTTACACAAACAAATACACACACAGGCATTTCGAGCTGTGGTCATGCAAACTGTCGAGCAACAACAACATTACTAGTGAGGATCGTTCCAAAAACTTTTTTTCCTCATTCTTCATGACTGAAGAAAGGCAAAATTGGATTTTTCCTCAAAAACATAAATGAATTTGGCGAAATATTAAGAATTCATTTATGACTGTGAAAAAAGTTACATATTTTACATTTTTCATTTATGAAAAAAATTCAAGAATGGTTGAAAATGAGCGATCGCAAATGAATTTCTCTGAACTCTGCTTTTTGCCCAACTTGAAACGTTTTATTACGTCCAATTTTAGTTCAAAACTAATGCATTTTCTTTTCTTTACACTCATTTTTTTACACAACTTCTTATTAAGAACTAACTTCTTACTTCCTAACACGCATCTATGTATACTTAGAATAACACGCAAATGGAAAAATTCTTTACATGTGATTATGACTTCGGCGAAAAAATGCAATCGTATGTAGCGACGAAAATCGAAATCATAAAAACGCAAAGCAGATTTAACCAATTTTTGTATCGATGGCATTCATATGAGAATTACTAATGTTTCTAATGAAAGCCACCTGGTTTGTGATGGGGGAAGAATTTTTTTTTTGTTTAATTTCCAATAATTTTTCTATTTCGAAAAATTGATTTTATTTATTTATTTATTAATATCAATACAACGAAAGCCTCCAGGGCCAATTATTTATGTATTGTTGATAAATAACAAAGTTTACGTTTTGGACTGTTCCCAATATAATTGTAAATATTTCTTGTGTTTTATTGATGCCAGGAAATCGTCATAACACTATTATTTTTAGTAAAAAAATCGTCAATCGTCATTTTATGTATTTTCTCGAAAAAATCGTCAAAATGGCGAAAAATCGTCACATCTAACAACACTGTCCACAAATCAACTCACTTGGAGGCCACACGATCAAGTTTTGCCTTTCAATTTGCAATACATTCTCACGTTTTTACGAACACAGTCACACTTTTTAAATTGACCACGAGATTGCGTTCAATTTCACCTTTCCATTCGTCCCAACAAACACGAAGTAGATCCTTTTATATGAAATGACTTTATCATTTGACATCAAACACAATTCTCAAACGTTTTTCAATTGTTTGATTTAACATTTAAATTCAAATTGATAATGATTTGAAAATAAACATTGATATCAAATGTTTTATCAACTTGATGTCAAATGTTGAATTCAAATCAAAAATAAAGTAACCACAAAGTAAAAATTTAACTAAAATCGCCATTTTTAATGATTACATTTATTTTTCGCTTTAGTATTGCCAAGTTTATTTTTGATTTGAATTTAACATTTGACAAACATTTGACATCAAATTGATAAAACATTTGATATCCAATGTTTATTTTCAAATCATTATCAATTTGAATTTAAATGCTAAATCAAACAATTGAAAAACGTTTGAGAATTTGTGCGTATTTGTGAAACTTTCGATTGACTTGATGGCAGAATTTTGGAAAATATTTTACTACATTAAATTTAAAAAGTGCAAAAAACTAACGTTGTAATCAAACTATCCCTCCAATAGTAAATATTTTGCTTTATTATTTTAACTTTTCTTTAAAATATATACTTGAATATTTTTGAACAAAAATTTTATTGATTTTTAATCACCCTTATTCTATTTGGCGTCGTCAACAGTAAACAACGCCGTTTTTTATGTTTTGTTTCAATTTCGTATTCCCGTTGGCAATATTGCCATATTTCGATGACTGTTAACATATGTTTGGTATTTTCTAAGAAAAATTGGCGTTGCTGTTGCCTTAAATTGCCGTTTTAAAAATTTTACGTAATGGTTGGCTGCAATTTTGACTTCTACGGCGGTTTTGTTATTTTTCTTCATTTGTGTTGTGTTTTGATATATTTTTTGTGGATATAATTGAAAAATTAAAATAACAACTAAGCGCCAGTTCGAGAAGCTAGTGGAAGGAGCTTGTAAAAAATCCATCACTAGCCAGAGGATTATGCAGAGAAATTCTGCTTTTCAAAGAAATGCAACTTTAATTTATCCATTGTAGACAAAGTTCTCTCTTAATGACTTCCAGAGTCTCAGACAAAATTTTTAAACTAGTGGCTGGGACAGTCAAAAGTTGAAATAATTTCCAACGCTGAGCTGGTACGATCCCTGGGCCAAAAAACGCAATGTTGCTGCAAATATATTGTGTTTGGAACAAACGTTCCCTTTTTTAAATGAGACTCTATTATTTCCAACACATGTTTAAAAGAAAGTTTATTCAGCCGAAAATAACTTTCAAATCTTAAAAAGGTTAAAAACAAATCCATTAGGCACTTGGGAAAATTTAATATAATAAAAAAAATTTTCATTTAAACATTCACCCCTATCGTGAATAATAAGTGGAATTTTTGTTCCCATGAAATTTTCATTCCCCTCGAAGGGAAAAAAGCAATCGTGAATCTCATGTGAAAAATTTTTCACGCTATCAGATCCAGTGAATGTAAAAAAAAGAAGCAAGACTAAAAAAATTTAAAATCAATTAAATTTTTGTTCAAAAATATACAAGTAGGTATATATTTTAAAGAAAAGTTAAAATAATAAAGCAAAATATTAAGTATTGGAGGGATAGTTTGATTACAACGTTAGTTTTTTGCACTTTTTTAATTAAATGTAGTAAAATATTTTCCAAAATTCTGCCACCAAGTCAATCGAAAGCTTCACAAATCCGCAGGCAATCGTCCTGTTGTTTTGCATTTTGTTGAGCAATATATCGGTTTGTGCTTTATTAACTTTATTTACGGTTAATATTCGATTTATAGGAGGAGCTACTTACATACATGTTCTGTTCCCTAGCAAAAATAAAATGAGAAAATCTAAGGGAAATGTGAACAAATTACGAGGGAACAAATTTTTCACGATAAGGGGAATTTTTCCCGTGAACATTTTTTCACGTTATTATTCTCCTTTGAATTTCATTTTTTCATGGGAGTTGTTCATGAGCGCAAATATGTGAAAAGGGGAAAAATTACTAGAGAAAAATTATTCACGATAGGGGTGATTATTTTTTCACAAACAAATTTTTATTTAACTTAAAATTTGCACAAACAACACAGAATTTTTTTTTCTTATAAAAAACAGTAAACAAAATGAATCAGCTGATTTTAATATTAGAGATGTGTGCTGTATTTTATTAACATTATCGATAAATAGTCAACGGCGTCATAATACTCTTACAAAATACCAATATAACATAGAATTGATGTTGTCTTTGATAAGAAGTGCTGTTGCCTTAAAATTGCCGTTGTTATTGCCGACGCCAAATAGAATAAGAGCGAATTTTTTTAATCTTTTTTCTTTTTTTTACATTCACTGGAACTGATAGCGTGAACAATTTTTCACATGAGATTCACGATTGCTTTTTTCCCTTCGAAGGGAATTTCTTGGGAACGAAAATTCCACTTGTTATTCACGATATGGGTGAATATTTTTCACACATTGAATAGTATGTATTTATTATTTGTTTTATTGTGGGATATTTTCGTCCATTTTGGTACAGTAGAATCCCGATAATTCGCAATCGCAAGGGACTTGCCATTTCTTACGAATTATAGGTGTCTTCGATTTAGCGGGGTTTCGATTTAACGGGGTTAAAATAAAATAAATACGAATAAACGGGGTTTTTCAATTTTTTTACTTAAACGATAAAAAACAATTGTTAAAAATAAAATATATAAAAATTATACATAAATATGATTCATGTAACAACCCTGCAAATAAAATTGGACCACCTGATACATTTTGATAAAATTTACTACTCCATGGACAAGTCCGATGTAATGCAAGCATGGACCATGTGATTGTTATAAAGTGTTTGTAGTGAGACGACATGTCTTCGTTTTTTAACGACATGCTTTCGTTTTTAAACGACTTCAAAACTAATCCTCTTGTGTATACCATGGAGTAGTTTTAAAACTACTCCTTAGTAGTCCAAAGGTGAGCTATATGGTCCAGTCCAAGACATCGTACCATGTTTTTTCCATACGTTTGGGTTACTTTTGGACTAGTCCTGGCCCCTTGTGGGCTACTCTTTACACGCGTGTTTGGACTGGTCCTATTATTTGCAGGGAAGCTGATCTTAAGAAAATAAAACCACACACAAGAAAAACCCACTCAAAAACAAAAATGTGGTAAACAAAAAAATCATTCTTTCCATGTTTCTGTTGTTTTATATTACGAATTATAAGTGGTAGTTAGCCACCAATTACGATTTATAAGAGGTAAAGAAGATTTTATTTGCAAAAAAAATTACGAATTAGCGAGGGCACCAAAATGTATGGAAATATTACGAATTAACGAGATTTTTTCAAGGGACCGACAGTTTATTACGAATGATCGAGAATTACGATTTATCGGGGTACGAATTATCGGGATTTGACTGTATTTTAATAACAGCTACAAACTTTTAATCAAATTTTCCATTTGTTTATAAATACAACTCTGTCATCGTTTCGAACGAGTTATGCAGTACGGTTTAACTTTCGAATCGGAAATTGCGTTCGAATCGAAATACGCAGTAGCCCCCCTGTACTGTATGTGCTGCCTCTCCATTCCATACTCATTTCTTTTTTACACACGTCATTGCGGAGTAGGCCCCTCCCCTCTCGCTTCTTAAACTTACACTTTACATGATTGAATTCAATCGTCAACACGTTTCGAAAAATGAAGTTTTAAAAATTAAATATTTTTGCAACATTGCTGTGTAATAGGGGTCCTACTCAATGTTCGAAATGCTCAATGTATGGTCCAGAGAACGGCTTGGTGCGATTGCAAAAAAAATCGCATTAAATGAACACCAACAAATACACTCGCTTGCGGTCATACTTCAAACTTGCGCAACCGCAAACATTCGCTGCTAATTTGCGGTCATTCAAATAATGCACATCGTGCTTTGTTATTTATACCATCGTTTAGCTTCGTTTGTCAATTAAAATGTTTGTGTGTTTGGTTCGACAATGATTGGTTTCGCAAAGAAAAAAAAAAAAATGCAAACGAAAAAGCCGAAAATCAAGCAATTATTAGGTACTCATGTAGGCATTCAGCAGTTTCTATGTAGTACAAGAAAAAAAAAAAAAAAAAAAAATTGAATTGACAGTGGTGTCAATTATGATTGGGTTGGTGAGATTACTTTTATCTCTTACATTCCCAACGGGTGAAATGTGCGGTTGCGAGGCCTAATTACTGGTCTTTTCTAAAGAAAACAGAAATGAAGCAAAACAGAAACAAAGATAATAAACAAAATTTTGACATCCAACAATAATAAAGCTAAAAAAAAAGTTATCAGCAGGGCTTTTAAGACAACCTGTAATAAATTCGCCTTGCACAACTATAAATATATTGGGTGAGTTCCAAAACATCAGTTGCAAAGCAACTCGCTTTTTTAAGTGCTTTCTACCAAGCAACCGTGAAAAATTTTACAATGTTATCTGTACCAAAGTTCACTAAAAACAATATCGATGCGTACACAATAATCAAACTAGATATAGTTAAACTCTATGATACTTGTTTGACTTTGACTGCAAAGTATTATGATGTTTAGGAACTCAGCCATTATTTCTGTTTAGAGGCCTCAAAACAATTATACTTTACGCTCGCAAAATAAAAGAGCGTAAGCGAGTTCTGTATGTACAATGTATTGTTGCTGTTGTTAATGTTAACCAAGCCTCTCATCTAGTGGTCAATGACTACTTGAATGCAAAAGTATAAGAAGGTGTGCCTTTTGACTTTACACAATTGTGTTATATTGCGTGCGCAACAAAAAATGCAAACAAAGCACTTTCAATAAAAAATTCACACATGCACACATCAAATGTGTACAAAACGATGTAAAGTTACCAACGTTGAACTTTGTTTTGCAGGCATGGAGTTAATGTAAATTTGAGCGTAATGCTGGGTACACACAGTGCAATCTACATGCAATCTGTTTCAATGCAACCTCAAAATATCAAAGCGTTTTGATGTTGATGCAATCTGGAATGAATGAAAATGAATTTAATTCACTAGATTGCGTAAATGTGTTGCATAGTGTGTACCCAGCATAAGATTAAATCAACAAAAATAGTGATTTTTGCAGTTCTCTGGTATGGTCATGGAGCAAAAAACTGTCATAGAATTGCAGTTTGTACATCGGGTGCCGGGAATCATGATTACGCTGATTGTAAGTTGGATAATTGAAACAGTTGTGATTGCAGACCCCCCATGTGTCTAAGTTAATGAATGAAATGAAAAATAGAGTTATTAAAATAATAAAAGTACGCATGACACTAGTGTGGTGTTTAAGTGTCACAACTGCATATCAAAAGGGTTTATGCATGTTATTCCCAGGTGTCCATGCCGTCAGAAATACCTAGAGATCAGACAACGTATTACCTCTAAGTCTAGACCGGTTAGTAAACGTACAAATACGTCATCCTTCAACATTGACGAAGAGAATTTTCCTCAATTGCCAAACCAAGCACGTGCCAATGACACACGTAATTCCCACTTCCAAGGAAGTAATCAGTATTCATATGTTCCCAAAAATGATCATGCCACTAATAACGACGATGACATCTCCAACGAGACCCTGCTAAAAATATTTTTTGATTCAGTAGTCGCACATCAAAAATTTCATAATAAGTATGACAAACTAAGGGCCATTATTATAACTTGGCGTAAGCTGTTATCCGACAGTTAACAGACGCTTTTTGACAGATAACACATTATTATCTGTCAATTTAATCTTAACTTCAGCTAACTTGAAGTTGTAATAATGGCCCTAAGAGTTTTGGGTAATATGCTTAAATATGCCATATAATACAACTGTTGTACAAAATGTTCATGTTATGCATGGAATGCACAAGGCATAACAACTGAATCAGCAACTTCTCAGCTGGAGCAAGTATTACGTAAGAAAGGGTTGAAATTCTACTCCTTAATGAGACATTTTTTAAACCTCACCACAAATTTAAACTTGGTAGTTATAAAATATATAGAGAAGACCGACCTACCCTGGCGGACGTGTACTTATCGCAATCAAAAGTTATATTCGACACAAAGTATAACCTAGGTTTAAAACACGGCTAGGTTTAAAACAATGCTATAGGGAATGAGTTGTATAATCATTGTCTGCGTTCCAACTACTATATTACTACTATACTACCCAGGTGCCTTTACACGATTTGGTCAGAATATAGGCTTTGTTCAACCCTCTACGGTAGATATCCTATTAACGAGCTCCAGTGTTAGATTTTCCACCTTGGAAACCCATCCTAACATTCGTCAGTCCGATCATGTCCCAACCTCATGTTCCATTTTCGGTCGGATTCAGAATATGACAGAGACAGTTCCCTTGTACTATCTTGCAGACTAGTCAACAATCAGAAACTGGGTTGATAGCGAAATAAAGAACCAACATATTGATCAAACTGCAAGCAATACTGATGGCTTAGAGAAGTCCTTAGGTAAATTAACTTCTATTGCTAGCGAGGTTTTTAATCAAATTCCTACGGGTACAAGGAATTGTTGGCAGAGAGAAATCTCTGAGACTAGCATATTCTTAGTCAGACAGAGAAACAAAACAACCTAAAGTTTCAAAGATGTCGGGATTTGAACCAAAGGATACAAATAGTTTGCATATTAAAGCAACTGAATATACTTATTAACTACCACCTTAACAGGGACAGGAATGAAGCTGGACAAAATTTATTTCCAAATTGCCTAACGGGTCTACACAATTTTGGAAACTATCCAAGGCTCTAACAGGCAACAAATCTCCTTGCGCGGACTTACTGGTAAATAACAACACGCTAAAAACTGGTTCTGAAAAGGCAAATGCACTTACAGACGTTTTCGGGAGCTCCCATACCACAACCATAAATAATTCGTCACTTTTGGACACTAGGGTCTCCAATTACATCCATTGCCTTAATAGAGTATGAGAGGTTGGGGCAGATGTCGTTCTAACGAATATGAATGAGGTAAAATCACAAGTCTTTCTGCTAAAAAATAAAAAAGCTCCGGGGATGGATGGCATTTATGCTATCATTCTTAAAAATATGCCTGACTACTTCTTTGAAACATTAAGTAGGCTATTCAACTTTTGTTTAGAAACCGGATACTTTCCTCACATTTTTAAAAAGGCTAAAGTAATCCCTATCCTGAAAGCGGGGAAAAACCCCAAGCTACCTACTAGCTATAGACCCATTAGCATCTTGGGCTTAATAGAAAAGATCTTTGAGAAGATTATTCATGTGAGACTGATACACTTCTGTTATGATAATGACATTATAGAGAGTCGACAATTTGGCTTTCGTAAGGAACACTCCTCTATACATCAGATAAAAAGAGTCGTAAACTTTATTGAAAATAGTAAGCATAACCGTAGAAGTACTGGGGTCTTGTTTCTTGACATTGAGAAAGCCTTTGACTCTATCTGGCATGATGGCCTGGTGTTTAAACTTAACTCTTTTGGCTCTTTTTGGAGGTAAATCGTCCAAAAGATAATTAAAAGTTTTTTGGAAGGTCGCAATTTCGTAGTTTGCGTCGAAGATACATTTTCTAGCGAAAGGGTTATACCTGCTGGTTTACCACAGGGGTCGGTGTTATCCCCTACACTTTACTCAATATATACGTCAGATAGTCTCAAATGCGATAGTAAAAAGAATGCAGGACTGTCTGCAATTGGCTCAAAGGTACTTTGTTAAATGGAAAATTAAAGTCAACGACTCTTAAACGCAGGCTATTATATTATCTTACAATAAGTCACCTAAACGTATGCCTACATTACCTCTAAGAATTAGGGAATTACTATTCCGCTAAAGGAAGATATTAAATATCTAGCCGTTATTCTTGACAAAAAACTTAGTTTCAGACAACACGTGAACTATGTTTGTGATAAATCAATTATGTGCGGTCGCGCGCTGTATCCCTTGCTCTGCAGGAGATCGAAGCTCAACTTTACAAACAAGATCTTATAATATAATATGTGCATTCGTCCAATCATGTCCTACGCTTGCCAGGTAGGGTTTCATAAAGCTGCTAAAACACATACAAAAAGACTGCAGGTGATTCAGAGCAAGAATCTAAAAATAATTCATAGACTATTAGCCATGTTCTGACAATCGCGCGATTTGAAATCGCAAAACGCCAGATTTATTTTATGGTGTTCTGAAACTGGTGCGTTTTGCTTGCGTCCTGCCATAGTTTTTTAAAGTTCCCTTGAACATACTTTTGCAATTTGAAGTCACCAAACTTCTTGCGATTGGGATTTACACTACACGTATAATGCAATTTCAAGTCAAGATCGCACATGTTAAGCGTTTTGCGATTGTCAGAACATGCCCGTATCTCCGAGATACTCAACCAGGTTACTACACAACAATTTTAATCGTAAATTGTTTAATACATTTGCAAGGGAACTGACGCTGTCATTCAATGAAAAATGCAGAATGTCTGAATCTGAAACTATAAGGAATTCGCTAAGCAACCACTGAGATTCTTATCGAAAGAATCGAGTAAGTGATTGTCATTTTAAATTTCTTATACTTACTTTTCTTTGTGTTTACACAAGGTGTTTTATAAAAACAATTTTTCCTTAACACTGTGATATTGAATTAATTAGATTTTAATTGCTGTAATTACTTTTCGTAAAACCTCATAATTTGTCCACTGTTAAATAGTAATTAAGATTTAACAAAGAACATTTAAAAAAAAAAGTTCTCTTTATTACTACACCTTTTCCAGTTGTAATTCAGAAAGCGCCAATTGTAATTCAGAATGCGTCAATTGTAATTCAGATTAATCAACTGTAATTCAGAACGCGTCAATTGTTATTCAGATTAGTCAATTGTAATTCAGAAAGCGTCAATTGCAATTTTGAAATTGTCAATTGTCAATATGCACCCTTTGGTGCATATTTTTTTATTTTTTTGTTATAATAAAATTTATAATAATAACTTTTAATTATTTAAGCTTGAGGTCTTTTTATTTATAAAAAAATTATATTTATTTTTTTTTTCTTCAATATTTCGCTAACATTTGGTTAGCATCGTCAGGAAATTTACAAATTTTTATAAAAACAAAAAACGATAACAAAATTATGAAAAATTTTTCCTGACGATGCTTACCAAAGGTTAGCGAAATATTGAAAAAAAAAAAAAAAATAAATATAATTTTTTTATAAATAAAAAGACCTCAAGCTTAAATAATTAAAAGTTATTATAAAATAAAGGTCAAATAAGAATAAATATCAAAATTTATAATAAAGTTTCTTTGCTTTCTGAATTACAATTGACGCTTTCTGAATTACAATTGACTAATCTGAATCACAATTGACCCTTTCTGAATTACAATTGACTAATCTGAATTACAATTGACGCTTTCTGAATTACAATTGACGCTTTGTGAATTACAATAGGAAAAGGTGTAGTTAAACATACTTTTTATATTTTTTTATATTTAAAAATATGTATGTACGTACCTGTGTTTTCTAATAATCTAATTAATGCACTGTTCAAATATGATATCAAAATATCTTTGGGTCAGTCTGATTTAATTCAACCGCAACTTTTAATATTTTATGGCGTTTTAATGGGCTTTTAAGCTAAAATAGCATCTTATCACTTCGAAAACAAAAAAAAAAAAAAAAAATAAAAAAATGCAAATCTTCAGATGCATTTTAGAAAATTTAGAAAACATATAAAAGCAAAACTTTCTTAATTTCAAACAACAGTTTCACTGCAAACGCTCTTAGAAAACCATCAGCAATACCAAATATTCTGCAAAATGTTTAACTGGACTAATAAACATGTTGTTTATGTTGGAGGCTTCAGTGGCATTGGTTACCAAGTCTGCCAAATGATGATGAAGAAACCAATTAAAGTGAGTCTAAGAACAAAGAAAAATATGATCTAACAAGAGAATTAATCAACATAAAAATTGTATACAAAAATTTTGTATTTATCAGTGTTTAGTTGTTTGCGGTCGTATGGAAAATGTTGAAATGCTTAAAAAACTTCAGGCTCTTAATAGCGCCACAAAGGTAATGTTTGTCCAAGTGAATATTGCAGATTATTCGAGTATTGTTAAGGCAGTGAAACAAGTTGTTGATCACGTTGGCCATGTCGATGTTTTAATAAACGGTGCTGGTGTTTTAGCCGATAAGGATATTGAAACAACAGTGGCTGTTAATTTGGTAAGTCCTTAAATTTCCTTTTTCTAAAATGCATGAAATTCTAAGAAAAAATTACAGAAAAACTTAAATCATAGTGTCGGTGTTTTTGAATATTCATTTAAAAGAAATTATTTTTGGAATCATATAATCATATTTTTATACATATTAAAGTTTCCCGTTTTCGAAATTTAATTTGCTTTTTTAAAAAGCTTAACGAATTTCACGATTTCTTTATGTTATTAATATTTGCTTACCTTTTTATAACATCTTAGACTGGCCTAATAAATACCACCCTTTTGTTCATGCCCTTCATGGACAAGACTCAATCAGGCAAAGGTGGTGTTGTAGTGAACATCTCCTCTGTTTATGGCTTAGAAGCTGGACCAGCTTTCAGTGTTTATTCAGCTGCCAAACATGGTGTAGTAGGATTTACTAAATCAATGGCGGTAAGGTTTTATAAAAATATTGTAACTAATAACGATAATAAATACGTTTCATTTAATTTTTAAAGCACGAACATTATTATAACAAAACTGGTGTGGCTTTCTTGTGCATATGCCCTGGCATGACCTCCACCGAATTGATGAATAAGCGTGACATGAATTGGATGAAATGGGTACCACATAACGAGGAAATGTGGAAAATGGTTATGGATACCAAAATGCAAACACCCGAACATTGTGCTGTACACATGATGAATGCTATTGAATTGGCCAAAAATGGTGGCATTTACATCTGCAATGTTGATGGCATGAAAGAAATTAAACCAACCGTTTACATGAATTATTGAGAGAATAAATTAAATAAAAATTAAAAAGCTTGTGAAAGGTTTATTATTTTTATACCATTCACCACAATTAGTAGTTGTGAAGAGAGTATACTAAGTTTATCATTCCGTGTGAAACATTTTTATTATTCATCTCAGACCCCATAGAGTATATATATGTATATTCTGGGTCCTTGAGTAACTCTAAGTCGAATTAGCCATGTCCGTCTGTCCGTCTGTTGAAAACACGCTCACTTTCGAAAAACTCAAAAGAAATAAACAAACTTGGTGTCAAATTGCTTGTAGTTATCCTAAGCAGTTTGGTATTGAAATCCAGCAAAATGAATCAAAATGTGGAACCACCACCAAAAAAAAATTTATAGTTTTGTTACAAAAACTAACATAAAAGGTGACACAATGCACAGAATGATAAAAGATTTCGTAAAAATTCGTTTTATTCGACTGGAAATCTCGCTGTACGATTTCTTGAAGATACGTCCATAATTTACCCAAGGTCCCATATAAGCCCTACTCCCGGAAAACAGTATAGTAAGCCTAAAACACTAATAACCAATGCTATCATAACAAATTTTGGCACGTTTCAGTTTAATAGAACTAGAAGTGACACTGTAAAGTTTCGTGAAGATCGGTGCATAATTTACCCTAGGCCCCATATAAACCCTACATCCAGAAAACAGTTTAGTACGCCTAAGACCGTAAAAAATTATGCTATCATAATAAAATTTAGTACATCAAAGTTTTATTGGACTAGAAATATGACTGTGCAATTTCGTGAAGATCGGTCCATAATTTACTCTAGGCCCCATATAAACCCTACTCCCGGAAAACAGTTTAGTACGCCTAAAACCGTAATTAACAATGCTATCATAACACAAATAGGCTGTCACAGTTTTTTAGGACTAGCAATGACACCGTGCAATTTCGTGAAGATCGGTCCATAATTTACCCTAGGTCCCATAAAAAGATCACTCTGGTAAAATAATTAAATGCGCCTAAAACCGTAGCCGATATAGATATTGCGGTAAACTTTCTTCCAGCTTCGCTTCATATGGCCAGAAAAAATTTTATGCAATTTTGTGATATCCGGTCCATAATTTACCTTAGATCCCACTTTAGCAGCCTTCTGAAATTCTCTGCAAACGCTTAAACTAATTGCTCTGCTGTATTGAAATTTATGTTTTTTAATACCAGAAATCACTCTGTAGAATTTGGGGATGATTGGTTCATAGCTTACCATGGCTCCAATATAAATTGGCCTCCTGAAAATCATTTAAGTTCAGCTTAAACTGTTACGAATCATGATATTTTATTCAAGCTATTTAAAATTGCTAAAAAAAAGCATTAAACTTTCTGATTGTCGGTCAATAACTTTATATAGGTCTAAACTGCAACCAATTGTAATGCAGATGTCTGTTTTTTTAAAGATAATAAAAATAAATAGACTTCATACAGATATTTCCTAAAACCTTCGAACTGTCGGTATTCTACACAAATTTTATTAAAATGTTGGAGTTCTTAAATGAATTTTCGAAAAGGTTAATATTATCTTATAATGCAAATATATATCGAGGGTTATTTTTTAAATAGTGCTATCTGAAATTGTTCAAAAATTTTTTTTTATAGAAACGTGTTCACTGACGGATGGGTCATCTGTCATTTAACTTTGAAAAAAAAATTTTTTTTTTTGTGCTATCTAAGGCCGAGTCCACACAATGAGCGGCTAAGCGTCAAGCGGCTGAGCGATGAGCGTCAAGTTTGAGCGGCAAGTGGCTTATTACTGAGCGTCACTTCTGAGCGGTTAGTTGTTAAAATGCCATTGTAAACAGTGGCTTGTTCAATGTTATTACGCGAAAATCGTAATCATAAAAATGTAATGCGTTTTTTAAGAAAAAAATTGCAGCCTGTTCGTCGATTTCGAGCGAAGACTTCGTTCGCTTAACTTACATTTAAAACAAAAACAAATTATAAACAAGTAAGAAAGTAAAGTCGGTCAAGCCCGCCAATATGGCACCCTACAACACAGTATTAATAAACACATCATACTAATGTGTCCATATTTATCAAGCAAGGGTAATTAAACCATTTATATACAAATCTACCCAATACAATACTGCCGTATGTCTGTGAAATGCTTTGATTTGCTGTTGCTAAAAGTTAACACCAAATTGACAAAACAAAAAAATAATTTCTCGGTCATATTTTTATTTTTAAAATTTGATAATCTGTCTTGCCATAATTCGGTCGGCTTTGTACAGATGAAATCATAAGCTCCATATTAACTTTTGCCATGTTTATTTTTTGACGCTCAGAAAACAACTAAAAATTAGAACAAGTTTTATTCCTGAGCGACGCCGCTTAGCCGCTCAAAAATTTCGCTCGCATGCCGCTCATTTCGTGGCCACTTCAATAGTTTTTCATATGTTTTAATTTTTTGACGCTCATCGCTCATCCGCTTGACGTTTAGCCGCTCATTGCGTGGCCTCGGCCTAACACAGACGTTTTTTTTTGGTAAAAAAGTTTACTATCTAGATACATTATTACTTTATATAATAAAATGATAAAAAGTAGACATATTATACATCAAAGGGTTGGGAATTGTGTTTAGATTTCAAAAACTAATATAATTTTTAAATTCGTTCTAGAAATTTTGCAAAAAACTGCAAAAAATTGTTTTATGAGTTTTTGTAAACAATATAAATTTAAATTTATCTAATAAAATCTTTGTTAGCTAATATTATTTAATGAAATTTTACAAGTAAATACATGTTTTAATGCTTAATACAAACCAGCTCAAAATTTTATTAAACTTACAAAACGAATCCCACAATTCCCAAAAAACAGCCGAAAATTCCCTAAAATAAGTGTTTTTTAGAAATATAATGGCTACCAAGCACGGGTCTTAAGCGGCCCATACACTTGCAATATTATTGTATATGATATTCGCCATATTCACCCCTATCGTGAATAAAAATTCCTTGGGAGTTTTTTCCCTTTTTCCATTTTTCCTATGCTAAATCAATTGTACAAATGGGAAAAGGGAAAAAACTCACAAGGAATTTTTATTCACGATAGGGGTGATTATTTCAATTTTGTCCTATATTATGCAATAAGTCGCACAATGGTTTCATTCATTCAATAAAAAGGTGAACATAAACTATAGGAATAATATTAATAGCATTGTACAATGTTGCCAACACATTTCACTTTCTTTTCGTTGTGTAATAAAAATCAAAAGTCTTTTGATTGTTGCCAATATATTGTGCTACCATCGAATATCGCATACACATTGGCGATATAATTGTATAATACGTAAAATTCAACAATTTTGTTGCGAGTGTAGGAGCGGCTTTAGTATTCATATTGCACAATTATTATACACATATCGGGTCATACAAAGTCGAAGGATTGGACCGTCCGAATGGACCACCTCAGACAAAGTCATGGCCAAAATTTACTTGTACATGATATTATACAAATAAAACTGTGAAGCGAATTTATTTGGTTTAATATCTTTAGTTTTTCCAAAATCTTTATGGATGAAGTTTCCTGATGATCTGGCCTAAGCAACCAGTGAAATGCGCATAGGAATAGCTTATCCCATGAGCAATAAATTTCAGTGTTTTTATCAAAAATAAAAATTAGGCTTTAAGCACGACAAACAAAATCTTGTTGATAATTCACAAAAACATATTTCAAACAATAAATAAATTTGAGTCTTATATTTCCAAAATACTGGACCAATTATGGAGTACTCGGCAAGCGCATTTCTCTAAAAAATTATTTTTAGCATCCAGCTAAAATTAAGAATTAAGGATCGTTTTTAGTTTTTGTTATACCTGAGATGTCCTAATTTGGGAACCTATAGCACCTCTCCTGCTAAGTCTAAAGACCTCAAATCCAAGACCTAAACTCGACTACAACTTTTTAATTTTCACTTCAAACTGCATTCCTATCGGACCAACCGTTTATAAACTATAGAATTATTTCCATTTTTTCCAAATTTCCCACACTGTGCAGCGATCATATAAATAGAAGCGAAACCCTTATAATCTTGCCCACGTTCTTTTCAACTAAGCAAACGGATGCATTTCCAAACCATTGAAGTCTGCTTTTCGCAAGAATATCATTATTTTTATGATAATTTAAAATATGTGGATAAAGTCAAATTATTTATTGCTTTTCAATAAACATTAGTGTAAAATTTTAACTTTATTTCGAGTTCGTTTCTTTAAATTTTACTAAGTATTTTAATAAAAAATCGTGTAACTTAATTAAAGTCTCAAAAAGTATTCATTACAGCTCATTTTATTTTTGTTCAAATAATGCTATCTGCTTATTTTAATGTTCAAGTCGATAAAATTTTAATTTGTAAATAGTGCTATCAGACATAGGTATAAGCGCGAATATCTGCAATTAAAAAAAAATTTGTATATGTATGATTTAGACGTTAATTTTTAATAACATTGTAAAATAAAGTTTAGTTATTACTCCTAGAGTTGTCGAAAAAATCAGTTTTTTCGCTCTCCTGTAAAATTGTGATTTTTCAGATAGCACTGTTTGCTATCTGATACCCTACACCACAGTATTAAAAAACACATCATGCTTATATGTCCATATAAATATGGATTTATCTATTAAAATCGGGTTAAAAGTTTGTGAGGGGCAGAAATTGCCTCCTACCTCCCCTTGTGGTCCTATTTTTGAAAAACTGTACAGCTTATGTGTCTATATAGATATGGATCTATATATGTTTTGAATTTCATTAAAATCGGTTTGAGAGGCAGAAATTGGCCCTATCTCCCCTCGTGGTCCTATTTTTTAAAAAATACATCTCTTTTGCTTCCATGAAGATATGGTGTATGTTAGTTTTAAATTTTATTAAAATCGGTTTGATAGTTTCTGAGAGGAAGAAATTTCCCCCTATCTTCCCTCGTGGCCCTACGATTTGGCCCATTTTCAATAGGCTTGGTCAAATTATCTCCAAAATTGCGACCTGTACTTTGCGCACAAGGTTGCATGGACATCCAGCCAGCCAGCCTGCCAGCCGGACGGACATCGTTAGTTCGACTCAGAAAGTGATTCTGAGTCGATCGGTATACTTTAAGGTTGGTCTAGGGCCAATATTTTAAGGCGTTACATACATCAGCACAAATGCATAATACCCTCTCCACTATTGTGCTGTGGGTATAAAAATTAAAAAAATGTTTTGAACATGTATCTTAAATAATATTTTGTTCCAAACGTAGTAAGCGTGAAATTGTTATCGTTGGACAAATTAAGAAATAACGACATATTTAGTATAAACATCCGAATTTGATTTTTCATAACCAATTTTATTTAATCAATGCTACTATTATTATTTTAATTGCTGTTTTAAATACTTTCCAATCCGATGAGTTAAAATTTGAACATTATTCCGATATTGAGTTTATCTGTGTTCGGATAAAACTAAATAGCTCACATATATTTTTAACATGTTCCTACATTCCCCCAAAATCTGATCAACTAACTTACATGAAACATTTTGAATCCATAAAATCTGTTGTGTCTAAAGCTCAGCCAGAGGACTTCGTTTACGTTTTTGGTGATTTTAACTTGTCAGCAGTAATTTGGAAAATTTTACCAGACTCATACAGTTATGCACCAATAAAATCTGATGCCTTTATTGAAGAGTTTCTCAATAATTTATCTGATTTATGTCTTTTCCAAAAAAATGGTATTTGTAATGATAATGGAAACACTCTAGATTTGGTTTTTGTGAATGAACCCACCAACTGCACCATTACGCGAACATTACCAGTTACTAGACCAGAGGATCGCTACCACCCTACTCTTGAAGTTAGTCACAATATTTTGTCTGATGCCTTTTGTAATCAGGATGATACAAACGATAAGAAATTATGTTTTAAGAAAACAAATTACGATGACCTGAACTATTTGTTGACCAACACTAATTGGCTTGAACTGTTATCCATTCCTAATGGTACCCCAGCTTCAATTGACTCTATGATTAATACATTTTATACTACTATGCATAATTTTTTTGAGGAGTGTGTGCCGAAACTTCTAGTGATTAAACATTCAGGTCCACCGTGGAATTCTCCTCATCTATCAAGATTAAAAAATTTTAAAAACAAATGCTATAAAAAATATAAGCAATATCGAACAGCTTATGATTATAGCAAATACTGTGTATCTCGAGCAGAATATAATCTTCTCAACAGGAGACTATATATAAATTACCTTGAGAAAATGAAAAGGAACTTTAAACGTGACCCAAAATCATTTTATAATTTTGTAAATTCGAAAAGAAAATCTACTGGCTATCCAAGAGTTATGAAGTATTTAATTAATGAGTCTAATATTAATTTGATTAAAAGCAATATGTTTGCCGATTTTTTTGCAACAACATATTCTAAGCAACAGTTCGATACATCAACTGAATACCCGTTTTGTCTGATGGAACATCAGGCAATATCATTTTCATCTATTGATACTTCTCAGGTTCTTTTATCTTTGAAAACAATAAAATCGTCATTGTGTAGTGGACCTGATGGCATCCCTGCTTGCGTTTTAAAAACTTGTGCTCATGCTTTGGCTACTCCTTTGGCTATCATGTTTAATGTGTCATTAAAATACGGATATTTCCCCCGATTTTGGAGGAAATCCTTTATCATACCGATATTTAAATCAGGAAACAAGTCGGACATAACGAATTATAGAGGCATTGCAAAATTGAGTGCAATTCCCAAACTTTTTGAAAAATGCTTAACAGACTCTCTCTGCCATAGTGTATCCTCAATCATATCACCATACCAGCATGGTTTCAGGAAAGGTTGTTCTGCAGTAACAAATATTTTACAACTAACAACTCTAACAAATCGCGCTTTTAAGGATGGCCAACTTATGGACGTTATTTATACTGACTTCAGCAAAGCTTTTGATAAAATCAACCATAGCCTACTTCTCACTAAGCTGAATTTATTAGGGTTTACTAGCAACGCTTTGTGCTGGTTACGGTCGTACCTAACATGCAGGACACAGTGTGTTCTTTTTGATAATACCACATCCAAAGAAATTTCTGTTAGCTCCGGTGTCCCCCAAGGAAGTCACCTAGGTCCTTTGCTGTTTTCGATTTTCATAAACGACTTGCCGCTTGTAATGAAGCATTGTAATGTTTTAATGTACGCTGATGATGTTAAGATGTTTCTCAGCACCAAATTATCTTCAGATGGGGCGTATTTGCAGCAGGATTTAAATAGTTTTTACGCATGGTGTAAATATAACCAAATGGAGCTTAATTTTAAAAAATGCAAGCACATGCGATTTTCTAGAAATTGCACATCAATGCTACACTATTTCCTGGACGGTTATCAACTAGAGTTAGTTGGAGAATTTCTGGATCTTGGTATTCTACTTGATCCTAAGCTAGATTTCTGCAAACATATTACTATGACGACTAATAAAGCTCGTGGTGTGCTTGCTTATATAAAACGATGGTCTAAAGAGTTTACAGATCCTAATGTAACGAAACAACTATACACATCCCTTGTAAGGCCAATTTTGGAGTATGGGTCTATTGTCTGGGATCCTGAAGTAAACATGCACATAGACCGAATTGAATCTGTTCAAAAGCAGTTTCTCTTATTCTGCCTAAGGAGCTCATTTGGTCGTTATGCTGGGAATCTTCCTTCGTATACTGCGAGGCTATCAATAATTAAACTACCTACTTTAAAAAGTCGAAGGACAATGCTAAATGTGGCATTTCTAGTTAATTTGATAAATGGCGATGTCCTCTCCGACTTCCTTCTTCGTAACATAAATTTTAATATTCCACGACGTTTTACCCGACACCTAATACCTCTGCACCTTCCTGTTGTGCAAACAAATTATGCTGATGCTGATCCTTTGAGGAGAATATGCAAAAATTTCAATGAATTGTATAGCTTAATCGATTTTTCAATTAATATAAATGTAATTAAACGCAATATTATCGTGTTTTTAAATACTTAATATGTCTTAACAAAATTTTTTCGTTAATAATACCTTTATATAAAACTTTGTAATATATAGTAGTCTGTAAGGATTCATATCCATAGATTTAATCAAATAAATAAATAAATAAATAAATAAATAAATTATATTTATGACCCTTATTGTGGTTATACTACCTAAATGCTTTCATTTATTGGTCTATTTCAAGATGCCGGATGACTTCATAAATGCAATGTTGCAAAAGCCTAGATTACACTATCTCACAAGTCTTACGTATTCCATAATACTTTGTGAGACAGAAATCTAATGAGTTTTGTTGCGACTGTCAAAAAATCTAATGTAACATGACAGTTTGTGTTCACATCAACACACAAAGTATAAACACTCACACATGAAATAAAATGCAACCCTGATCCAATGAAAAGTATTATTCTTTAGAAATTATTCAAAAAACGATGAAGTCGTATGGGATGTCAAACTTTTTTCTTAATAGTACTTGTCATTTTCGTGACACATTGCATTCACACTATCACACTTTGTCATACTACTTGAGTTTTTGACATGTATTAATACAAAGTATAATAGTGTTATCTAGCCTAAAGCAGCGCTGAAAACGAATGCGTTGACAAAGCTACACAAATAAAAACAATGCACAAATTTCGCAACCGTTGTGCAGTGAAGAAGGTTACTATTCAATAATGAATTCAAGGCATTGCTTTTAGAAAAGTTGTCTATGAATTCATGCCTTTCAGTGTTGCGATGCAACACCGAGTTTATGAAGTCTGGGACTGTCCCGCTTATGTTGTTTTAATGACTTTTGAAATTTCTTAATTAATGCATATTAAAATATATAAATATTCACTTGATAACTCTTTAGGCTCAACCATAATATGCATAGCCTTGCTTAACCTACTGTCAAAAATTAACAAAAAGTCTCCCAAATGTAGGTATTTAAGAAAACAAAAAAAAAAAAAAAAATAAAAAACATTTGATTCCGTACGGAATGTGCGATAAGATTCGCACCTTGCTTAAGCAAATGACAGTTTCATTAAACTAAGCGAAAAATTTCCTTAAGTTCAATATGGTTTGCCTCATATAGTTTACATGTATTCGCTCATTCGCTTAAGCCAACTTAAGCACATTGTGGTTGGGCCTTTCGTTTGCTTGTGGTCTGTCTACACTAATAAAAAAAGAGTCCGCTTTTAGGAAACAACAGAAGCCATGATGATAGTCACCTATTTCCAAATATGATGGAAGACTTTTATGCCATAGGTTTATATAAAATAAATAAAAAAAATCAGTACTATTTGAAGTCTAAATGGGTTTCCTGTAATTACAGAAGCACACATGTCATTGAAAATGGGTTTTCTTTAACACTTTTTAGATTTGTTTTATTGTGACTAAGTCTGTGTTCATACGGCTCTTGTCTTATTGATATGATTGCTACTTTATAGGCGAGAGGGACGAGGGGAAAAGAAACGAGTACACAGATGCATGTGCTGTCTTTACGTTTTGCTTTTTCATTAGTTGTTTAATTTTGTTATTGTTTTCAATATCAAAAAAGCACATGTCGTCAACATGACATGAACCATTTGAACGCCAATCCATGTTCAAAGAAGAAAAAGGAAGAATCTTGCCAATAAGACATGAGCCGTATAAACTCAGACTAACAGGATGAAAGATTTCAACGAGGTCTTGCAGTATAGAAAAGCATTATCAGCGCCAGCGGGATCAGGCCATGGTGGGTAAATACTGTGGGATGCAAAGTCGTGAAAAGTCACCGCAACATAAAATGATAAATCGAAGAAAAAAATTATAACATTTTTGACTAAAAATAGAATTATGGTTGGTGTTTTGTTAAAGCTCTGATATTGGTACAAGTAAGACTTATTCGCTTTTAGGGTTTTATTTGTATAATATTTTTGGCTTTTCAAAAATCTTTGGAAAAGGTTTCCTGATGATCTGGCCTAAGCAACCAGTGAAATGCGCATAGAGGCTAGCTTTCCCTCAACAATTAATCTCAGTGTACATATTTATCAAATATGAAAAATTGGGAACTTAGCACGTCATACAGAAATCTTATTAATAGAAAACAAATTAAATTGTCTCTTAACACTTAATCCTAATCCAAACAACACAACCAGGAAACTAATTTGTTTTTTGAAAATTTAAATTTGGATGATTTTGCTAATTATATTGCAACTTTCTTATTTTTTACGCGATTATAACCATTTTGTTACAAATTTGTTTGGAACAAAATTGTCCTTAAGATATGGGCTTAAAAATGAAAAATAAATGTTTTTTTTGACTTAACGGAAGGACTGCGAAATTAAGAAAATCAGTTCTCAAGATATATGGAAACAGCCTTATGAACTGCAAAGAACTGGGTTTTCGCGAATATGTATAATAAATAAATGAATGCCATGTTCGTGTTCAGCAACACCGATTTATCTTAGAAAAAATTTAATTTTTAAGGTTATGGCAAAAAGTTAAAAATTTGTGAACCGGTGTAATTTAAGAGATATTCAGTTTAATGTGTCTCCTGAAAACTTTGTATTTTTTACCTTATTAAAAACCAAAACATTTTGACTGACAAAAAAGGTTTCTTACTCATAGCCCAGTAAAAACTTCGCCTACTTTTTCAAAATGAATAGCTTCCTTAACTCATTATATTGTAGCTTTCTTTTATAACTACATCTATAACAACTTCTATAACTACTTTTTCTGGATGTATGCAGGTAAAAAAAATAATGACTTACTTTTTAATGCCTTCATTTTGGGACTTCCCTTGTTAAATTCATTGGTTCTTTCAGTAGAATTGTAAGTAGTGCTCTTATGTTTTTCTGAGTACTCAACACATTATTTTGTAGGCGAAGTGTTTACTGGGATGTAATGCATAAGTAATGCGAGATAAGTAAAAACAGAAAAAAAAAAACATTTGCAAAAAATCACCTAAAATTTACACAAATACGCGTAACGCTTTTTTTCACTCTAAAAGTACAGATTTTCAACTTTATCATGATCCCAGTAAAAACTTCGCTTACTTTTTCAAAATGAATAGCTTCATTTACTCATTATTAAGTAGCTTTTAGGTAAAAAAAATAATGACTTACTTTTGAAAGCGTTCATTTTGGGACATCCCTTGTAAAATTCATTGGTTCTTTCAGTAGAATTGTAAGTAGTGCTCTTATGTTTTTCTGATTACTTAACACATTATTTTGTAGGCGAAGTTTTTATCTTTAATTTTTTTTTTATTTAACAAAAAAGTGAACAACAACTTCGTTTTTTTTACGAAGATTTACTATAAGTAGGCTTGCCATTTCTAATTGGAGAAAAAGAGGACGCGAACATAAAAAATGTAGGACATTTTCTCGAAAAAAGAGGACACTTTTAAACAACCTAATTTAAATAAAATTAACGACGCCATAAAAATTAACAGCCAAAATTTTATTTTACCAAAAATGTTATTTTACAAAAATAAAATCTTAACAAAACACAACAAATCATTCTGATTTAATGGTACAAAACAAAAACTTAAAAATAAACAAGTTAGAGTGCTATATTCAGCTGTGGCGAATCTTTGATACCCTCCACCGACAGTTCGAATGTTTAAGGAGTAATATCTGTATGCTGTTATTATTATCTTAAACTGTGACAATTAGTTATTAATTATGGTTTTAGGCGGCTAAAGTGCTTTCCGGTAGTAGGGTTTATATGGGGCCTAGGGTAAATTATGGACCGATCATCAAAATTTCACAGCGTCATTTCGAGTCCTTTAAAACTGTGACGTAACAATTTCTGTTATGCTAGCATTATTAATTATGGTTTTAGGTGTACTAAACTGTTTTCCGGGAGTAGGGTTTCTATGGGGCCTAGGGTAAATTATGTACCGATCTTCGCGAAATTTCACAGTATCATTTATAGTCCTATAAAACTGTGACAAGCCAAAATTTGTTATGATTGCATTATTTTTTGCGGTTTTAGGCGTACTAAACTGTTTTCCGGTAGCAGGGTTTAATATGGACCGATCGTCACGAAATTTCACAGTGTTATTTCTAGTCCTAAAAAACTGTGACGTACCAAATTTTGTTACGCTAGCGTTATTTTTTACGGTTTCAGGCGTACTAAACTGTTTTCTGGAAGTATTGTTTATATGGGGCTTAGGGTAAATTATGGACGGATCATCACGGAATTTAACAGCGTAATTTCCAGTCAAATAAAACAAATTTTTGCAAAATCTTATCTCATTCCGTGCCTTCTTCCAGCATTTATGTTATTTTTTGTAACAAAATTATCAATTTTTTTAGGTGGTGGTTCCATAACTCTGGTCCTACTGAACCGATTTTGCTGGATTTCAATCCTAAATTGCTTAGGATAACTATAAGCAATTTGGCACCAAGTTTGTTAATTTCTTTTGAGTTGTTCGAAAGTGAGCGTGTTTTAAACAGACGGACATGGCTAAATCGACTTAGAATTACTCAAGGACCCAGAATATATATACTTTATGGGGTCTGAGATTAATAATAAAAAAGTTTCACACGGAATGACAAACTTAATATACCCTCTTCACAATTAATTGTGGTGGAGGGTATAAAAAGAAAAACAAAAATTAATTGCATACATTATAGGGAATGTGCAATTTTAAAAATTTTAAATAGGTATGAAGTTTCAAAAGTTTCACGTATATTTTTCAACACTTCCAATTTGAGTCAATATATTACCGTCGCCGAGCCGGCGGTTTTTTAAAATAAGAGACAAGTTATAATAAGCCGCCGACTATCAGGGAACGTAGACGTAATAATGTACAAAGACGGAATTTAAATTTGTACTTTTTCAAAGCTAATTGTACTACACTGATAGAAAAACATCAGAATTGTGACATCAATGTTACTACAAATGGCATCAATGATGCAAAAAATAACATCAATCCAATGACTAACGTATTCGTACAATTTTGTCAGTTTTAACGTGTCATCTATTTTATGACTAAAGTGACGTCAATTCGATGCCACATTTTGTATATTATTAACATTATTTTCATGATTACAATGTATTATAAGAAGCAATAATTCCAATATTCTATTTTTTGAAATTATTTAGTTAAATCCTCCAATTTTTAAAGTAGAATGATTACGAAAACCATATGGGGCATGGTGCTGGTGTCTTATTATTGAGAGTTCTGCTGTAGACAAAGGTCGTAATTCAACAAACGTGAAACAAACACATGTAACGGGTTCAGATTTCAATATCGATTTATCGATATTACTATCGACTGAATATTTGTTCTTGTGCAGGAAAACTTTAATTATTTTTTAATAAGGCTACAGTTCGTTGTTTTTATCACTTTATTGAATTTATGAGACGTATGTATGAATATACGCACGTTATTTTGGCTCCACGAAAAGCCCCCCAATGAAATAACGCCCAGGTAATAACCCCCAATGAATTAAACCCCCAAAAATAGGAAATAACACCCAAAATCAGTTAATGAAATAACATCGAAAAATAAATGAAATAAGCCCCAAAACGAAAATGAAACAACCCCTAATATTTGGAAGTTATTTCATATGAAATAACACCCAATGATGAAAATGAAATAACCCCCAATGAAATAAACCCCATCAGCAACAAAAATGAAATAATGCCCAAAATTCATAAAAGAGTCAGTTTCACCTAGGATTTCATGAAGTCAATATGGACCAACAGCAAAGTCGCAAAATTATTGAAATGAATTGTGTGGAGGCCCGCAGGCGTCTTCTTCATAATAAGGGTATATTCGGTTCAAAAATATTGCTGCAGTTATTTTACCCGCCCGGATCCTTGTAGCCCTGCTCTATTTTTGCAGTTCGGAAGGCAATTTGCCTTTTACGTTTGGCCTTTACACAACTACCTCCACCCCCAAAAACAAACAGCCTTAAAAATGAAATAACTCCCGAATAAAAAATGAAATAACACCCAAATTAAAGACGCTATGAAACAAGCCCCAAATTTTAAAAATTTGTTGGGGGTTATTTCATTGGAAATTATTTCATAATTTCAAAACCCCAAATGAGGAATGAAATAATTGCCAAAAAAAAATTAAAAAACGGCCCATAAAATTGGGATTTATTTCATATGAAATAACACCCAAAAATGTATGGAAAAAAAATTGGGGAATATTTCATTTCTCGTTTCATTGGGGGGCTTTTCGTGGAGCCGTTATTTTAGATGGCAGTTTTTTTTTAAAATGATAAGTACCTTTCTGAAGGAACCGAAGTAACAGGGACTATAAGATATCCCATTGCAGCTTTAAACAATTTTCTAAATTCTAAAAAAGGTAATCAATCTAGCGGACTTATCCTCTAATGGTTGTTCATTGTTTTGTCCTATGCTTGCATAAAGGGACCATCGTAGGACCCAAGTGAGCTGTCTTTTGATGGCTGCCCATGGAACCTATGCTTGCAATTGCATTTGGATATGCTTTTTTTTTACAACATTACAAAAATATATGTCATTTCAGTCCCTATATAAACATGTAAAAATTTCGACTTAAAGGCCTTTAATTAGCAGTAAAAGCACTGCTAAGCAGTCCATAGCACTTGTCATTCTTGTTGTTTGTATTCATTGCTGTAATTCAGCGCAAATAATAATAGCAAGTAAAAATTTACGGCAAAAACTGTGTGTGTATAGCTGCTGTTAGATGTCTTCATAGCTGTATTTAAAATAATAAAAATATCGATATTTATATTTTCCAATCGATATTTACGATATTTTAAGACTATCGATAATATCGATAGTTTCCCAACAATACATAGAACTGATGTCAAAATACTTCAGCGCTTTGACGCCTTATCTATCAGTGTAGCACCTGTAACAGCAACTGTAGTTTTATAAAGAAAAATATTTCAATGAAGGTGTAAAAAGCCGGACAACCCCGGACACTTGTTGAAAAAGAAGTAGGACAGCCCCGGATGCTCAAAAAAAGTGGACGGTGTCCGGGGAAAAGAGGACGGATGGTAACCCTAACTATAAGTAGCTGTTAATACCCAGTAAAAACTTCGCTTACTTTTTCAAAATGAATAGCTTCTTTAACTCATTATTAAGTAGTTTTCTTCTATAGCTTCATCTATAACAACTTCTACAACTACTTTTTTCTGAATGTATTTAAAGTAAACAAATAATGACTTACTTTTGAATGCGTTCATTTTGGAACTTCCCATGTAAAATTCATTGGTTCTTTCAGTAGAATTGTAAGTAGTGCTCTTATGTTTTTCTGATTACTCAACACATTCACCCTTATTGTGTTTGGCGTATTTAAGATACGCCTACGACAGTTTGGTAATAGATTAAAGAAAAAAAGTTCACGTTCTCTTTAATCTATTACCAAACAGTCGCAGGCGTATTTTAAATACGCCAAACACAACAAGGGTGAATATTTTGTAGGGGAAGTTTTTACTGGGTATACTCTTTTACAGAAAAAAGTTTAGCCTTTCTAAAGCGTAAAAAAATCAATGAAAACGCATACAATTTGCTTAATTTTTTTGACTTTTACAGTGCCCAAAACGATAAATCTCCAAGGTTATCGGATTTATTTTGACCTTTTTCGCCAAATTTAATGTCAAAAATCGCCAAAGTCGCCAAAGCGTCTAGTTTTTGACAATAAAATACATACATACATATGTATGTAAGTACATATATGGGCTACTTCAAATTTTTTGAGCACCTGCTGAAACCGACATACTATGGCTCTTATTTCGTTAAGTTTTATGAATTGAAAAAAACGTTGTACAGGGTTTGGATGACTATACTTGAAGGATATGACGTGCAAAGTTTTACGTTGAAAAGTCCTCACCTTAAGAATTGGTGGTCATCTAAAATTCGAAAAATTAAAAAAACGACTTGAAACTTCCAAGAGTTTTTTCATTCATTCCGTTTTCTTTGTAATAGTTTTAAGCTTTTAGATCCAAACCCATACAAAATTTAGTCACTAGACTTGGAGGATATATCCACTAAAAAACTAATTTTGATATCGCTGCTGCGTGAAAAGTTGCATGGTGTTTTAAAGTGAAACCAAAATTTTCCGAATTTAGACATTTTTGAAGATTTTGCATAGAGTTTTTGCGCCGTTTAATAAAAATGAGTTTTAAGCGCAGAATTAAAAAAACTGCGTAATTTTATAAAGTTTGAGGTGTATCAAGTTGGTGTCAGCGCACCAATAACGTATCACGGACATCACAAACTTAAAAGAAATTAGCGTAAATTTTTTAAAAATGTATCTTTTTTGCGTCTGACAATCTGAATTGCCTTTTAAGTTGGCTAGTGTATTGCGTGATGTGAGTAACTTCGTAAAGGGCACCTCCGAGGCGAAAACGCACTTTAAAATTTTTAAACGCAAAAATTTTATGAACTTTTGAAAATTTTTGCAAAAAAACAATTTATTTTTAAGCTTTTTTTTATATCAAAACATGTCATGGGCACATGTTAAGGTATCTAAATAGATTCTTCTCGACGGACTAAACTGATAAAGTGCAAAAAAAATAATTTTTTTCAACCCTGGCGCGTGCAGCGGCAGTTTTTTCCAAACACATTTCGCTTTGTGACAACTGAAGCGCTGTATCAATTCCGCTCAAACGTACATCGAATAGAAGACTTTACTGAGCTTGATACTAAAATTGAAAACGCACCAAAAAATTTTAAGGATTTAAAATTTTATGGAGAAACAAAATGTTTCTAACCTCAAAAAGCATCCTTGTGTGAAATATTTGATTTGGTTTCAGAATATACATTTTAAAATTTCTAAAATTCGTTAAAAAAAAACTGAGAAGCGAAACAAATTATGATCATAGTAGCTTTTGCTGAGTGCTTCTAAGAATAAATATTTGAGTATTACTGATCTAAATATATAATTTGGTAAAAAAATCATGAGTGGTAATGTTTAAATGGTTATATCTCTTAAGCCATTAGCGATAGCCAAATAGTTTTTTTCCCAAAATATTGCAAATTATGTCTTATACTAGCCGTAATTTTGTAAAATGTTTAACAATTTTAAATAAATTTTTATATGCATACACGATCAAAAAAAATTTTTTTATATTTTTTTTCCAGTGTATTTTAAAAAGTATTCAAGCTTTTACAAATATTTTAGTGTGCTAAGAAAGCCCTTAAGGGGTATTATCCACTCGCGTTATCATTTTTCAATTTTAACAAAAACTGTAATTTTTATATTTTTTTTAATTTTTAACTTTAAACCGCAGTAAAATTTGCGCCGTGTAATAAAAATGATTAACGCGAACGGATTTCACATGCTCAAATATCGGTTTATACACACGCAAATCAACATTGATGTCAGACAAAAAAAAAAAATTAAAAAAAAAAAATGTCTAGGTGTCGTAAATTTTTGAAGTTGCTCATATGTATATATCTTAAATTATTAAAAAAAATTTTATGAATCATAAAAAAATTAATTTTTTTCGAATCGCTAAAATTTGGCAAAAAATGGAAAAAAGTCGCCATGATGCAGGTATATTTTGTTTAATTTTTATTTAAAACAAAGTTAACATTATTAGTGAGCACAATAAAGGTACAATGTTAACTATAAAATTATATTCAAAATGTTGATGATCATCGTCTTTTATTGTTTATTATTAAAAAAGCCTATGTTTTTTTATAAGAATGGTTTCATAGCATATCTCAGCTGTTTTACTCGAGGGAATTGCGCCGAAAACTGGAAACTGGCAAATTTAAAATTTTCTTTTTAACTACTTCTAAAGACATTTTTATAAACTTATGCCCCTATCACGGTTCTCCACTTTTGTAACAGTTTGGTTGTCTTTGATAAATTCACATTGCCATTCTCAACTCAACTGGCAGTTGGCTATTCAGTTGTGTATCTGTTTGTTTCGTGGTATTGCCGTTAACAACTTTATAAAAGTTTGGTCCACAAAAATGTTAAATACACAGAAATGCTAAAAAGTAGTTGTGTTATTGGCAGTTAAAGTTTATTTTTTTTTAAATCGGTGAAAATCGAAAACAAAATGGAGAAATCGTTTGGATACATTTTTTATTAGTTTGAAAATAAAAACGAAAGCTTAATTTGAGCGGCTCGTTCAGCTTATTTAGAGAAACTAAGAAATTGTTCGCGGAAAACACCAAAGTTGGGTATGATGAAAAATTCATGTAAGGAGTTATGGGAAGAGTTTATAGTGGAGTTAAATAGTTTGGGACCACGGCAAGAACTTCTTTTAAACACTTATTATTTTTTTTAATATAATTATAATATTCTTGGCACAGGTTTGGATACACTACAAGGCAAGTATAACGAAAAAACTTGCCAAAAATAAAAGAAACACTCAAGCGACAGGGGGAGGGCTATCACAAGAAGTTTCATTAAATAGCCTTGAGGATACTGTTTCGCAGCTCTTGTATTGCAAGTCCGGCCAAGTATTTGGTGTTGAAAATATTCCACCATCCAGTGACAATTTTACTGAGTCAGTTGAACCAATAATACAACCAGCAGATTAGCCAACAGCTACGCCAACCAGAAGAACTCATCAGGCACAAGAAAGTTTTGTTTCTTATGATAAGTTCTTACTTCGCACTGGGAAGTTCAAGAGGGTTGGAATCATCACGAATTTGTGTTGTCCGTAGCGCATCTATACAAGAGTTTTCCTTTTCATCACATTAAATAAATCGGCACTAATATAAATTATACACATAAAAAATAAAAATAGATTTTAATTAAAAAAATTGTGATATTAATTAAAAAAATTAATTAAATTTGCACCAGTAAACAAATTAATACTATCAATTAAACGTTTAATTAAATTGATTAAACGTTTAATTCACTTGATTAAACTTTTAATTCACTTAATTATATTTTTTTTTAAAACTGATTTTATTTTTGATTAATGCTTTAATTAGTGAAAAATTTTGTAGAATTTTTTCTGTGTAAATACTTTTAATTCAACACAACAATTAAAAATACTTTGTTTAAAAAATTATTTAATTTTATAAAATTTTCACTTGTCAAATGTTATATTTAAAGATGGTAAATCGATATTTTATGTTGGCAACTTTTTAGCAAACTCAACTAAAAACATTTGGGTATCACAATACCTAAAATGAGTTTGGTTGTGCATAAGTTGGGTTGACTCCAATACGACCAAACTGAGTTCAGTGGAGAGCCGCAATAGCGGCATTATTTTACATGCAAAATATATGTTATGTTTACACTCTTTCCTTATAATCTCTCCATTACAATCAATTGTGAAAAAAGTATTAAGTAGTTTGTTAAGAAATAGAAACTGGGAATTATTTCCTTCCGAAGGTAACTTTATATTATATTCAACATTTTTCATTTTTCGAATTTATTCTATGAGCTAAATTTCAGTTATGTATTTTATAAAGCTTTTTTTTGTAATAGTTCTATTCCTACAATTTTTCAGAAATGACTTTATACACTACCAGACTATTATATTGTATTTTCTTTTTACATTTTACCTTAGCCTTCCGTTGGAAAGCAAAGTCATTTCTGAAAAATTGTAGGAATAGAACTATTACAAAAAAAAGCTTTATAAAATACATAACTGAAATTTAGCTCATAGAATAAATTCGAAAAATGAAAAATGTTGAATGTAGTTTGTTAAGGTAATTTGAAGATATTTATGGGAAAGTGCATGGTACATAAGCCAAATAAACAAAAACCGGGAGAGTTATTTTATTTTGTAAATACTGGATGGAGACGTACATTAACACACTTTTAAAGTTAATTAATCACTTTTGAATATTCCGTTCCATTACGCAAGTTTTTACATTTCACTGCTGTCAGCCATACTTCTATTTTGCGTACGTTCGTGACCACATATTTATAACTATCATTATGAAAACTTAAACTCGATGAAATCCATCTTTTGCACTAAACATAGAGCTACTTAAATGCTATCGAATCGCAAAAAAAAGTTAGGAAAAGTTTTGTTTTCTATATTATTTGTACATCAAAAGCATACGAACATACGTTCGTGGGCCCAGGAATATATGTAAATTACAGCCAAAGCAAGTTCTTTAAAAGGGTAAGTACCAGAGAATGACAAAAGTATCATTTTAAGTACTCTTTCAATATTAGTGAAAAATTATGTATGGACATGTATGGGTAAAGTTCAAAACCATACACATACATACCAATACCCATACCAAGCTAAATATGAATATGTAAAGGTAAACGCTGCCAATGTGTATTTGTATATTCATTCCCTGCAAATAAAATTGGACCACCTGATCCATTTTGATAAAATGGACTACTCCATGGACTGGTCCGATGTAATGCAAGCATGGACCATGTCATTGTTAAAAAGTGTTTGTAGTGAGACGACATGTCTTCGTTTTTTAACGACATACTTTCGTTTTTAAACGACTTCAAAACTAATCCTCTTGTGTACACCATGGAGTAGGTTTAAAACTACTCCTTAGTGGTCCAAAGGTGGGTTATATGGTCCTCTCCTAGGACATCGTAATGTTAAATAGACCAGGGTTTTTCCATACGTTTGGGTTAGTTTTGGACTAGTCCTGGTCCCTTGTGGACTACTCTTTACACGCGTGTTTGGACTGGTCTTATTATTTGCAGGGTTCTTCTTTTTGAATGTACATGTAGATATAAATAAAATTTCTGTTAGCTATAGCTTATACCCTGCAAATAATAGGACCAGTCCAAACTCTATTAACGCCATTTGTAAATGTCTTTTGTTGACTGTACAAGACAATTTAACTGTGTCACTTTTTAATCTATTCAAAACACCACTGCCTTTTTTTTTGAAGGTAACTGTCATAAAGACTACTGTGGAAGTTTTTAAATGTCGCTCCAAGTTTCCAGCATGTAGGTATACTTAATAATGTATTATTACACTTTTCATTTTTGCAAATAACATGCTTTTCATTTATAGCTTCAAAAAAAGTCCGTAACAAATCATTTTTTGGACGAGGCATTGTGAATTTTACTCTTGTTACGCCACTACAAAAACCAAACAAGAACTAAATCAATTACTCAAAACAAAACGTTTCTCTATTTGTTTTGTACTCAGATGTACAATTGTAACGGTAAATTAAAAAATGCACATGATTGGAAAGCCAATTGTTTCGTTTTCTCTCTTTGACACTTGAAAAGTTTTTGTTTTGCTCAATACAATTAAAAAATATTGAATAGTTTTGTGCATTTTGCAAACGTTTACGAAATGTTTTGTTTGTTTTCATACTCTGGTAATAACCATACTTTTTTGAACGCACAACCATAGCTGTTGTTATTATTTGCGTTATAAATATGTGTATACACAATAACGAAAAGAGTGGGTAAATACCTCTGCATATTATTCTTATGGGTACTTGTTGTCATTCTCTGGTAAGTAACTGCTATATATTGTTATGTAAATCAACTTTTGGCTACAACTGATTTAAATAAAAAAACTGTAACTACAAACGAACAACGCTTGCAAATTATTGAATTTTATTATCAAAATGCGTGCTCTGTTAAGAAAGTTCAGCGATCACTTTTTTTGTTCAGCGACGAATCTCATTTTTGGCTCAATGGGTACGTTAATAAGCAGAATTGTCGATTTTGGAGTGAAGATCAGCCAGAAGCATTGCAAGAACTACCAATGCATCTAGAAAAAGTCACAGTTTGGTGCGGTTTATGGGCTGGTGGCATCATTGGACCGTACTTCTTCAAAGATGATGCGAATCGTAACGTAACTGTGAATGGTGAGCGCTACCGTGAGATGATATCCAACTTTTTTTTGCCCAAAATGCAAGAGCTTGACTTGCATGACATGTGGTTTCAACAAGACGGTGCCACATGCCACACAGCACGCTTAACAATGGACTTATGGAGAGGCGAGTTCGGTGAACATTTTATTTCACGTTTGGGACCGGTCAATTGTCCGCCTAGATCGTGCGATTTAACGCCTTTAAACACACATGCCCGCTTCAATTGACGCATTGGAAGACAACATTGAAGCATTTATTCATGAGATACCGCCGAAATGTTGGAAAGAGTATGCCAAAATTGGACTAAGCGGATGGACCATTTGAGGCGCAGTCACCGTCAACATTTGCATGAAATAATCTCCAAACATTACATTATATGGACCGTACTATCGATTGAAATAGAGATTTCATGCATTTTTCTGTTTTTTTTAAACTTTCCTATAGCTCTTAAAAAATCACCCTTTATTATATTTAAAATTTTTCTTAAATTTGTGTGTATTTTATGTTAATTTTCCTTCTTGTAACTGAAGTCGAATCGTTGTTTGAAAGCCATATTGGACGGCTCTTTTGTTTTGTACTCGGTTTTTTCAATTAAATTAGTAAATTCAGATTTTTTTTTGTAGTTTAATTAATTATTGTGCAAATTTAATATTTTGTTAATAAAAATAAATGGAAATTTTATAATGTTTTTGGAAAAAACAGGAAAGTGTTTTTATATGGTTAGAAGTGCTTTTCTTTCGTTTAAATATTTGTGCCTTTTTCTGGTTATCTTTCCAGCCTTTATAATATCACCAAGTTTTTTGGATACTTGGTTGATATTTAAGCGCTAAAACCCGAAGCCACCCTATACACTCTATAAACTCTATAATCGACGTTCTCTCGGGGAATATACCAAGGTGTTTGGATCCTTGGCTGGTATTCTGGAGCTGTAGCCCAAATCCACCTCTATATACAGTACACCCTCCATTAAAGGTATTGGCGTTTCGTCCAAGCCACTGTAAGACGTAATCGGCGTTTTTACATTGCATCCATGGATAAAATTATTTAAATTATTCAAGTTATTGAATTACTCGAAGTTATAAATACTAAAGATATTTACTTATTTATATTTTGTGTATAAGCAGATACCCTGTGTCTTCTAATTATCTAATTAATGCACTGTTCAAAAACGAAATAAAAATATCGTTGGGTCAGTTTAATTAAATTCAACCGTAACATTTAATATTTTATAACGTTTTAATGTGCTAAACTGGCAGCTTATCACTTCGAAAACAAACAAAATAAAAAAATGCAAATCTTCAGATGCATTTTAGAAATTTTAGAAAACATATAAAAACAAAACTTTCTTAATTTCTAACAACAGTTTCACTGTAAACGCTCTTAGAAAACCATCAGCAATACCAAATATTCTGCAAAATGTTTAACTGGACTAATAAACATGTTGTTTATGTTGGAGGCTTCAGTGGCATTGGTTACCAAGTCTGCCAAATGATGATGAAGAAACCAATTAAAGTGAGTCTAATAACAAAGAAAAATATGATCTAACAAGAGAATCAATCAACATAAAAATTGTATACAAAAATTTTGTATTTATCAGTGTTTAGTTGTTTGCGGTCGTATGGAAAATGTTGAAATGCTTAAAAAACTTCAGGCTCTTAATAGCGCCACAAAGGTAATGTTTGTCCAAGTGAATATTGCAGATTATTCGAGTATTGTTAAGGCAGTGAAACAAGTTGTTGATCACGTTGGCCATGTCGATGTTTTAATAAACGGTGCTGGTGTTTTAGCCGATAAGGATATTGAAACAACAGTGGCTGTTAATTTGGTAAGTTCTTGAATTTCTTTTTTCTAAAAATGCATGAAATTCTAAGAAAAAATTACAGAAAAACTTAAATCATAGTGTCGGAGTTTTTGAATATCCATTTAAAATAAATTATTTTTGGAATCATATAATCATATTTTTATACATATAAAAGCTAAACGATTTTCACGATTTCTTTATGTTATTAATATTTGCTTACCTTTTTATAACATCTTAGACTGGCCTAATAAATACCACCCTTTTGTTCATGCCCTTCATGGACAAGACCCAATCAGGCAAAGGTGGTGTTGTAGTGAACATCTCCTCTGTTTATGGCTTAGAAGCTGGACCAGCTTTCAGTGTTTATTCAGCTGCCAAACATGGTGTAGTAGGATTTACTAAATCAATGGCGGTAAGGTTTTATAAAAATATTGTAACTAAATAACGATAATAAATACGTTTCATTTAATTTTTAAAGCACGAACATTATTATAACAAAACTGGTGTGGCTTTCTTGTGCATATGCCCTGGCATGACCTCCACCGAATTGATGAATAAGCGTGACATGAATTGGATGAAATGGGTACCACATAACGAGGAAATGTGGAAAATGGTTATGGATACCAAAATGCAAACACCCGAACATTGTGCTGTACACATGATGAATGCTATTGAATTGGCCAAAAATGGTGGCATTTACATCTGCAATGTTGATGGCATGAAAGAAATAAAGCCAACCGTTTACATGAATTATTGAGAGAATAAATTTAATAAAAAGTATATTGTATGTAAAGATTAAAAAGCTTGTGAAAAGTTAGTTATTTTTTAATTGTATTTGGTACTCCTTGTAGAACAAAAATATTTATTTAATGAAGTAGATTTTTAATTTTAACAAAAATATGTGTTTAACACAACAAAGTTATTTGTATGGTTAAGTTTTTTTTCGTTGAAAACATGATTGATATACAATTCTTTCGTTGTTTTTTTTTCGATTTCGATTTTCGAATTTCTTTATTTAATATTGCCATAATTTATTTCTTGCTGAAATGTTGCTAACTAAGAAATGTTTATTAGATTGATTTATTTCTTTGAAACTTGTTAGATACTTTCTTTGAAAAAGGTTCATGTATAAAAGGCATCGTCTTCTACAGAAACAAATTTTTAAATTAGGCTCATGTTTTTTCGAAGCCAAATCCCGAACTTCGCAGTGTAAACAATAACACAGGTAAGGTTAGGTGGAAAGGCTGGTTCGAAGTCAATCTTCACACCCTTACCAAGAGACCAATATGATCTTTTGTGAGAATAATACAATGACAAATGACAATAAAAAATAATGTTGACAAATAATTGGAACAAAGTGCCTTAAAATAAGCCTCGTATTTATTTAAGAAATTAATACGATTTTAATTTCTAAAATCTGTACTACGATACCAAACGTTAAAAAATAAAATATGTAACAACAAAGAAGTACCAAATGGAAATAAGTTTTTGGTTTTGTAGTTTTTGTGTGAAACTAAAAAACGTCGCTTCGCTCAAGCCGAATTTTATTACCGAAAAGAGTACGTGCCCACCCCTGCTATTATATATTTTATTTCCTCTAGTAAAAGCAAGCTTTAAATAACAATTTATAGTTTATGCTTTGTAACGTGACGTTACAAATTAACCCTACATTTAACATCATAAATTATAATAACCTTGAATACCCTTATTATTTTACTCACAACTATGAATACCCTTACTATTTACCTACATAACCTTTTTACCGTATAATTCTCATTTAGTTTATTTTATTTTTGAATAAATAGACAAGGTTTTGCTCAGAACAAGGAGAGTAGATATTGCCATCAACCCCAGTATTTACTCTCGCTAGTTAGTAAGTAGATCGTAGTTAGTAGTTAGTCGAACATCACGGCTCCCCAATTCTCGTGGTGTCCGAAATATTTACGAAGTAGTTAGCCGAACGCCAGGGCTCCCGAATTCTCTTGGTGTCCGAAGTATTTAGCCGAAGTAGTTAGCCGAACGCCAAGGCTCCCGAATTCTCTTGGTGTCCGAAGTAGTTAGCCGAACACCAAGGCTCCCGAAATCTCTTGGTGTCCGTAGTATTTACGAAGTAGTTAGCCGAACGCCAAGGCTCCTGAAATCTCTTGGTGTCCGAAGTATTTACGAAGTAGTTAGCCGAACGCCAAGGCTCCCGAAATCCCTTGGTGTCCGAAGTATTTACGAAGTAGTTAGCCGAACGCCAAGGCTCCCGAATTCTCTTGGTGTCCGAAGTATTCTACACGTATTCACCTAAACTGTATTTAACCGAACCTGATTAACCCGAACCGTATTTAGCCGACTAAATACAAATCCGTATTTAACGTATTATTAGTCATGTTCAGCCGACTGCCGGTGACTCCGAATTTTATTCGGCAGCCGACTGAATACAAACCAGTAGTCCACGTATTCTTACCAGTAGTGAATACGAACCAGCCGGTAGCCGACTGAATATAAACCGTATTTAACCGAACCTGATTAAGTAACCCGTATTTAACCGAACCTAATTAAGTAACCCGTATTTAACCGAACCTGATTAAGTAGCCCGTATTTAACCGAACCTGATTAAGTAACTTGATTAACCCAAACCGTATTTAGCCGACTAAATACAAATCCGTATTTAACGTATTATTAGTCATGTTCAGCCGACTGCCGGTGACTCCGAATTTCATTCGGCAGCCGACTGAATACAAACCAGTAGTCCACGTATTCTTACCAGTAGTGAATACGAACCAGCCGGTAGCCGACTGAATACAAACAGTATTTAACCGAACCTGATTAAGTAGCCCGTATTTAACCGAACCTAATTAAGTAACCCGTATTTAACCGAACCTGATTAAGTAGCCCGTATTTAACCGAACCTGACTAGGTAACTTGAATTTAACCAAACCGTATTTAGCCGAACGCCACGGCTTCCGAATTCTCGTGGTGTCCGAAGTATTTTTAAGTCATTTCTAGTATTAAATACCTAGTTAGTCACACCATGGCCCGACAACCGTCAGCCACTGACTTATCCGAGGCCATAGTTAGCCGAACACCCGAGGTTGCGAGATCCTCCTGTGTTCGAAGCGCTCGGCCCAACTATTCGAAGTAGTTAGTCTTGTGTACAGCCAACTACGGGGCGCACCGAATGCTCCGTACTCGGCATAGTTTCGATCGTAGATGTAGATACTAACAACCTGTAACCGAAACCCGTTTATTATCTTCTCTGCCAGATCGAATCCTCAGTAACTTAACGCTGCCCCACGGAACTCTACCGTACGCGCCTACTGCCAACAACATCTAGCCGTTTCCTAACGTCATCAGCCGTACGTGCACGGAATCACGCTGCCTCAGCACCCGTTCCCGTCTACAGCCACGCCGAATCAGCCGAAGGCCGTCTTAGTTCTAAGTATTTAGCGTAGATTAAAATTTCGTAAATAAAGCTTTGTTAAAATTATTGTAAGCGAACATACACGAAATCATCCCGTGTTTCATTTCAAAGAAGCAGACCTTAGAATTGACCCTGGACAGACTGAGTCATACCTCAGCTGGGAAAGTAAGCTGCGTTACAGCTTGGTTCGCAAAGCCATTACAGTTTGCCACACAAAAAATATGCCGAATCTTCTTTTGTAAGCCATATTTGAAGCTTAAAAAAAGGTTTTTGCTTAAACTTTAAAAACTTTACTGATTCATCATCACAGCATGGCCTAAACGCCTGAAGCTTCAAAGTTAATGTTTTGATCGGAACTTAGTCTCTCGCCAATTCGATCCACTAGAACGGGATTTTTGGAAATTCGATTTTTTAGGGAGTAAAGAAGGGTAAAAACGTATAAACTCGCTAACCAAATATCAGGTGTCTGGTACTTTTTGAAAATCGGAACAGTTGGGAAGTATGTCGCCCAATCAATCTTTTAAGCCACAAACAGAAATTTAATGATATCACATTCGTAATTGATCTCAAAAAACTATATATATAAAAGAGTTGCGTGAGTGACTGACTCATCGCCCAGCCCAAGCCGCTGACCCTAGAAACTTGAAATTTGGACTAGCGATTGGTCACTCCCCAAATCGATCCACTAAGACGCGATTTTTCGAAATTCGAATGTTTAGGGGGTAAAAACGGGAACCTTATATCGCCAAAACTAAAAGAGATGCAAAATAAAGGTAATAAGCGGACAGGTGTCTGGTACTTTTTTGAAATTCGGTCCTATTAGGGAGTAAACGGGTAAAATCTGAATTTTAGTACTTTTTTGCCATCTTTTGAACCAATAAACATAGAAACAAAGTTAATACCAGAGAACTGCAAAATCACTATTTTTCTTGATTTATTCATACGCTCAAATTTACATTTACTCTTTGCTTGCAAAACAAAGTTTAACGTTGGTAATTTTTACATCGTTTCGTACACATTTGATTTTTGCATGTACATTCGTTTTTTATTGAAAGTGCTTTATTTGCATTTTTGTGGCGCACACAATTTAACACAACTGTGTAAATTCAAAATGAACAAATTCTTATACTTTTGCATTCAAGTAGTCATTGTCCACTCGATGAGACGCTTTGTTAAAATTAACAACAATAAAAACAACAATAACAAGAATACATTGTACCTACATACAGAACTACTGTACTTTTTAAGATGAAAAAAAGTCTGTTTCTATGGAAATTGTTTGTACATATGTGCGTTTAGTTTCATTTAAATTTCTTTTCTTGTACTACATAGTAACTGCTGAATGTCTTCATGAGTAATAATTGCTTCATTTCTGGCTTTTTTGTTTGTATTTTTTTTCTTTACCAAAACAATCATTGTCGCACTGAACACACAAACATCATTATTAAAAAACGAAGCTAACGATTGTATATATAAGAAAGCACTATGTGCATTATTTGAATGACTGCAAACCAGCAGCGAATATTTGCGGTTGCGCAAGTTTGATTGCATGACCGAAAGTGAGTGTATTTGTTGCTGTTCATTTAATGCGATTTTTTTACAATTGCACAAAGCCGTTTTCGGTTAATACATACCACATTCGAAACTTATCAAAAAAATACGTATAATAATTTGGTACTTTTTCGGAATTCGAACATTTAAGGGGTGAAAATCGTAACTTGGTACTTTTTTTACAAAACATTTTCCTCCATTCATTGACATATTCGTACTAAATTATGGGCTACCACTACAATACTGAAATTTTTGATACTTTAATGGGGGAAAAATATAGTACCCAAAAAAAAAAAAGAAATACGGGAAATTTGACCTTTTTCTTTAGATTTTTGGTTCTACTAAAGTAGCGGGTTAAATGCTAGAATTTAAACAAGTTTAAACTTATAAAAATAAACTTTGGCAAAAAAATATGTCCACGAAGAAAAAGGAGACGCTAACGAAGTAGCAGGTGTATGCTAGTACAAATATAAATTTAGTACTTTTTCAAAATGCGAACTTTTAAGGGGCGAAAATCGAACCTATTTTTTGTATTTATTTTTACGAAACATTTTTTTCCATTTATTGACATATGCTTTTTAAATTATTGGCTTCCACTACAATATTGAAATTTTTGATATTTTAATAGGGAGAAAAAAAGTATCAAACGAGGAAAAAGCAGGAAATTAATTTTCTTACTTTGACTTTTTCGTAATTACATGGTGTAAACGCTATTACGCTGTATTCTTTATTTCGCAATAAAATAATTAATCTTAACCAATAATGGACAGGTCTGCCTGAATTTAAAAAGCAATCTATTCCAGACTGCGATATAAATAAATAATTAGATAGGTGCCAACACAGACGGAGTCTTCGGGATTTCACCATAAACATGTGACGGACATCGTTAAATCAACTTCCCTACTCAAACAGAACGACAAAACAATATGTTTTTAACCCTTCCACATGTTGTGAACGTTACAAAAATAATAATGAATTTATTGGTTTGTTTATTATCACAATAGACAGTTATCACAACTTACCGATAGCTTAAAGTAGACTTTAACCGGCCTTATAAAAAGTGATCCATTATTAAAACTTTGCTTTAACCTTAATTGAGCGATAAAGAAGAGTAAGGTTCATCCCACCTGGTAGGTTAAAGTAAAGTTGAAATATTGGAACACTTTTTATACGGCCTATAAAATCCTACCTTTAGATTTCGGTAAGTTGTAAATGGGATTACTTTCGAAAATCAATCCCGGAATTTCTTAAACAAGTACAAAATTCTTAAACCAAGTAAAAAAAGATTAAGCTTTTCGTTGGTAGTGCCACTGTGAGAGTTAAATTTCAAAGTGAGTGTTTTATTCTCATTTAACTTATCAAAGTTTGTTGCAGAAACTACAACAACACCACACAAGCAACGATTTTCTTGTTGTGTATAGAAACAACAAAAACAGCAGGACAAGGCGAAAACACATTATTTTTATGTTTAAAAAGTAAAATTAAGAACTCTTGCTTCTTATTTAGTATATTTTTAGTTATATATGGAGGGTTCAAAGCTGAACCGAACCAAGTCATAAATTAAATGCATATACATTAGACTGGTCGCAATTTTTTTTTTTTTTAAATTTAATTGTTTGCGCTGCTTAAAATATGAGGTTTGGTGTAAGAAATCATGACCTAATTTTTCAGGTCAATCCGACGGTGCCTAGCCGTGCCAAGTGGGGCCCAAAGTTCCCCATTTTATAAAAAAAAACATCTTTTCTATCAGATCTTTATAGTTATACTAGTTGAAAAGCCGAAAATCAAAAATATGACTACGCTACGATCTTCGGCAGAGAAAGTACTTCAAGTGTGCCAAATTTCAGCTTCCTATGTCATCAGATGGCTTCAGAAAGTTGCGGAAAGAATAGGACATACATGCAAACATCCTGACATACTAAGAAATTATATATTATAGATAGATTAAAGTATTTGCAGTTTAATATTTTAGTATGATACGAACGAAAGATTTTTAACTAATTTTAACTAATTCGGGGTCGCTGAATGCAGTGGTGCTAGCCGTTTTTTTAGGTTAGCTTTAGTTTTCAAGATATACCGTTATTTCGAAAATTAAGGATGTTGCACAACATATGTTCGCGCAACTCAAAAACGCTTTAGCTTATTGAAAAACTAAAAAAACTGAAATTCGGCAATAAAATTTACTTTAAGAAAGTTTAAACTTTTTTCTTCATATTGGCTTTGGTTTTCGAGATATACCGTTATTTCGAAAATTAGGGAGGTTGCACAACATATATTCGCGTAACTCAAAAACGCTTTAGTTTATTGAAAAACAAAAAAAAACCGAAATTCCGCAATAAAATTTACTTTAAGAAAGTTAAAACTTTTTCTTCATATTGGCTTTGGTTTTCGAGATATACCGTTTTTTCGAAAATTAAGGAGGTTGCACAACATATGTTCGCGTAACTCAAAAACGCTTTAGCTTATTGAAAAACTAAAAAAAACCGAAATTCCGCAATAAAATTTACTTTAAGAAAGGTAAAACGTTTTTCTTATATGAGCAGTCGTTTTAGAAACATAATTTTTTTTTCTGGAAAAAAAAATAATTTTTTTATTAAAATTTCGGAATTTTTGTTTTTAAAAATTCATAAAAAATTTAAAAATGGAGCTATGCTTCTAATTTTATAGAGTCATATAAAAAACAATATTGCAAACAAAACAAGCTATAAATGATTAAAATCTGTTCACAACTTTTGATTTTATGTATTCACAAAAGACGAAAAATTTTAATTAATTTAAGAATTTTATTAAACCGCCATATTTGTATAATTGAAATTCTTATATTTGGCCCGTGTAGTGCCTAGGGTGCCTCAAAATGAGACAGATAATCAGTACCTACTCCAAGTTGTTGAGCACTATCGTCATTTATATCCGTCCCACAACAAATCTTCTCTTTTAAATTTATCAACTTAATAAAATCAATCAAATAAATTTACACTTTTTTTTGAAATTTCGAAATTTTCATTAAAAAAATTATTGTAGAAGCATAGCTGCATTTTCCAATTTTAAATGAATTTGTATGAGAGCCCCCCTAAAAAGAAAAGGTCAAGTATGTCTCGAGAAAATGTTTAGGACAAAAAACTAAATGAGGTCGGTCATACATTCTATTCCCCTAGGTCTGACTCCTTGGCAGTTATGGAGCTTTTTCTTCAATATATTTCTAGTCTGTAGTTAAAATTTTGAATGGGAGCCCTTAATGAATGGAGATAGCAGGTAGGTATTTTAGAAATAAATGATGGAGATGAAAAATAAAGAGGAGTTGGTCATACATTTGACCCTTCTTGAGGCATCCTAGGCACTACACGGGCCAAATATAAGAATTTCAATTATACAAATATGGCGGTTTAATAAAATTCTTAAATTAATTAAAATTTTTCGTCTTTTGTGAATACATAAAATCAAAAGTTGTGAACAGATTTTAATCATTTATAGCTTGTTTTGTTTGCAATATTGTTTTTTATATGACTCTATAAAATTAGAAGCATAGCTCCATTTTTAAATTTTTTATGAATTTTTAAAAACAAAAATTCCGAAATTTTAATAAAAAAATTATTTTTTTTTCCAGAAAAAAAAATTATGTTTCTAAAACGACTGCTCATATAAGAAAAACGTTTTACCTTTCTTAAAGTAAATTTTATTGCGGAATTTCGGTTTTTTTTAGTTTTTCAATAAGCTAAAGCGTTTTTGAGTTACGCGAACATATGTTGTGCAACCTCCTTAATTTTCGAAATAACGGTATATCTCGAAAACCAAAGCCAATATGAAGAAAAAAGTTTTAACTTTCTTAAAGTAAATTTTATTGCGGAATTTCGGTTTTTTTTGTTTTTCAATAAACTAAAGCGTTTTTGAGTTACGCGAATTTATGTTGTGCAACCTCCCTAATTTTCGAAATAACGGTATATCTCGAAAACCAAAGCCAATATGAAGAAAAAAGTTTTTACTTGCTTAAAGTAAATTTTATTGCCGAATTTCGGTTTTTTTAGTTTTTCAATAAGCTAAAGCGTTTTTGAGTTGCGCGAACATATGTTGTGCAACATCCTTAATTTTCGAAATAACGGTATATCTCGAAAACCAAAGCTAACATAAAAAAACGGCTAGCACCACTGTATTCAGCGACCCTGAATTAGTTAAAATTAGTTAAAAATCTTTCGTTCGTATCATACTAAAATATTAAACTGCAAATACTTTAATCTATCTATAATATATAATTTTTTAGTATGTCAGGATGTTTGCATGTATGTCATATTCTTTCCGCAACTTTCTGAAGCCATCTGATGACATAGGAAGCTGAAATTTGGCACACTTGAAGTACTTTCTCTGCCGAAGATCGTAGCGTAGTCATATTTTTCATTTTCGGCTTTTCAACTAGTATAACTATAAAGATCTGATAGAAAATATGTTTTTTTTTATAAAATGGGGAACTTTGGGCCCCACTTGGCACGGCTAGGCACCGTCGGATTGACCTGAAAAATTAGGTCATGATTTCTTACACCAAACCTCATATTTTAAGCAGCGCAAACAATTAAATTTAAAAAAAAAAAAAAATCCCATACAAGATGCGACCAGTCTAATATACATGTATGTATGTGTTTCAAAACTGGTGTGAAATTCTTCGCAAAGTTTAACTCTATCGAGTTCTATAACGGAATAAATCAAAAAGTTGTTCGTTCCAAAGGTAACGGTAATAAACCCATGTCAATGGCCCCAGAAATTAATGGAAATTCACTTACTCAAACTCAAAATATTACCGAATTTTCATTTTTGACTTGGTTCGCTTCAGCTCTGAGCCCTATGTACATTCAGTTTTTAAAGTAAAAACCATATCGGGAATAATGCTGATGTTTTATAATTGAAATTCTGTAAGGTGTAAAACGGTTAAGTAAATATATCATAGTTAAATTCGCCTTCTAATTTCACTTTTGGTTTATTTCAAGAACGTTCGGGATTGATTCAACTTCATAATACTTGAATCAAGCTCATTTAGAGATTGATTCAATCTTAGTTTTACTTAAATCAATCTCATTTTAGAATTGTTTCAAGTACGAATTGGTGATTGAATAAGTTAACTATTTCGCCATTGAAAATCCGTACATGAGTCAGTCTTTCTGTGCTTGGTTCAAGAAAATCCGTGCTCACCGTACTATTAATACCGCTTCGGATTGAATTGAGTACGGATGGATTGATTTTTCTTTTAAGTGCCCTAATTCCCACTGGTTGGGAATAAGGGCATACTAAGTTTATTATTCCGCTTGAAGTTTTTTTTGATATTCAACTTAGACTTAAAGTGTATAAATTATGTGTCCATGAGAAATTCTAAGTCGATTTATCCATGTCCGTCTGTCTGTCCATTTGCCAAAATCAAGCTTACATTCGAACAACTTAAAAGAAGAGAACAATTTTGTTGTCAAATTGTTTCAAAATAGTTCTCCTAAGCAGTTTGAGACTGAAATTCAGCACAATTGGTTCTGCTGGAAAAGAGTTAAGGACCCAAATGTGGAATAGCCTCTCCAAGGATTTTATATTTTTATTAAAAAAATTGGTGGCGTAATGCAACGATTGTTTAAAAATTTTGTACGAACCCGTTTTATATGACCAGAAACAATACTACACCCAGAGGAAAAACATGGTTAAATATAGTCACCTCCAACAAAACTATTTTTAAAATAAAATTTAAACATATTTTGTTTAATTTGACCATGTTAATGTCACCGGCAACCATATTATGGTTAAATTAGTCCCCCATCAAGAAGCCACAACCATATTATGGTTGCTTTCAAACATGTTATGGTTGATAATAACTAAAATATGTTTAACACTTATAATATCATGGTTAGTTTTCAATAATAGCATGTTGCTCTTATAAAAGAGGAAAATATTATTGTTAATTTTAAAACATATTTTTGTAATATTTAACCATAACATGTCTAGAGGCAACCATAATATTGTTGTGGCTTCTTAATTTAACTTAATTTAATAAAATGGTTGCAGGTGACAATAATTTGGATAAATTAAGCACAATATATTGAATTTTTTCTTTAAAAATAGTTTTGTTGGAGGTGACCATATTTAAACATATTTTTTCTCTACGTGTACATATTAAATTTCGAAAAGAAGAGCATGAAAATGTTTTTAACAAAGACTTTTATTTTACTTAAACTAAGGTGACCATACGTACTCTTTTTTAGAGGACAATCATCTATTTTAACTGGCTGTCCTCTATAAGATTTGTGTCCTCTTTTATCATCTTTTTTCATAATCTGTCATCTTTGTACTCTTTTTTTTAAAGCATGACCAATATTTGCTTTTATTTTTATAAATTAAAATAAATTTTATTTCACGGCGATCACTGGTCCTTTCTGTCAAATCGTATGGTAAATGTCGTGCCATGCTTGTTCTGTTCATTTTCATACTGAACTCTCATACACTTGCAGAATAAAGTTTTGAATAAGTAAGTGCAATGCATTTTTAAGTTTCGTTATTTTTTTAAACTAATTTTACTTAAGTCTCGGTCCACACTATGAAAGTTTTCTTTCAGAAAGTCTGAGTTTATGAGTGAGAGAGGAGTGAATTAAAGCATGTTCTCTGCCCCTCTCACCAATAAACTCAGACTTTCTGAAAGAAAACTTTCATAGTGTGATCCCAGACTAAGTTAATGTAAATTTGTATATATCGTCGGCTTAATATGCAAACCTGCTAACTCCCTTTCAACAAATTTTACAGGAAAAACTTTTTATTTTTCCTATTTGCTGCTTGAGAGGAAACAAAAAATATAGTTGATTTGACACCTTTCAATACTGAAATTGCTGGTCCACGAGGCATATCTTTCTCTACCCAACGGCATCAAAATCTCAATTTATTTAAAAAGTGGATTTGCAGGTTTACATATTAAGCCGATAATATGTTATTTTTATACCCACACCACAATAGTGGAGAGGGTATTATGCATTTCTGCTGATGTGTGTAACACATTAAAATAGTGGTCCTAGCTAGACCCACCTTAAAGTATACCGATCGACTCAGAATCACTTCTGGCTGGCTGACTGGATGTCCATGTAACCTTGTGCGCAAAGTACAGGTCGCAATTTAAAGATAATTGGCACAAGGACCAAGCCTATTGAAAATGGACGAAATCGTAGGACCACGAGGGAAGATAGGGGGAAATTTCTTCCTCTCAGAAACTATCAAACCGATTTTAATGAAATTTAAAACATAGATAGAACCCTATTTTTATGGACACAAAAGGGATGCATTTTTTAAAAAATAGGACCACGAGGGGAGATAGGGGCAATTTCTGCCTCTCAACCGGATTCTGATGAAATTTAAAACATAGATAGTTTCATATCTATATGGACACGTAAGCTATAAAGTTTTTCAAAAATAGGACCACAAGGGGAGGTAGGGAGCAATTTCTACCTCTCACAAACTTTCAAACCGATTTTAATGAAGTTTATAAGCATGGATAAATCCATATTTATATGGACATATAAGCATGATGCATACTGTGGTGTAGGGTATCATATGGTCGGGCTTAACCGACTATACTTTCTTACTTGTTTTAATTAACTGTACGTATATAAATATGGGAATGTAAATTTGTCTGTAATATAAGTACAAAATCTTGAAGTCAAAAATATTTTTTACTTTTTTTCTTATTGTCCTCTATTTTTATTTTCAAAATCTGGTCGCTTTACTTAAACGGTGTCCTGGCAGGATAGTTGGTAGTAATCAAGTCTATCAGTGCGAGGGTTGTGGGTTCAACAGTTGACTTAAAGTTTTAGAAAGTCAAATATATACGAATATTTAATAATACAGGCCAACAAATTTTTAACAGAGCAAACTTTTCTCAAGATTTCAGTTGCGCTGTACCCCAGAATTGATTGATTGATAAAAAATTAAAAAAAATCTTAAAAAATTAACTCAAGATTATAAAAAAATTAAAAAAATAAAAAAAACAGCGAAAATACCATGAATATAGCAGAGAAGGAACAAGATATCACAAAGGTTTAACTTTTTTAAAATAAGATTTTATAAGTTAAGAATTTTTTAAGCAGTTATAACGTCTCAAATTTGGCGAAAAACATGGGTGTTTTAAAGTTTAAGCGAATATTCGGATTCAGAGCAACTTAAACCTTTAGTAAAGTTCGTTTATCCCAGGGCTTAGATTTTTTTGCAGGTCAACCAATATACAAAGTAAATCAAAAAGTATCTGTTGAATGTTCCGTTGCTTACGGTCTTTTAGATTTTAGGTGTCGATATATACATCGCTTACCATTTTCAAAAAAGATACATACTTTTTAATTTTTAGTTATATTATTTTAGCGGTACAAATACAAATACTTTTTAATACCATGAATTTGTTGATTTTGTTTTAATTTTATAAATAAATCACAAAATTTAAAATTTTTTTTTCTATTCAAGAAAAAAGTTTTTGTTTTGAGTTCGTTCTGAAAAGGTTGGACACTAATAATTGTGTGTGTTATTTAAATTATTTCATCATATTTTCTTGGTTTTAAAAATAAAACCATAAAAGCAAGTGCTAATTAACTTTTAACTTTAACATTGATTATTTAAATTAAAGGTAAATTAAGAATCTAAATTGTAAAATAAAATGTGTGATTTTTTCCAAACATATAAAACAAATGAAACTTATAAAATATATAATTATAATAATAATTGTTTAAGAATTTGTTTCATAAAATTTTATTTGAAAATCTGGATGGTCAAACTTTATTTTTAATGTATGGCTTGTTTATTTATTTATTTAGAATTTCGTCTTAACATTTCATAAGAAAGTAAAATTGATAAGTTATTTTACATCCGACTCAGTCCGCTATCTCCATTACTTCAGGCGGCTTCCATACAAAATGTTTAATACAGACTAGAAATATAGTGAAGTAGAAGTCCCATAATTGCCCGGGTGTCGCCCCTAGGGGGATAAAATGTATGACCAACCTCAAATGGTTTTTTGCTCTTAATATTTTCTCGAGACATACTTGAACTTAACCTCCACTTCTTATGGGTGCCCCCATACAAATATGTATTGCGTTTTATGATATTCTTAAATTAATTTAAATTCTTCGTCTTTTGCGAATAAAATCAAAAGTTAACACATTGTAATCACTTTTGGCTTGTTTTGTTTGCAACTGTTTTGGTGTTATGTTTGTGTACAAATTCACAAACACAAAAAGAAGTTTTATAGTTCATGTTTTTAAAAATACTCTACTTTAGTGTACAGATTTTTCGAACTCTAAATATGACAACAAAAAATATTCACCCCTATCGTGAATAACAAGTAAAAATCTTGTTTCCATGAAAATTTTTTTCCCCTCAAAGGAAAAAATGCTATCCTGAATCTCCCGTGCACTTTTTTCCCGTTATCAGTTAATTTAAAATAGAAAAAAGAATAAAGAAAATTTAAAATCAAAGAAATTTTCGTTCAAAAATATACACGTCTAGCTATATATTCATCATCGCACAGTCTAAATGCCTGAAGCTAAAAACTTGAAATTCGGACCGGAGGTGGGTCTCTCCCCAAATCGGTCCACTAAGACGGGATTTTTAGAAATTCGAATGTTTAGGGGGTAAAAAAAGTGTAAAAACAGGTAAATTCGATAACCTTATATCCCCAAAACCAAAAGAGATACAAAAAAACTGTAATACTTATCGTTGTTCTTTAAAAAAATAAGCGCACAGGTATATGGTACTTTTTTGGAAATTCTGCTCTTTTAGGGAGACACGCGTTAATCCTGAGTTTTGGTACTTTTTGTCACCCCATCAATCTTTTGAACCAATAAACCTAGAAACAAAGTTTTTACCACATTCGGAACTTATCAAAAAAATACGAATATGCATTTGGTACTAATTCGATCGTTAAAGAGGTGAAAATCGTAACTGTTTTTGGTACTTTTTTGTAAAAACATTTTTCTCCATTCATTGATATATTCGTACTAAATTATAGGGCCCCACTACAATACAGCAATCTTTGATACTTTAATGGGGGTGGGGGGGGGGGGGGGGGGAATAGTGCCAAAATGGGTTTCTACAACTGGTATTTTTTTGATTATCGTTAAGCTGCGCACACAGTGGGCTTGTGCGCGAACATTTTAAAATGTTTTCATTTTAGTGTACAACAAACGGTTAATTGTATCTATTGCGCAGTTGTCTAGCATTCAAAATTTTTTTGTTTTCTTCTTCGAATTTCTTCTTTTGTTGTGTAAACAAATAAATAATCAAAAGTGCAATTGCATCATTCACTTTACAATTCATGTTGTCTTTTTGAAGTTTAAGATTATTGTGATTTGTTCGTCGTGCGTGGAGAAATGGTACGCCAGCAAATCACACGCACAAATCACTAGGTCAGCTTTAAATACAAATTGTATGGGCTTGATCATTTTTCACAGTCAGAATACGCTTTCCGTTCTTGTTTAGATATGAATGTAAAGAAGCTTTTTTAATGCCATCACAAAAAATTTATAAACGAATTTTTTTCTTAAGATTTTAAAGACAAAGACGACTGTTTAAATATGGCCAAGCGTGACCATATGACACCAAACAACACAGTATTTACGGACAACTCTTTTCAAGCACAGACCTACCAAAACAAATAATATCATCAGAATCTTCATAAACATATGAAATTTTTCGTCTTAAAGTAGTTTTAGGGAGGAGATTTATTTAGGACTTATGATCAATTCTGGACCTTCCGCCAGAAAATGTTGCCAATTTTTAATTATCTCCCAACTTGCGATCTGGACTTTGCGCACAAAGTTTACGTTGACAGACACTTTGTCTGAAAGAAAAAATGGATTTTATTTATTTTGCTGTTTTTAAGACAGTTTTTGTGAAAGCATTACGTGTACAAATAAGTGAGCTTAAAAAAGACTTGCGATAAATACTGTTCAATATTTACAGAATTGGAGGGAATATTCATAAAAAAACAACATGCTTTTAATGCTTCTAGTTATACAATGTATTTGAGCACTTTATGTATTAGCAGATTACCTTTGTCTTCTAATAATCTAATTAAAGTACTATTAAAATATGAAATTAAAGTATCGTTGGGTCAGTCTGATTAAACAGCCATAGCATTAAATAATTAATTGAGTTTTAGTGGGCTTTTTAGCTAAAATAGCATCTTATCACTTCGAAAACAAACAAAATAAAAAAAATTTTAAATCTTCAGATGCATTTTAGAAATTTAAGAAAACATATAAAAGCAAAATTTTCTTAATTTCTAACAACAGTTTCACTGTAAACGCTCTTAGAAAACCATCAGCAATACCAAATATTCTGCAAAATGTTTAACTGGACTAATAAACATGTTGTTTATGTTGGAGGCTTCAGTGGCATTGGTTACCAAGTCTGCCAAATGATGATGAAGAAACCAATTAAAGTGAGTCTAATAACAAAGAAAAATATGATCTAACAAGAGAATTAATCAACATAAAAATTGTATACAAAAATTTTGTATTTATCAGTGTTTAGTTGTTTGCGGTCGTATGGAAAATGTTGAAATGCTTAAAAAACTTCAGGCTCTTAATAGCGCCACAAAGGTAATGTTTGTCCAAGTGAATATTGCAGATTATTCGAGTATTGTTAAGGCAGTGAAACAAGTTGTTGATCACGTTGGCCATGTCGATGTTTTAATAAATGGTGCTGGTGTTTTAGCTGATAAGGATATTGAAACAACAGTGGCTGTTAATTTGGTAAGTTCTTAAATTTCTTTTTTCTAAAAATGCATGAAATTCTAAGAAAAAATTACAGAAAAACTTAAATCATAGTGTCGGAGTTTTTGAATATCCATTTAAAAGAAATTATTTTTGGAATCATATAATCATATTTTTATACATATAAAAGTTTTCCGTTTTCGAAATTTAATTTGCTTTTTTTAAAAAGCTAAACGAATTTCACGATTTCTTTATGTTATTAATATTTGCTTACCTTTTTATAACATCTTAGACTGGCCTAATAAATACCACCCTTTTGTTCATGCCCTTCATGGACAAGACCCAATCAGGCAAAGGTGGTGTTGTAGTGAACATCTCCTCTGTTTATGGCTTAGAAGCTGGACCAGCTTTCAGTGTTTATTCAGCTGCCAAACATGGTGTAGTAGGATTTACTAAATCAATGGCGGTAAGGTTTTATAAAAATATTGTAACTAAATAACGATAATAAATACGTTTCATTTAATTTATAAAGCAAGAACATTATTATAACAAAACTGGTGTGGCTTTCTTGTGCATATGCCCTGGCATGACCTCCACCGAATTGATGATGAATAAGCGTGACATGAATTGGATGAAATGGGTACCACATAACGAGGAAATGTGGAAAATAGTTATGGATACTAAAATGCAAACACCCGAACATTGTGCTGTACACATGATGAAGGCTATTGAATTGGCCAAAAATGGTGGCATTTACATCTGCAACGTTCAGGGTATGAAAGAAATTACACCAACTGTTTATTGAGAGAAAAGGATTTTGATGTGGGATGAAAAAATAAAAAAAGTATAAACATAAAAATAAAAAATAATTGTACTTTAATTGTACTCCTTGTGGAACATAAATGTTTGTTAACTAGCTGACCCGACAGACGCTGTCCTAAAAATTTCGAAAATGGCGGAGTTGCACAACATATGTTCGCAAAACTCAAAAACGCCGAAATTCGGCAATAAAATTTCCTTTAAGAAAAGTATTTTTTTTTTCAAATATGCACAGTCGTTTTTGAAACAATATTTTTTTTTTTGGAAAAAAAATTTAATTTTTATTAAAATTTCGAAATTTTTGGTTTTTTAAAAACTTATGGAAAATTTTTTCCAGACGTATAAAAAACGAAATTACAAACAAAACAAGCCATTAATGATTAAAATCTGTTAGCAACTCACAGGCGCGGATCCAGCTTGAGCCTTAGGGGGGGAAATTTTGTGTGATACAAAAAAGTAAAAAATTAGTACTTTTTGCAATTTTTGCGAATATCAAATTCTTCATCGCATAGCCGTATAGACCGTGAAAAAATATTAAGAAATTATTATTAATACGATCTTCATATGACGTGCTAAATTCCCAGTTTTTCATATTTGATAAATACACTGAAATTTATTGTTGAGGGAAAGCAAGCCTCTATGCGCATTTCGCCGGTTGCTTACACCAGCTCATCAGGAAACCTTTTCCAAAGATTTTAGAAAAGCCAAAAATATTAAACAAATAAAACCTTAAGCGAATAAGAGTTATAAACACTCTAAGTCTTACCAATCACAATATCAAAGCTTAAACAAAACACCAACAATAAACAGTGAGTTTATCTTTTCTTACATCCCCCTACAATTGGTTGGGTTCTTTCCGACTCGAATTGTAGTTGTAAGTGGGTTAAAAGAAAAAAACAAAATTAAAAAACAAACTGCTTCATTCTATTATCTTCGTAAGAAAACAACAAAAAAAAAAAACAATTTGCCAATTCAGTTTTATGCACGGGCACATGCAATTATATTATCAAAGTTATTTTCGGGAATACAAAGTTTATTATTAATACGATCTTCATATGACGTGCTAAATTCCCAGTTTTTCATATTTGATAAATACACTGAAATTTATTGTTGAGGGAAAGCAAGCCTCTATGCGCATTTCGCCGGTTGCTTACACCAGCTCATCAGGAAACCTTTTCCAAAGATTTTAGAAAAGCCAAAAATATTAAACAAATAAAACCTTAAGCGAATAAGAGTTATAAACACTCTAAGTCTTACCTGTAACAATATCAAAGCTTAAACAAAACACCAACAATAAACAGTGAGTTTATCTTTTCTTACATCCCCCTACAATTGGTTGGGTTCTTTCCGACTCGAATTGTAGTTGTAAGTGGGTTAAAAGAAAAAACAAAATTAAAAAACAAACTGCTTCATTCTATTATCTTCGTAAGAAAACAAAAAAAAAAAAAAAAACAATTTGCCAATTCAGTTTTATGCACGGGCACATGCAATTATATTATCAAAGTTATTTTCGGGAATACAAATTATGTTTTACTTTTTCGCGATCGTGAAGAAAGTTTTGAATTTCAATTTTTCTCCTTACTATACAAAATTAACATTTAATTACAAAATTTTAAGTATTTTCGAATAATTTCATGAATATAAGATCTTACCATTTGTACGGAAGAACTAAATTTGAATGGCAAATGATAGATGTTGTGATAGATGAGTTGTTTGGCGGATATATGAAACAGTGATAATTTTCAGCAGCGTACTAATATATGCGCGGAATGAGCTATTTAAATTTCACAAGATATTTTTCCATTATGTAAATCAACTCGCACTTTAAACTTAAAATTTATTTCGTTAAACCCAAAAAATTGCTTTACAATTTTGTTATACAGTTGCTTATTTTATGTATTTATGCCTGTATTCATAAAAATATTTTAAATTAAATAAAGGCTTTTAAACCAAATTTTCTGTGAAAATTTTCCTTAATAAACGTTTATTAAATTTTATAATCATTTATGAATATGGGGGCTAAAATATATAGCATATGGGCATTTCCCCAGAATGGTCTACCAGGATGAAAAAATAAAATGTTGATATAATCAACATTTTATTTTTATATAATTAATTATCATCGTCTTTTATTGTTTATTATTAGAAAAAATGTCTATGTTCATATAAAAGAATGGTTTCCAAGCATATCTGAGCTGTTTTACTTGAGGAAATTGGGCTGGAAAATGGACAATTTTATAATTTCCTGTATTTTCTACTTCTAAAGACATTTTTATATACTTATTTTACATGCAAAAAATATGTTATGTTTACACTCTTTCTTCATAATCTCTCCATTACAATTAATTGAAAAAGGAGTATTAAGTTTTTTTGTTACGGAAATTTGAAGACATTTATGGTAAAATGCATGGTGATAATAATAAAAAAAACATATGGAAAAATCGTGCGTTCGCGACCGGTAAATAAGCCAATTAAACAAAAACCAAGAGAGATATTTTATTTTGTAAATACTGGATGGAGACCTACATAAATACACTTTTAAAATAAATTAATCACTTTTGAATATTCCGTTCCATTGCGCAGATTTTTACATTTCACTATTGTCAGCCAAAGTTGACTTCTATTTTGCGTACGTTCGTGACCACACGTTTATAACTCTTATTATGAAAACTTAAACTCGATGAAATCCATCTTTTGTACTAAACATAGAGCTACCCAAATGCTATCGAATCGCAAAAAAATGCCAGGAAATGTTTTGTTTTCTATATTATTTGTACATCAAAAGCGTACGAACGTACGTTAGTTACCCCAGGAAATGCCCATATATAAACAATAAATGTACCATATATAATGTGTATGGAAATTAAAAAAAAAATTGTTTTGAGGAGCTTTAGAAATTGCATTTGGTGCGGAACCTTTTTTTTTGGCCAAAATGGCCTAAAAAAATTATTTTCATTATCAATACTAAATTGCCCATCGCGTGGTGGGATGAAGAAATTTTGTCCAAAAAAATTCATTACCCTAATTAAAAAAACTCAACAAAAAGGTTAAATAAAATATAAGATCAGTTCAATATACATTAATATTTTTAATTTATGATTTCCTTGTGAAGAAAATTTAGACAGTACAGTCTATCTTCTGTCATTGTTGATCTGAGCCATGTTTTTATTTGACGAAGGGTAGAAAATGACCTTCCGCTCGTAGCTTTACTGACGAGCTTTGAAACGAAAATTTGAAATATTTTTCTTAGATTTGGGTAGATATCTTCATCACAGTTTATTAAAGCATCTACAACGTTATCTGATAGATCAGGCTCACGTTTAGATGTTAGTAGGTGTTTATCGCTTTTCTCAAATATAATCAGCTCATCAGCTAGTTGTGGTTTTAACAGTTTTGTATCTGTATATGACTTGATTACACTTTGAGGTAGAAGTTTAGGTATGTTCAATACATTTGGGATATCTATTAAGAAAGTTGTTATGAGATCTTCTAAAATAAATTCAATAAGAGGAATGTAACCTACAACTCGGTAGTAATCTTCAACATTTTGGATGTGATTATTTCGTTCAAATCTTGTCTTTTAACTTTAACCTTAACTTTTTCAAAAATCGCTTTAAATTATTCTTCGGCTTTATTTCTTTTTTCTTCAAGGCACATGATTAAAATTTTGATAAGGCTTGATCCTTTTTGAAGATCTATATCGTGCTTTTGTAAAATGATACTAAGCGGCTGTGTTACAATAAGTATCACACTTAATATGTATATTTCGCAAATAAGTTCAAAAGTACTATGTGAGTTCCTTAATATAAAGGTAAAGATACAACCTTTTCACTCACATTTTTTTTCCAAAGATTCTACTATATGATGTACACTTGTTGCAAAGTGTTAAATTGAGTCGTGACGGTCCACCCATCTTGTCTCGCATATTGTAGAGAGTTTAGCTCCCAAATTCTTTGCTAAAACTGTGTTTCACTTGGGTTGATTATATTTAAAAAATGTTGTCGTTGTCGTTTCTTTAACAAATGATACAACTTTTTGTATTAATGGCACTTTATTGCTTTTATAAATTGAGTTGTTCGATTTATGGGAATATCAAGGCGTTTGTTTCGCATTTGTCGCTTTTTCACAAATTTTGAACAGCAGGATCTGTTCCATCTCCTACATAATTTTTTAGGTCAGGACCAAAATTTGTCAAAGCTTTGAGAGCTATTGATGATAGTGCCTTCGCATCAATTGACACATCAACGTCATCAATATATTTTGAAGCCTCTTCAAATGCGTTTACAACAAAGCCAATAAATTCTTCCCTAAAAACTTTTTGTTGTATGTTGAAATAGCTTAAAGATAAGGAATCCCCGACAAATCCGTGCTTTCGTCAAAAATTATCGAATAGAATTCTGATTCATATAACACATACATACATAAATATTGCAAATACTAAGGCTTTTTAATAATTCAACCGCACGCATTTACAAGTCAAACGTTTAGTCTTTGGATATAGATAGCACCTGCTGGGATTGAATGTAGAACAATAAGTATTTGAATACGTTAAACTACATGTTTCATTGGAAATATCTATTAAATAACTATTAGGATTAAGATTTGCATACTTTTTGAAAATTTCGTTAGAGATTCCATAAAAAAAAAACGAAAAACCCCTTGCTGGGATTTCCAAAAATTTTGTACATTAAAAAAAATATTATTATTGGGAATTCTTGTATTATCGAAATTAACAAAACATATTTTTATAATTTACGGGGGGGAAATTTCCTTATTCCCCCCCCCCCTGAATCCGCGCCTGGCAACTCACAAAAGTCGAAAAATTTAATTTATAAATATATTGAAGAAAAGCCCCATAAATGCCTAGGAGTCGCCCCTAGTAAGATAAAATGTATTACAGACCTATTAGTTTTTTGCCCTTAACATTTTCTCGAGACGTACTTGGATCTTATCTCCACTTTTTAGGGGGGCTCCCATAAAAATATGTATTGCGTTTTATGAAATTCTAACATTAATTAACATTTTTCGACTTTTGTTAATAAAATCAAAAATTGCTAACAGATTTTAATCATTTATGGCTTGTTTTGTTTGTAATTTCGTTTTTTATACGTCTGGAAAAAGTTTTTCATGAATTTTTAAAAAACCAAAAATTTCGAAATTTTAATAAAAAAATAATATGTTTTTCCAAAAAAACATATTGTTTCAAAAACGACTGTGCATATTTGAAAAAAAAAATTACTTCTCTAAAAGGAAATTTTAATGCGGAGTTTCGGTTGTTTTAGTTTTTTCAATAAGCTAAAGCGTTTTTGAGTTTTGCGAACATATGTTGTGCAACTCCGCCATTTTCGAATTTTTGTATGGGGACCCTAATGATTAAAGATAGAGACTAGGTATGTTCTGAAAAAATGCTCAGGTAGCAAAAATATTGGAGGTCCGTTTTTGTTTGGGGACCACCCTAATGATTAAAGATGGAGACGAGGTATGTTCTGAAAAAATGCTCGGGAAGCAAAAATATTGGAGGTCCGTCATATATTTGACTCCTCTAGGGCCACTCTGGGGCTAGTTAAGGCGGTGGCGGGTAATTTTATAAAAAACAATATTAAGTATGGGAGCCCCCTTAAGAATAGGGGGTTAGAATGGTAATAAAAAATGTAGGAGGGGAAATATCAGTGGGATTCAGTCTTACATTTAACCCCTCTAGGAGCGACTCAGGGACAGTTGTGAAGCTTTTTTGGCTTTTGTATCGTTTTCCCCTAGCTTTGACGCCGATGAGGAGCCATTTACCCCCATCCCACCCCATTAATTTTTTGGCTCATGCGTTTTTTTTACAAACTTCACAAAATTGGGGGTTCTAGCGTATCGAAATCAAAAAGTCGTGCACTAATCCATACCTAATGTACATATAAAGGGTGGTTAAATTGTAAGGGTCGATGTTGAATGTGAACCACACCTAAACGCCAAGTTTTTTTCCGAATTTTATTTGACGTTTCTCTATTTCAGACTTACTCAATTTGAACCATGGAGAGATACACAATCCAACAACGTGTTAAAGTTATCCAGACTTATTATGAAAATGGACGTTCAAATCAAAATGCATATCGTGCACTTCGTGATTTTTTTGGTCAATTTGATCGTCCAAATGTGCATACAATCGCAAAAATCGTGGAAAAATTCGAGCAAACCGGGTCTGTAGAAGATGTGAGAACACCAGTGCATGCTCGTACAGCTCGTACTGCAGAAAATATTGCTGCTGTTCGCGATAGTGTGGCTGAAGAGCCGTCCACCTCAACTCGTCGTCGTGCCCAACAATTGCACCTCTCACGCTAGTCGTTGATGAACATTATGCATAAAGACTTGCATTTACACGCTTACAAGGTGCAATTGGCTCAAGAACTAAAGCCTCTTGACCATTCCAAACGTCGTGAATGGGCAGAATGGTGGCAAGAAATGGCAACAGTGGATGATCAATTTTCGAAGAAAATCATCTTCAGTGATGAGGCACATTTTCACCTCAGTGGATTCGTCAATAAACAGAATTGCCGCATTTGGGCGAATGAGAATCCAAGAGTGATTGTCGAAAAACCAATGCACCCACAAAGAGTGACTGTTTGGTGCGGTTTATGGGCTGGCGGCATCATCGGGCCGTATTTTTTCCAAAATGAGGCCGGTCAGGCAGTTACTGTGAATGGTGTTCGCTATCGTGAGATGATAACGAACTTTTTATGGCCCGAATTGGAAGATATGGATGTGGACGATATGTGGTTTCAGCAGGACGGTGCCACTTGCCACACAGCTAACGAAACAATGGCTCTTTTGCGCAACAAATTCAATGGCCGTGTTATCTCACGTAATGGCGATGTCAATTGGCCGCCAAGATCATGTGATTTGACACCGTTGGACTTTTTTCTTTGGGGTTATTTGAAAAAAAAAAGGTGTACGTCGATAAGCCAGCAACAATTCAAGAGCTAAAGGATGAGATAATTCGGCACATTAACGGCATAGAACCTCCATTATGCCTCAGGGTCATCGAAAATTTGGACCATCGGATGGAGGTGTGCCGCCGTGGTCGCGGCGCCTAATTGGCCGATATTTTGTTCCATACATAATTGAGTAATACCAATATATCATAATAAAATAAAATTACAATAATTTCCTAAATAGTTTGTGTTTTATTCAAAATCAACATCGGCCCTTGAAATTTAACCACCCTTTATGTTGTGAATCTTGTAAGAATCCACCGATTTGTACGTCTTCAATTCGCCAGCGATTACACTTTGAATCTTAAAATTCGTTTTTCGCAGCCAATATAGTACGTTTGCTCAACCAATCATGATTTCTGTAATTTTGTGTAATGTTTGGAAACACCTTTCAGATGAGTTCGGACTTTGATTCGGTGAGCGGCAGAAATTAACGGGAAATTGAATACAGCCGGTCGACATATCCATCGGGATTTTGCCGTTTCCTATGTCCAGCAATTGCTTGGAAAATACGTCTCGAGATTTATGTTCAGTCAATTTGAGCTTCATGTCGAGTTTCCACAAAGCAGACGACTTCAAACATGCATTAAGTTGGTCATGGTATCAATTGCAGTGTTGGCCGAAAATCATCTGCCAACAGAACCATCATACCTCCACATCGGCTTTGATTGTTTCGTAAATCTTGCAACGTTTTGTCTAATGCCTGCAAAGATTTTTTATGCGCCATTGTACATTCATCCCAAAAGATCAGTTTGCTTTGCTGCAAAACTTTGGCCATAGCACTGTTCTTCGATATGTTGCATGTTGGATTTTCATTGGTTTTCATATTAAATGGCAACTTAAGTGCCTTCCAACAATGTAGATGGAATACCTGACGATGCGAGTGCATTTTTTCGCGTTGCAACTCTTGATAAAATGCGTCGTGCATCGGACGATTTGCAGCTATCATACCTAACTCAGATAAGACATTGTTCAACAGCATCAAGCACATTATCCTCAATTAATATCAAAGCCTCGTTGTAAATTTCGTTGTTGTGTTGCAAATTTGGATTTGATGTTCTATTACGCATCTGATGCAGAAAAAAGTAGGCATTGCAAATTTTCCTTTCCGTAAAAATGGATTAATACGAACATTTGAAGGAAAAAATAGTCAAATCGATGGTGTCGTTTTCTGATTTTAGGTAAATCGAAAAAAGGGGCGTAAAAGTGGGCGGGGCAAAATTTTCTTACCGCAAAAACCTAGGTTGGACCATGGTCATCATTAGAAAGAAAAAATCGTCCAAATCGGTCCAGACGTTCTCAACTGATGCAATAACCAACGAACAACATGGATTTTTATTTATATAGATTAAATGAAGTAGATTTTTAATTTTAACCAAATTATGCATTCTATACAACAAAGTGAAACTTAACCAGCAAATATGATTAATATATGAGCCGTTTATTTTGAAAGTGGCATAAGTCATTTCGGTTTTTAAGTCGAGATATTTAAGGGTTTGCGTTTTAACACGTTTAAAAATATGGATGCTAACTTTCGAGAAGATTCACTTGTATTTGATACATCATGATAATGATATTTTTCTCGGTATTTATTATTATTATATTTATTATTAACTCGATTTTTTTTTTGAAAAAGTGACTAATGCCACTTTCAAAATAAACGGCTCATATATCTGTTTTTTTTTTGTAATTTATTCGAATTTTTAGACCCAGATACCATGTACAGTGGGACATGGTTATAAGAAACTCGAAGGGACCAACACTTTTAGTTCGTTATAATACATACATACATATATGTATCCGTAAAGATGAAATTTCAAAAGTTTTAATATTTTGTCACTGTGCTAGTCGCAAATTTTAACATGCTGGGCAAGCTTCTGGTAAAGCTAATTCTAGTACGCTGAATTAAATGGTGAATTTTTTATTATTTTTTAGCAGAAACTTTTTTTGCGATTTTTGAAAGAATTTTTTTTCTTAACTCCATTGAATATGGGCATTTCCGTCAAAAGGTCCACCGTGACCGAAAATTTAAAAGTTATTAAAAGCTGATTAATTTACGATATTGTTATAGAGAAATATTTGGATTTTACTAATTTTATAAATTTACTCATAAATTTGTTCACTTAGATGAACAATCAGACTGCAAAGTTGTGCAAACGTAATTTCTTATATGTGAGAATGTTTTATTGTATGTTTTCCTTAATATTTATCTTTCTTAAAAGAGGTGATATTTGATAAAAATTATTCCAAAAAAATTTTCTTACATGGTCTGTAATCTAAGGAAGAGTTCAAAGAGAAATATGTTATTCGGATTAACGGTAAATTTTTATTTTATTTTGATCATTATTCAGTTAAATTATTACGGAAAAAATTTCACGTTCGAAATGTCACGTATCGACCCAGATTTTGGCTTAAAAAAGAAAGAAAATACAGAAGATTTTGGAACCAAACCAAGACATTTTAATGTTACATTGCTACGTAAAATTCTGAAAGTATTTTGACTAAAAAATTGTGCCAAGTTTCGCTGAATTACGCCTTTTTATACATGGCCAAAAAAACTACTTCTGTTTTTTTCACGTTCGAACCGCTACTTCTTTTGCCATTATCTTTGACCTAGAATCGTGCCCTCCATAAACTTAAGCATAGATAACAGTGCTTTCTTAGTGCTTTAATTTAAGGGCTAAGAAAACATAAAAATATTTTTTGCTTAAAATGTTATTGCATTTTTAATGCGTACGACTGTCACGTTCAACACTTTGGAATTACCCATATTTTTCTGAACCCTACTTAATATATATAAAAAATAACATATCATTGTAGTTTGTGCCGGTTTACACACGCCAAGTTTAACTCGTCAAGTCCTGAGTTTTTAGGAGAGAGGGGGAAAGAAATGGCATTCTCGTTCATCTGACTTTTATGAAAAAAGGACTAATGCCCGTAATTTCTACAAAAAGAAATCTAGCTGTGTATAGAAATCTATGGAGTAAAAACTGCCATATTTTAAAAGAAAACTGAAGGTTAAAACACATTGGCTAGACGTTAATTGAAATAGATAAATTTAACTGTTAGGTACGAACACGACCAGCATTATTTTTGTAGAAATTACGGGGATAACTGTTACGGTCCCTGGTTTAAGGGGGATATTAAAATGTGTTCGTTATAAAAAAAAAGTTCGCTATGCCAATGTTCATTATAAACATACAGGGGTGTTCTGGAAATCGAAAACGCAAAACGCATGAATTTTTAACGTCGTTTTTTAATAAAATTTCTGTAATCAAAATATTTTATGACAAATATATTTCTCTATTAAACAGAATTTTATAGCAAAAATTATAAAAATAACATTAAAACTTTATTGAAAACATCTTCCCTGATAGTTGTTTTATAGAAAATAATTAGAACCGGAGAAAAGTGTTGGATATTGAGATAGTTCGTTATATCCAGTGTTCGTTATAATTGTGTTGCAATGTATAAGATTTGTTTTAAATTAAAAACAAACCGAATCGCACACAAAAAAAAATTTTGAAAAATTAGATTGTATTCAATACGAATATTCTTGTTTTAATTTATATTCTTTTCGAAAATAAAAATTCATAATCGTTTCAAGTTTTTTATGCAAAAAACTTAACAAGAAAAACAAGTTAGAGTGCTATATTCGGCTGTGCCGAATCTTTGATACCCTCCACCGATAGTTTAAATGTTGAAGGAGTAATATCTGTATGATGTTATTATTATCTTAAACTGTGACGATTTGTTATTAATTATGGTTTTAGGCGACTAAACTTTTTTCCGGTAGTAGGGTTTATATGGGGCCTAGGGTAAATTATGGACCGATCATCACGAAATTTCACAGTGTTATTTCTAGTTCTAAAAAACTGTGACGTTCCAAATTTTGTTACGCTAGCGTTATTTTTTACGGTTTTAGGCGTACAAAACTGTTTTCCGGGAGTATTGTTTATATGGGGCTTAGGGTAAATTATGGACGGATCTTCACGAAATTTAACAGCATGATTTCCAGTAATAAAACAAATTTTTGCAAAATCTTATCTCATTCCGTGCCTTGTTCCAGCATTTATGTTATTTTTTCAATTTCAATTTTCAATTATCAATTTTTTTAGGTGGTGGTTCCACATTTTGATTTATAGCTCTGGTCCTACAGAACCGATTTTGCTGGATTTCAATCCCAAACTGCTTAGGATAACTACAAGCATTTTGGCACCAAGTTTGTTCCTTTGTTTTGAGTTGTTTGAAAGTGAGCATGTTTTCAACAGACGGACAGACGGACATGGCTAAATCGACTTAGAATTACTCAAGGACCCAGAATATATATACTTTATGGGGTCTGAGATGAATAATAAAAAAGTTTCACACGGAATGACAAACTTAATATACCCTCTTCACAACTAATTGTGGTGGAGGGTATAAAAAGGAGATATGCATAAAAATATGCAAAAAGGCCTGATAAAAACTTTATCATTGTTTAATATGTATGTATATATAAAAAAGGCAAGCTGCGTTTAACCATCTGGAAATCTGTTTGTTTTGTTTGTTTGATTTTTTTGTGGATGAAATATTCTTAGTTAGTAACTAAGTAAGTAAGTAGAAATATATATCAATAATTCCGTTCGAGTACTTTTACGGTAAAATGCTGTAAATAACCTAGCATTTTCACATGCCACTGCCAGTTCGAAAAACCCAATACACGTACACTTTTTTACTAATACACTCACATTTTTCGCAATGGCAGCTCCAGTGGCAGCAAAAATTGCATGCGAGTGGAGTTTTGGCACTCGCATGCCACTAAATGTCAAAACGATAAGTAATGTTACCCTGTTAAAAATTAAATGCAAATTTACTGGATTTTTGTAAAATTGTTAATTATGTTTCAACTTGTTAAATGTATTATTATGATGAAATTTTTGAAACGCGCATTAATAAAATCAAGTTTGTTAATTATAGAGCATTAATATTGTTTAAATAATGCTTATATAAATAAATTAAAAAATTTCCCCAAAAATGTGCGAATTTGATTAATTCGGTAACTCTATTTTGTTTTCTGATACTTTTTTTTTAATTTGAGAATTTAACAAATTTGCTCAAGTTGACGCTTCAACGACATTTTGGAAATGAACATGCAGTGGCATATGTAAACACAAAAGCCAATGGCATGAGATTCGACTATATCGAACAAATTTTCTTTGATAATACGTATACAGTAGTGGCATGCCACTACTTGCATGTGTAAAGGCAGGGTAAGTAATTACTGAGTAAACCGAAAAGTTACGTTAAAAAAAGCTATTGCCCTAAAGAGTACGCGAACGGAAAATTTGTAAAAAATTCGTATAAATTCGGCATCAGCTGATGGCAAACAAATGTAGTGTTGAACATACACTTTTTACTACTTAACTCGCTCTCTTTTCGGTACTCGATTAAATACTTTTTATTACACCAACATTTGAAAAAAATACAAACAAAATATAATATGTAATCTTTCATATTTGTTTTTTTTTTTAATTAATTTGATTGTGTCCGGTTAAATTTTTTATTGATTACAAGTGCAGGCATATGATATCGAGCAAAATTTATCGAAATTATTTATTTTGGTATCATGACACTTGATATAGAATGAAATGTATTGAAGTTGAAATAATAGCATTCGATATCGATTAACTCGACATTACATTTCTCGAGTTTTCATTCGATACGTCAGTGTCTATCGTATGCAAAAAGATACGATAGTTTATTCGATACGATAGTAATGATTGCGGTGATTAGACCCCAGTACTAAGTTCCCAAATACATACTTTCCACCTTTACAACTCCAAATAATTCAAACAACGAAAAAATGTCTAAAAGTTGGTATAGAACCATAAACATTTTTTTTTTTGGTAAAATGCTTTTTTGACCGCCTTTTACTCAATGCAAATGGATGAAACTTTGCAGGCGTGCATATTCTCGATGACAATACACGAATACATGGGCGTAGCCAGGAAATAATCTAGGGGGGCAAATTTTTTTAAATGTTCTTTTTTAAGAAAAGCGTTTCTTAAAAAAATTTTTTTAAATGTTCTTATTTAAATTAGAATAAAAATGTTCGTTTATACTTTATGTAGAACACAAAAACTAATTTCAGTTTTTTTATTGCTGTTTTGATGTTAATTCCCAAAATAAAAATTTTTATTTAAATTTCAAAAACAGGCAGGTTAATACAAAAACAAATGTTTACTTTTGGTTTTAGTTTTGTTTTGACTTTACTTTTTTTAAATAATTTTTTCACAATTTGTATGATTTTTGTTTGTTTTGCTTGTTTATGCGCCCCATACACGGTTCAATTCAGTTGTCAACTGAGTCTTTCAACTCAGTTGACAACTTCATCAACTCAATTGAAAGATTTTAAATTTATTTTAAAATTTAATGAAATAAAAGACAATTTTTAAAAAAGTTGACTACAAAAATTAATTTTGACAGCTAATCAAGAGACTTGAGCACACACAGTACAATCGAATTGAAAGACTTAGTAGTCAACTTGAAAAAATCAAAATCTTTTGATTTTTCTTCAACTAATTCGACAACCGTCAAACTGATCAACTGACAAGGCCATACACGCTTTGATTTGGACAACAACCGACTCAGTTGACAATTGAATTGAATCGTGTATGGTCTGCTTTACCTTTTGAATAATCGCTTTTTTTTTGTTTTTTTACTAAATTTAGCTAAAAAAATTTCTGAAGTAAATATTGGAAAATACTCAGCCAAGAAGTGTCACTTTACGCTCTTAATTTGTGTTCCCATTTACTGTATTTTGTGTAAGCGAAACCAATTTAGTAAAATTCAATAAAGTTCTGTAAAACATAGTAAGGGTATTCACGTCACAAGTTCCAACCTTGCAAAAAAGCAAAAGTGCAAAAATATAACAACAGCCACATAGACAATTAGTTGTGCGTAAATAATTGTCTTTGTGGTTGTTGTTATGCTTTTGCACTTTCGCTTTTTTCCAAGGGTTCAACTTGTGACGTGAATACCCTTAGTATAAACGCACCTAATATAATGTAATTTAAATTTAAAATAAAATTGTTGTTTAATACAGTTTTGAATTAAGATAAAAGTATAGCAGCACTACTAAATTTAAAAACAGCTGTTTAACTAAAGTTGTACAGTGTATTTACTTTCAAGAAACTTCTAATTGTTTTGGCTTTGCCTGATGTTTTTATACCCTCCACCACAATTAGTTGTGAAGAGGGTATATTCAGTTTGTCATTCCGTGTGAAACTTTTTTACTATTCATCTCAGACCCTACAAAGTATATATATTCTGGGTCCTTGAGTAATTTTAAGTCGATTTAGCCATGTCCGTCTGTCTGTCCGTCTGTCCGTCTGTTGAAAACACGCGCACTTTCGAAAACCTCAAAAGAAATCAACAAACTTGGTGTCAAATTGCTTGTAGTTATCCTAAGCAGTTTGGGATTGAAATTCAGCAAAATCGGTTCAATAGGATCTGAGCTATGAATCAAAATGTGGAACTACCACCTAAAAAAAATTGATAATTTTGTTACAAAAACTAACATAAATGGTGGAAAAATGCACAGAATGATATAAGATATATGATATAAGCCTAAAACCCTAACTAACAATGCCATCATTACAAATTTTGACAAGTCACAGTTACATAGGACTAGAAATTAAACAGTGAAGTTTCGTGAAGATCGGTCCATAATTTACCATAGGCCCCATATAAAACCTACTTCCGGAAAACAACTTAGTACGCCTAAAAACGTAAAAATAATGTTATCATAACAAAATTTGGTACATCAAAGTTTTATAGAACTAAAATTAAATCTTTGAAATTTCGTGAAGATCGGTTCATAATTTACCATAGGCCCCATATAAACTTTACTCCCGGAAAACAACTTAGTACGCCTAAAAACGTAAAAAGTAACGCTAGCGAAACAAAATTTGGTACGTCACATTTTTTTAGGACTAGAAATAACACTGTGAAATTTCGTGACGATCGGTCCATAATTTACCTTAGGGCCCATATAAACTCTTCTACCGGAAAACAGTTTAGTACGCCTAAAACCGTAAAAAATAATGCAATTATAACAAATTTTGGCTCGTCACAGTTTAAAAGGACTATAAATGATACTGTGAAATTTCGTGAAGATCGGTACATAATTTACCCTAGGCCCCATAGAAACCCTACTCCCGGAAACCGGTTTAGTACACCTAAAACCATAATTAATAATGCTATCATAACAGAAATTGGTACGTCACAGTTTTAAAGGACTAGAAATAACACTGTGAAATTTCGTGAAGATCGGTACATAATTTACACTAGGCCCCATAGAAACCCAACTCCCGGAAAACAGTTTAGTACATCTAAAACCATAATTAATAACAACTCGTCACAGTATAAGATAATAATAACAAATAGACATCATACAGATATTACTCCTTAAACATTCGAACTGTCGGTGGAGGGTATCAAAGATTCGGCACAGCCGAATATAGCACTCTAACTTGTTGTATTGTTGTTTTGATATTAACACCTTCTGGGCAAGGAAATACACAATGGAAACTTAAATAGAATTTGAATAACCAACTAAGACTATTTAGGTGTTATATAAAAAATTAGTGAAAAGCTTAATTTTGCATGTAAGCGAAATAATATTTAAATTAGGGAGAAACGAGACACCTTTTTGCCGATACGATACCGATTCCGACACTCAAAATGAAATTTCGGCGATACCAATAGTGATGCGAATATTTAATTTGAATTTAAGGTTAAATTGACAAAACTAAAGTAGAATAATGTTTTTACTATACAAAATTATAGTGTAGGAGATTATTAATATTTAAAATAAAAAGTTTAAAAAACAACGAAGTTGATTTTATGGTTAAATAAACAAAAAATAAATGTTTTTATAAAATAAAACAGTTTAAGTTTATTTAAAATTGAAATACATAAGATTTTTTTTTTTAAATAGAAGGTATTCTTAACTTTTGCGGAGATCGCAAATCTGTTTGAACCAGATCGAAAACTGTTTGAACCTTCAGTCGCCTTGCACTGAACCAAAAATCCAATGAAAATGTAAGTTAAGCGTTTATTAAAATATTTTCGTTGGCTCAACGAATTATTCGTTAATATAATGAAAATTTTAGGTATTATTTTATTATATTAACGTGTAACCACCAGGCAAAGAATGCGAAGATATGTGAAAATTTCGGTGTTATTTTTTAATTTGTTTTTTTTTGGATTAAATATTCATGTTAAAGAAAACTAATAGAGAGAAACATTGTTCATAAGATATACCCCTTAAATATTTGTAAATAAGGTTTTTCTCTAAAATAAATATTACGGAATTTATCAACAATTAAAGCGACCCATAGTGAGAAAAATAGCATTTTAGCAAACTTTGTGGGCTCAAGGCACGGCTAATAACTATGCAAACGATCTAAAATTTTATATATATATTTTTTTTCTAATTTGGAATCATTCTAAGGGGTTTGCCAAGTGAAAATACGAAAAAAATAACGGTCACCCTAATACATATTTATGTACGTCATAAATAAAAAAAGATAAAAATGAATCAAAAATTATAAAATGTAATAAATTAGTTCTCAAAATATTTTGCAAATGGTAAATATTTAAATTAAATAAATCTGTTAAATATTAATCTGTTTCCTTTTCAATTTAGTCAAGATATTTCTCAACCCTGGATGTCATTTTAAAGAAGTGGTAAAATTTTTCCTCAAAAATATGGTGGCAAATAAATATTTATGTATATTATTTTACTTTATATTAATTATTTATTAGTCACATACATTTATTCCAATTTAATTTTAAATAAAAAGCTGTTCTTCTTTGTACACAAATGAAAATTTCTTAAAATGTAAAATCTTCTTTTTATCATCCCAATGATATTTTCCTATTATCTAATAAGTGGTTATCTGGGGATATTGCTAGATAATCATCTAGAAGTATTGCTTTCTTATTGCTGAGAAGTATTGCCATCGAGACACGTTTCTTCCCGAGGGAAGTATTTTCCGCAATACGAAATCGATTATTGCCGCAATAATATTTTTCATCCAGGCAATACGTTTGGCAAGACATGAGGTGTATTTCTGTGTTTGCTGGGGACGTATCGTCGATATATTGGTATCGGTATTCGTTACATCCCTAATTTAAATACGATATCAAAAATTGGAATTAGTCTCTGAGTGAATCTTGACCAACCTTTGACACTTTTAGCCGATTCTAGTTCCGCACAGTAAATAATTATTTAAATACAAAACATTTTATGAAATTTTTTTAAAATATTTTAAAATCTTCTTAAATACATTTTTATTCAAATACGTACCTTTAAAAATAAAGTTCTAAAATATATTTTCATAAAAATTCAAGAAATTTTATATAAAAAATTCATAGAAGCAAGCTAACGCGACTTACAAAATAAGTTCACAATCCGACGAATAATTGAAAACCTTAATTGTGTCACTGATTTATTTGCACACTGTATTCATTCATCTCTTTTATCATTGCGAATAAAACAATTTGTAGCGACTTATTTTCTGTAATTGTTTACATAAAATAAATTGTGCTAAAAGTAGATCATTGGTTTTCTTTTTCGTCATATTATACTCGAACACTATTTTAACAGCTGGCCATAAGAACCTTATCAATAAATTTAAAATAGTGATGCCAAATGAGAAAAATAAACTTGAATAGTTTATTCTTTTAAAGTTTTTTTTTTTTTTTTTAAATCACAATTCATATATAATTTATTTTTTTTATAATTAATGTGCGATTCGCAATGTCTTTTTGAAACTGCTTTCTTGTAAATACAATGAAAATTTTATTTTACAGCATTTAGGTATCGTGTACGACTTTCCTCTTTCTATCTTTCAATAACAAACTCACAATAACTGCCTTAACCCGAAACAAAGTACACTTTTTCATACGTCTTTCCCTTTTCACTACTAAACTCAAATGTTTTCAGTAAATGTTTCATAATAAAATAAAGACTAAAAGATCGATATTTTGGACCGTTAATTATTTTTTTTTTTCAATATATGTATATATATATATATATATATATATCGGAAGACATCGATTTTAAAATTGTGTCTCTTGACATGAAATCCCCCATATGTATTTATATATATAGTTTTTTATTGCAATTTAGTCTAGAGCATGCAAAATTTGATATTTGTCAAAAAAAATTAAGAGTCTTAATCCTTATTGACACATCGTTGCGTATCTTCTTCGACCACATAAGCGCCAACAGCTCATTTTTCAGAAAACATAAAAAAACTTTTTAAATATGGGTTTTAGAACAATTTTTTTTTTAAACATGTTTGCGATGTTCTGAACAAAGATTTTTTGAAAAAATTTTTACTTACACGTAACTGTAGCCAAAGTTTTCGTTTGCAATTTTTATATAAAATTAAATTTTAATTTCATTACTTTTTTTAAATTAAGTCAGTTACCCCAATTTCTCTATCTCAAAGATTATGACCGTAAAAATTTTCCTATACAATACTTTTCCATACATTTTAAGGTTTGTGTGGGAGCTACTGTTAGGAGCAGAGATAAAGCTTTGAATCATTTACAAGAAATGTTAGTTATATAAAAATAGTTGGGGTCGGTCTTAGAAATTAACCCTCTATGAACACGCGTTAGCCTCTTAGGATCCGAAAGAGCGGGCTTTTGTAGGGGAGCCATGTTAAAATATCGAGATAGAACATTCCCAATAAAAAATGGAGCATCCAATGAATCAAGTTTGTAAGGAATAAACGTAAAAGTTTCGCTTACCATATCGTTTAGGGAAGACATAAGCAATACATTATTGAAACAAAAAGCGCTTTATTCAGCGCATATAATTGGCGAATGTAACGAACAGCTGTACTCGCTTAATTTTTTATTGTTAACATTATTCTTAAATATGCTTCCTTGCAAATCTGCTTCGTAGTAGGGAAATGTCGTGGCTTATCAAATGTTATATATGTTTTCTAGATTTGTTAAGAATTCGGTCACCTACCTAACTGCATCTGCGTATACCTTATTGCGTAGCGCATAAATGTGCGTTTACATTTTAAACTTACTATTAGTGCTTGCAAAACAAGAAATTTTTTGATTGGGTTGGCATACAGGAAAAAAAAGTTGCATATAATTAAAATAATGGAGGCTCGAGGAGCATTTGAGTTCTATAGGATACATATTTTTTGAGTTGCTCAACGAATTGTGTTGTTTTTCCGAAGTTACTGATTTTGAGGACTGCACCAAAAATGTTCCCTGAAACTTTCCACATTTTCTTTAAATCTCAGAAACAAATAACTTGGTTGGTGAGACTTTGACATTTCCAACTTTAAATAAAAAACCATTTTACTTTGCATGGAAATGTCATACAAAGTTGTCAAAACGATGTAATGCAATCGGGTGGTTAGTGAAAAAGTGTGAGTGTAGAGAGTTTTTCGAACTTGCACTTGCATGTGGAAACGGGGGGTTACGTGGTTAATGGAGAAACGCGACGATATGTAGTTCTGACAACTTACAATGGTTACTTTTACCCCCCGTTTCCACATGCAAGTGCAAGTTCGAAAAACTCAATACACTCACACTTTTTCACTAACATTCACACAATTTTTTTACTTTCAGCCAATCGGCTGTTTCGTTGATTATACGTATACAATACTTGCAAGTAATTTCTTGCATGTGGAAACGTGGGGTTTAATAACTTTCATGAAAAGATTTCGTCGCTTTGTTGTGAATTTTTTAGTTACGTAACGTCGTGCTGGCACCTTTGCGTTACATTTTTAGACCTGTTCGTATTTGTTTTAAAATTTTTTTAGTTTTGTTTTTAAATCTCTCTAATACAACTATTTTCCAAGTTCAAAAAATTTTTAAGAAAAGCCATCGTTAATTTTGCTTTTGGTTGCCGTTTGAAAGGAATCAGATTTTTTTAATAATAAGCTTTTCATACTCCATTGTTGTTCAATTGACTAAAATACATCACTTTTTAAAAAATATTTAATTCAAATTTAAATTTAAAAAAAAATTGTATTTTCTTCATACCGCAACAAAACAAATACGTACGCACTTTTTGCTGTCAATTAACATTGAATTCTATTTTCAACCGATTTATCAGCAACAGAACAGAACGAAAAAGCGAAAACAAACCACACAAACAGACTTTCAATTGTTCCGAAACAAAACAGCTGATTCATAACAGAAAAGCACGTACAAACTAATTCCTTGCCTTAATACATTTCAATTAGTTGCATTCAAATTCCCAAGTTTTTATCTCAAACTGAAATTCCTCTGGCAGCTTTAATTGAATTGCTCTTATCAGTTGGTGGGGTTCATTAGAATTTATTTTCTTCAACGCCAGCTGTCATAGTAAAAGTTTTTGCAATACACAGTTTCAAAAAAGCATTTGTACTGGAAACAAGTCGATCGATCCATTAATCCGAGTAAAATGGAGTTGGAAAATAAAAATGTAATCTATGTTGGCGGTTTTGGTGGCATTGGACAAAAATGCGTCGAGGAGTTTTTGAAAAGAAACATTAAGAATTTAATTATATTCGATTTGAATGAAAATTCAGAGTTTTTGAAATATTTACAAGAAACATATAAATCTTGTAAAATTCATTATATACAAGTAGATGTTACAAAGTCGGAAAGTATTGTAAATGCCTATAAACAAGCTAATGAAATTTTGGATAATTTTGATGTGGTCGTCAATGGTTGTGGTCTAATGAACGATACGCATTTCGACTTGACTATAGATATTAATTTGGTAAGTACAAGAGAAGAAAATATAAAGTAAGTTTGAAAACAAAAATTACATTTACACAAATTAAAAAAGTCAAGTAAATAAATTTAAGTGATTTGCTTACGTATTTTCAATAAAAATATAACATATTTCAGGTTTATAAAACGAATTTTTAATAAAAAAAAAAAAAAGAAAACTCAATATTTTAATATTTAAAATAGAAATACTCTCTTATTCATAAAAGAAATATTAACTTTTAAAATAGATTTTAAATATTTACGCGCAATTTCACCAAGTTCAGTTATAATTAACTATCAGTTATATCTGTCTAAAACATATTGGAAAACATTAATGGAAATTAGTCATATAAAAATATTAGGTAGGGGTAGTATTTTGTCTTAGCGCTTAAGCTTAAAATTGACAAAAATATTGTTTCAACCTATTCATCCTTTCAGTTAACTATGGGTAGTTTATCCAATTTTTTCCGCTAAAATTTGTAACAGCTAAAATGAAAAAGAAATTTTGGAGTAAGAAGAACCCTAAGCAAAAGATTTCGGTGTTTAAAAAAAAATATTAACCCTAGTGCTCCAAATGTTCCAATTTTAACCAAATTTGAATTTTAACTTTTAAACTGTGAATTAGTGAAAAGCGGGGTTTTTCGTACATTCTTTTTAAACATGTTTCAAGAGCGATAAGAAGTTTAACAAAAAGCAAACTAATGTGATTAAAAAATTTATTTACAGGATAGTATCATAAATTCATACCTTATTAATGAAACTTACCAGAAAAAAAATTGTTGTTTAATTAACAATAGTTGGCTTTTTATTTAGTTCTTATCTCTTCTGAAAATTTTTATAAAATGATGATAGGCCACCGTCTCAATGGCAAAATTGTGCCAAGTCGACATAAATTGTAACAAAATTTCGCTTTAAAATAAAAAAGTAAGAATTCATAACAATAAGTAAGTAAGAAAGTATAATCATAGGTCAAGCCCGACTATTTGATTCCCTACACCACAGTATTTTAAGACACATTTTTGAAAGATTACCGTATTTGGGACCCCTGACAATCATGGGCCCGCCAGAACAAAATTATGTTAGAAGATTAAGATTCATAGAAAAAAATTCTATGTGCCGAATATTTTTTAGATATCTTCATCTATTTGACATTTGTTTGCACTTTAGTTATTTTAGAAAGTGCGTTCATATGCACGCAAAGAAAAAACATGGTTGTGGTAAACATATTCTAAGAGCAACATATTATAATAAGATTCAAGATTGTAGTCACCATATTAAGATTATTATTGAATCATATTATTACTAAATATACTCGTAATATTACATCATAATATTCTTCCCCTAATCATATTATTATTCTCTTAATCATACTAAGTAAAGAACTAATCAATCATATTATTGTCTTGTTAATCATAATAAGCTAGATGTAATCATATAATCATCAGGTTAATCATAATAAATTTAGAAGCAATCATATTATGATACATTTCATAGCTGTCATAAAAATATAAAATAAATAAAAATTTTTTTTCATCGATTTTTTATTTTGTTAATCAAATAGCAGAGTTCAATATAAGGCTTGCAAAAGAGCAAATGCAAAATCTGTGTTTTTCATGGGCAACCGCGTATGTCCATTTTTCCGATTTTGAGATGTTGATGCCGTATTGCCTAATTTTCAACGCTCTTTACATGTTTTTAAATATTTTTGAGAAAATATGGATCAATTCCGATTTTTTAACGTAATGAAAAAGTTTAAAAAGTGCAATACCAAGCCTATAGTTTGATCAAGAATGGTTTTTCGTCTCTCCTGAAAAATTTGTTTTAAGACACGCGGTTGCCCATGAACACTACTGAAATATCGTAGCACTTTTATAAAATATAACGAAATCTCTGTGTGTTTTGTTGTTGGATTTTACAAAAAACTACGGTATTTTGCATTTGCACTATAACATCACTAATACTGAATGAACACCGCTAATATTTGAATTTTTTTTATTTCTTTAAAGTTTTTTCATAAAAATAATTTAATGAAAATTAAATTCGATGAACTTAAGCCTAATTAAAAATATTAAAAATTTGGATAAAAAACCATAAATAGTTCAACAAAATAACCACAATACTAATTATTTCTTTAAACTTATTTTTTTTTATGGAAATTTATATTTAAATTGTTTAACCGCCCACATATAAAATAAACGACACAACTGATTCAAAATTGTTTTACAAATGGCGCTAACATAATATTATTCGAGAAAAAATAGTTTGATTGCAACTTAAACATAATATGATAAAAGTATATAAAGTTATCATGTTATGGCTATTAGATATAATGATATGGTTGTGAGTTATATAATATGTTTTGAAAACTATCATAATTTAGTTGTTAGAAAAATAATTATTTTTCGGTCAACAAAACTCAAATATATAATTGCGATAAACATTAATATGTTTACAGTAACTATAATATTGTTGATATTAAATAAAAATAACAATTATTTGTGTACGACAACAATATATTGTTACATTAAACATGGTGTTGTTGCCGTAACCATGCCCAACCATATTTTTTCTCCGCGTGTGGGAACTATGATTTATTTTGGACCTACCAGCAAAACATTTTTTATGACAAAGTCGCTATTGTAAAAGTTATCATCACCAGTTTGTATGTTAATACTAACAATTATAAGGAAGATATGGCAATAAAAGCTACCCAGTAAAAAAATTTGGGTTTTTTGAAGCACTACAGAGAAAAAGCGTATACTCAAGCGCTTCAATAAGAGAGCTCTTATAAAGCAGTAAATGATAACGAATAAAACATACAAAAAAGCTGCTATTTTATTGCTGACAACGAAAAGGGGTTTTAAGCGAAAAAAAAATATATTATGGTTTACGAAAATGATTGAAAAAAGGCATTTAAAAAAGTAAAAGCAAAACATTAATAAATATGTTAATATAGTTAGCCCTAAAAAAAAAGCACTCTAGGAGCGCTTTGTTTGCATGTTAAAAGAAGCGCTTTTTGTCAGCAGAAAATAGTCCTCCAAACCGGGAACACCCCATACAAAAATCAGGCATCCCATCAGCAGGTTTGAAGCGATTTGAGGTACGAATTCATATAAAGAACCTGCACCTTTTGGAGCACGTTTTTTACTGGGTATTTTCGGGAGTGGTATTTGTATGGGAGCTATGGCCAAATATGGACCGATTCCAATAAAATTTGGTAAGATGATTTCGATTGCAATAAAATAAGTTTCTACCAAATTTAATCTAAATGCCAACATAATAAGATGATTTTGGGTACGAATACCGAAAAGAAGTTTGTTTGGGGGCTATGTAAAATTATGGACCGAATCGCTCCATTTTCAATGGTGCTTGTGCCAGTTGGAACCAATGTATCAGAATTCATCAAGTTATTTTCAAAAATTCGACCTTAATCACTAGATTTTGTACCATTTTCTTTCGCATTGCAATTGAGAGTAGCGCCCAGGAAATCTACGGTCATTCTGTAACCTATTTTAATAAAAATCTCGTACGATTTAAATATTTCTTTCTTTCGATTTCTAGAACATGTCCGATTATTTCCATTTTTTTCCACAATCTCCTACTGTGTGTCGCTTACGATCAATTGGTTTAACAAAAATTTGCCAACATGACTAACGGTAAAATAGAATACCTTATATAAGGCTATCAGCGCAGAAGTGGTGTAACCCACAATTTAATTTGGTTACGGTTCTGGTGAAAGATATGTTCTTTGCACTGTTCTTTAAGGTCCAGTTAGAAGTGACATAACCATACCAAATCTGTATTACCATAGCCACTGCATTACCAAAACGACATAAGCATACAATACAAACCAATTCAATTTTAATTTCTAAATTCGCCGTTACGCCTGTGGCATTATGTTTATGTCATGTCTAATTTGAGCTTTACAGTGCAATAGTCGAGTAAGCCAACTGTTTGTATCCTAAACAGATGGCGCTAGAAACATAGTTTTTGCACGGGCCGTTACAAGTACTATAGTGCAAGAGTGTGTTAACTCCTCATTATCTCATAATAAGTACTCTGGGGTTACACCACTTCTGCGCTAATAGCCTTATATATTTGACGTTATTAACAATTTTGACAAGGATAGGTCTATAAAATTTTAATTTCGATCATAAAATTGTATCTTTCATAAAATTTTATTTTTCAAAATGTCGCTTACGATCATTTTGAGAAAAGGCCTACTTCCAAAAATCATTTTAACACAAATAAATATCGTAAAACATTGGTACATATTTGAATAAATTTCAACATGAATAACATTAACCATAAACGTTAACATCAAACAATAAATTTCGCGGTGGTAGGTTCGCATTTCTTCGCAGGCATAGTATAAGGACTCACCCTTCTCTACTTAAAATAGTGTACGACATAAATTTATCAGATTTAACCAACTTTCACACTTTTCCAATAATTTGACTAAAATTTCATGAACTGGGACACATTGGTCTGCAATCACACCTGTTTCAATTTCACAATTAAAGGGTTGTGAACAACCTTTCCATCCAGGGCTACCAGATTTGATTTGATGATTTATCGTTATTTTGACGATTTTTTGTTCCGAAATTAGCAAAATGCCGATTTGCTGATTTTCCACAAGTTCGCTTTTAAATCTTGGAATGTTTAACAGCCGTACCTTAACCAGAGCGGAATGCGGAACGTTTTCCTTCGCTTAGCTTTTACACTAATATGCCGTACCTAAGCAAAAGCGTCGACGTTGTGCCACAAACAGTAGTGATAGCTTTCTTGTTTAATAAGACCCACAAATTGTAAATAAAAATACAGATAAAAACGCTAGATTGACCAAAAATAGCTAAATTGCCTTTATTAATTAACAATAGCGGCAAACTTCACTTTTAAACGAGCTGTCAAAATCGGTTTTTTCAATTGCAAAGCGTGCCGCTTTGGTTTAGGTACTGCTATAATATGCCAGTCTTAAGAAAATCTTTAAAAGATAATTTCCAGAGTACAAAAACAAGGGTGTACATTTCACGGGTTGTAAGATAAAATCAACATAAGTTTCATACGATTCTTGACATACAAGAGTCGTTAGATAATCTTTACCTTTGTACGTCTTAAACGATTCCCACAACGATTGAAGTAGCGTGTTTCGCTGTGCTATGGAAGAATTTCAGTCGTGTTACATATTTTCACGTGTGAAGAATCTTCTACGATCAAAAAGTGCGGTCATCGACGATCAAAGACGATCTTCATGAGCCTGCTAGTATCTCTTACACGATTGAAAATTCAAGCTGGGAATGAAGTAATTATGTTTTTGTTTGAAAGTTTTTTTTGCCGATTTTTCGAAACGTGAAAGACGATTTTTTTATTTTTCTCATGAAATTGACGATTGCCTCACATATTTATCTGGCAGCCCTGTTTCCACCTGAGAGATCAAGATTATCATTTTTTTTTTGTTACAGTTATCACCTACCTAATACAATTTGAATATAATCAATTACATCTTGTTTTAGCGCGGCGTTTTACAAAGTTCGATGATTGCTTTAAACTACATGGACAAATCGAAAGGTGGTCGTGGTGGTGTCATTGTGAATATTTCCTCTGTAGCGGGTATTGGAACTTCAGGCATGTTTGCCATTTATTCAGCTGCCAAACATGGTGTTACAGCGTTTAGCAGAGCAATGGCGGTATACACAAGGCTTTTTAATTAAAATCATATGTATCTATAAAAATTGTCCTTCATTTTTTTTCTACAGAATCCTCTTTATTTTTACCACACACAAGTAAACTTTATTACCATTTGCCCCGGCCTTACTGAAACTTCACTCTTAGAAAACATTCAAGAGAAGACAACATTACCTGAATATGCCGGTCCCATGGTGCAAAGATTTGCCAATGTTAAACGTCAGAGTGCTGACGTTTGTGCAGAAAATTTGGTTAAAGCTGTGGAAAATAATAAACTTGGCTCAGTTTGGCTATTGGATATAGGAGAAATGTCTGAAATTGAAATTCCCAATATGTGGACACCAACATTGATTAACAATTAATAAAAACAAAAACATATTTTTTTATTGTTTATTTTAAAAGTAGTTAAAGACTGTTACAGCAAACAAATAAATAAATCTTTAAGAAAATTTCAAGTTTAAAACGGTTTTTGGTTAAAAATTATTTTTATGTGTTGTAAGTTTAAAAGGATTTAAAAAATGTTCCTGCCACGCCCATATTTAAAGTTCTAGATAGTTAGAGTTAAATAGAGTGTACAATTGTGAAACAAATACATTAAACAAACCAGTGAGAGTGCTTTAAAGTATTACTAGTCGTGCCCGTGGCTTTGCCCTACCAGAGTTAATTTTTAACAGAAACTGGTTTTCTGTCTCCCATTGGTCCAAGGTTTGAAAAAAATCTAAACCCTGTGTGTTTTATTAATGTGATCTACCTTAGAAATAAAATTTTATCAAAATTGGTTAGATATTTTCGGAGAGGCAGTAATTCGCCCTATGTCCCACTCTTGGTCCTAGTTTAAAAAAAACAAAAATCCTATATTTTCAATTTAATCAAAATCGGTTAAGCTATTAAGCCGATAAAGGTCTGAACTTTGTGAAGTTTTTTTGGGTTCTAAAAGAACATGACAAGTAAGAAAGTACAGTCGGTCAAGCCCGGCTATATGATACTTACGAGAGTGCACCCTATTCGGTACCCATGGAGAATCTTGCTTATGTGTCCATATAAATATGAATCTATCTTTGTTTTAAATTTCATTATTATCGGTCTGAAAGTTTGTGAGAGGCAGAAATTGCCCCCTTCCTCCGCTTGTGGTCCTAATTTTTAAAAACTGCATAGCTTATGTAGCCACATAAATATGGAAATATCTATGTTTTACATTTCATTCAAATCGGTTTGATAGTTTCTGAAATTGCCCCTATCGACAAGATTACATGGACAGCCAGCCTGCCAGCCAGCCGGATGGACATCGTTTGATCGACTCAGAAAGTGATTCTGAGTCGATCGGTATACTTTAAGGTGGGACCAATATTTTAAGGTGTTACACACATCACCAAAAATACTCTATCCACTATTGTGGTGTGGGTATAAATATTATATTATCAGACCATTATTTGTTTATAACATTTATAAGCCGAGGACATTTTCGTCATTTTGACCCAAATGACACTTTGGCCAAGTGATGTTAAAGTTGACATCACCTTGATGAAAAGTGTCATGTGGTCAAAAACGAAGACACTTGTCACTGATAGAAAAGGCATTGTGACGCCTTTTCTATCAGTGTAGCCTCAATTAATGCTTAATATCTCAGAAACCATAAAAATTTCGCGAAACATGTTTTGGATCCAGAAAAATGGCCGGTTGGTCAAACTAATAGTGAGCGGACGATAGCTATAACAAAGTATATTTCGATACCTTTCAAATTTGTTATATTGAAGCTTCACTGTGTTTTGACCGGGCAAACTGAGTTGGGAATTGGTTACATTTTTCATACAAAGTTTGATTTTGTGTGATAATTTCTTTCATCCATTACATATTAACATCTTTGAAATTATTAATCTTTGAAAATAATTTAACTTGTGTACTTTTACACCAAAAAAAAAGTAAAATATAATCCGTCGATTAAAGTGGATTCATCCATGCGTTCCGAACAATATTTTTGTCCGAAAAATAATGTTTTTTTACTGAGATTGTTCTACAGAACGATTCATCTGTCCGGCAAAACAAAGCTACCATATGTTTTACAGATGTAAGACCCCTTTCATCTCGGCAAGTTACTTGCGCAACTAACTTGCCGCGTCTAAAAGGGGTCTAAGAAAAGTGATATTATTATTTTTAATTATATTATTTTTTGTTATTTAATTACACTGCTTTACAAATTTTTAATTTGGAAAGGTACCAAGAACGTCACATGCCTAGATAAGTTAATTGGGACCTCCTGAAAACGAACAACGCTGTAATTTTTTTTTTCCTAAGTACCGTTTTATAGATAACGGTACTTTTGTGTTTTTCGGTGTATGGTCCCACTCAAACCCTTGTGGAGCCCAACCGATATGCTGAAAATTTCTATCTGATAAGAAATGGCTGAGTTATGGCACCTCAAAGTTCAAAATTTGCCTAATTTTTACGTGTTTTTCAAAATTTTTAATTTTTATTTCCTTTTTTTCTACGTTATATTAAATATCTGGAATGTTTTATTTTTTTAACAAATAGTATATTTAATTACCAACATTTTAAGCGTGATTTGAAAAAAAAAACGGATGAAAAATTAAGTTTTTATTAAGGATTTTGTGGAACGACAATATTTTCATATCATATAAAATTCCATCAGTTTTAACGTTACATACATAAAAAAACGGAGTTTTATATGAGATGAAAATATTGTCGTTCCACAAAAAAATCTTTAATAAAAACTGTATTTTTCGGTTGGGCTCCACGCGGGTTTGAGTGGGACCATACACCGAAAAAACGGTACTTAGGAAAAAAAATTACAGCGTTTTTCGTGTTCAGGAGGTCCCAATTAACTTATCTAGGCATGTGGCGTTCTTGGTATTTTTTGGCTGTAAACCAGTGTTATTCAGCAAAAAACAATCATTTCAACATTTTTGCACAAATTGAAAAAAGCTGCAACTCAGTTCATTTTGTTCTGAACAAAAAATAAGATTAAGCCAATTCAAAACAAAAATTTGCCAAACAAAATAATTTCTTATTAATAAGACTTCTGTATGACGTGCTAAATTCCCAATTGTTCATATTTGATAAATACACTGAAAGTAATTGTTGAGGAAAGGTAGCTTTTATGCGCATTGCACTGGTTGCTTAGGCCAGATCATCATCATCAATCAATAGATATAAAAAAATTTCTCCGGACAAAAATATTGTTCGAAACGCATGGGTGAATCGAGCTTTAGGTACTACAACCTTATAAAACTTATAGATTGGTGTACCAGTAAACAATTTTATCCGGACAAGTTTTAATCCATGGTTTTCGATCCTCTTCAGATTCGTAACATCGAAGTTTTACTGTATAAGAATTATTAATTTTCTTAAGAAATGTTCACACTGTATTTTTACAAATGCACTTGTCGCTTATCTCTGAATGTAATTGTTTTACTGGAGTATTTACATATCCATACATACATATGTACTTATGTTATGCTCTAAAAAATTATTAATTTGTTTATCTCTTGGTTTGAATTTTTTATCTTTAAAAATTTATTTTAAGAAAAAAAATTATCTCAAAATATTTAAAAAGTGAAAGGAATTTAATTTTTTTTATTAATTATAATAAATTCGCAATTTTTACAAATACTCGAAGCGAAACAAACTTGTGATTTAAAGTTAAGAAGCATTGCAATTTCTAATATTTAAATTAGGCTTTAAAATGCCAGCTGATAGGAAAAAATCGAGATAAGATTTGAAATTAGCGACCTCAAAATAGTAAAAATTTGCAATAAAGGTAAAATTTTGTTCCCGTGTGTTATCAGTTCTTTTTATTAATTAAACATGTTATTTTAACATAATCTAAGCACGTATTTCGGTTAAATTAAATGCCTTGTCCACTTATATTATCAGTGAGAAAAGCTAGTAAAAATATTCGAAAATGTATACTAGAAGTTCTAAAATGTATGTTTTCAATGACAAGCAGACAAGAAGGCCGGTCTGTAGTACTGGTGACAAAGTCAATAGTGAATCCGTCAGTTTTACCAATGGCTAAATAGTTAAAATATGGAAAAGCAAGAGTTTTCTAAAAAGCGCATCAATTTTAATAAACAAAACCTGCAAAATTATTCTTTACGCTGATATTGCACAAAATAGATTATTATATTTACTTTGTATAAACAATTTTTTTTGTACTTAAAATATCGATAATTGACATCAGCAGTCGTCGATGGCTGCGAGTGTAAGACGGTACATCCATCTGAAGAGATCGAGTGGTTGCGATCGAAACATGTCATGGTAACCTGCCGGCCAGTGTTCGAGCCCCGGCCACGGTCAAGTACGAAAGATTATCAATAACAATTTCAATTAATTTTCATGTTGTAAAATTCCTTTCTTCATAAAAATAATTTAATGAAAATTAAATTTGATAAACTTAAGCCTAATTAAAAATATTAAAAAAATGGGTTAAAAACCATAAATAGTTCAACAAAATAACCACAATACTAATTATTGATAAAATTAAATTTTTGTTATCGCAAAAATCATGTGTTGTAACTAATTAAGGCTAGTTTACACTATAATACTTTATTATACTATAGTAAATTATAATCCTTTTTCTTCGACCTTTTTTATTAAATTTTATACTTTATTAAATTATTTAAGCTTAAGGTCACTTTTTTAAAAAATTAAAACATAAAAACATTTTAATTAATTTTTTAAAAAGTGACCTTGAGCTTAAATAATTTAATAAAGTATAAATTTTATTATACTATTATAAAACATGTCAAAGATTCAATTAATAAGTAAAAGTGTTATAGTTTGAATGCAGTGTGTTAAGAAAATTACAAGTATTACGAAAAAAAATTGTTATCCCATACGACTTAATCTTTTTAAAATATTTTTCAAAACAATAATAATTTTCATTTGATCGGGGTTGCATTCTATCAAAAGCATATTCACGTGGGATAGTGTAAATACAAACTGTAATGTTTAATAAAATTTTTTGAAAGTCGCATCAAAACTCCTTAAATTTCTATCCCACAAAGAAGTATGGAATATGTAAGATTTGAGTGATAGTGTGAACAAGCCTTTAGGAAATATTTCAACCTTACAACACAACGAATGCAGGACTGCTCAAATTTTAAGGAAATATTGACATATAAAAATGACTAAAAAATAGCCGGTAGTTAACATAAACTTAAAATAACATAAAATTTTTCATGGCTAAACAAGTTAAAAAAGTCTAAGGGCTAAAAAATCAGAGCTAGTTAAACTCTCTTTTAGCTTAAAAATGTGTTTAAACCAACTAATCTATAAATCACAAAACATATAAACCATCTTCAAACGCATAAAATGAATTTGATAAGATTCATCGTTGTGCTGCCACATGTTATTTTTTTAACAACATATAATATACATGGGACACTGATTTATAGTTGTTGAGTTTAAGCTACATATAAATTCAAGTTTAGTTCAACTAAACCAGCGTTTAACCATCAGTGATTTATTAGCCATAGGTCTAGCGACTTACCGCCTAAATTGGCAACACTTTGCTATTGTACTTCAAAATAAGAAAATGAAATTGAGATACTAATGGCCATTTTCTCATTAGGCAATTATCTTTTTTCCCAACGAAAAACTGCACATTAAAGAAATTTGGTTTTCTCAATGTCTCATTTGCTTCGATTTTATCGCAAAGCTAACCGGCACTCATCTGCCAATTATTTATTTTCCTTTTATTTGCCGTACAGATAAATTCAATCAGCTGACTCCCAACTTTTACATGTATTTTGAGTGGCGTTGCCAGCTGAAAACAATGTTTTTTGTCGGTATATTGAGAAACCAACATCTTTAACGGACAGTTTATCGTTCCAATAAATTTATGTTGACATTAAGTAACAGACAGTTTGTCGATACATTGAGAAAATGGCCATAAGGGTCATTATAACCACTTGCCGTTAGTTAAAGGTAGGATTTTGTCGGACGTATAACCAGTGTTACCATCAGCAAAATTCAAAATTACACTTGAGATGAAACAAAATTACCCGAATTAAATGAAATTACACCTGATATAAAATTGAAGTTTTATTACACAGAAAAAATTATTGGCAGTTTTTTTTCAATTAATAGTGATTTTTGAATTTTAAAATAAATTTGATTACGTTCTTAATTGATTGAATTAAAAAAAAATATTTTTTGCAATTAAAATTTTACTTGATTTTAAGCTTAATTTTTATTATAAGTTTAATTGAATCAATCAACTCGGTTGTTTGAATTGAACACTTTGTTGCTTTCTCCTTGTTGCTTTCCTCCCTCATCAACAGTTTGCGAAAAATGTTACAAGTGCAACCAACATCTTTATAAATTTATTGTCTTAGCCCTTACATGTACATTAGGGTGGCAGCTAAATGTATGGAGCAATTTTTTTGTATTAATATTGATGTCTCCCGGGCGGAATATTGTGCCCCATGGTCTAAAACTGATGTGGAAAAAATTTCAGCCAAATCGGATAACTTTTACCCCTGCCCCTTTGAGGTCAAAGTTCAAATGATAAAAAAAAAAAATTGCATACAAGCAAAAAATTTTTTCTTCGAATTTTTTTTTTTATCATTTGAACTTTGACCTCAAAGGGGCAGGGGTAAAAGTTATCCGATTTGGCTGAAATTTTTTCCACATCAGTTTTAGACCATATGGCACAATATTCCGCCCGGGAGATGTTGAAAATCCAAAGTTGAAATTTAGCTGCCACCCTAATGTACATACACACATGTTTTTGTCATCAAAAGAACAGTAACCCAGCGGGAAAAAGAAGGAGTACGGAGGCCTTCCAGAAGGCCTCTGTACCCCTTCTTTTGGATAAACAAGGCCTTCTCGCTCCATTCCATACTCATATCTTTTTTACACGCGTTGTCATTGCGGAGAAGGCCTTCCATTCTTCTCCAGAGCTTCTTAAAGGCCTTCAAATAAATGGCTCTTAGAAGGCTTTCCAGAGAATGACTTTCAAAAGGCCTTAGCAAAAAGGTTATCTTGAAGGGCTTTTAAAAAAGGTATGTTAAAAGGCCTTTCAATTAATGGCTTTTAAAAGGCCTTTCAGACCATCCTTCTACAAATGCATTAAAGGTCATATTGAAGGGCTATCAGTCTAAAACATTAAGGAATATTTCCTTACAAATGAAATTAGAAGACTGAACAGGCTTCGTGCAACGTATGTTTATATATTTTATTAAACTTATTGTGGTTTAATAACACATGTGATACCTATTTTTTTATTGAAATAATCAAATTTGCTAAACATTGTAAATAAAAGTATACCTATAATAAAAAAAAACTTTTAAGCACAAGTACCTATCTTCCTTAATGGACAAAACTCAACTAAAATGATTTACATTATTGTTTTTATTTTGTATTTTAATATGCACCTACTTTGTTACTTTGTTTTTATAACGGGATCTGAAAAAAACAAAACAAAAAATTTTATTCTTTCTCTTTTCCACTTCAACTAAAATGATTTACAGCATATTTTACTTTGTTTTTGTAAAGGGATCTGAATTCTTTTGCCTTTGCTTGTGCAAAAAAAAAACAAAACAAAAAATGTTACTCCTTCTTTTCTCGCTTCTCATACCAAAGAGCCGAGGCCTTCTATGAGGCATTCTTTAGCAGTTACGTAAGAATATGAATTAAATCCAAAAATTTTTTAAGCAGGCCTTTAAAAAGGCCTGAAGTAAGAAGGTCTTCTGAGTTTTCCCGCTGGGAAGCGTCGCGTGCAAAAAAAAACTATCAACAAGTAAAAAATGAACTGAAATTTGTTATAGACGAATTAAAATTATGACCACCACCAATGTCAATAATGAGCCTACATACATATGTATATTATGCGTAAAATAAAAAATCGCCTTGTGGCTGACCACAAAGTTGACGGTGGTTATGGTCGCAATCGAAATTTTGTGTTAATTTTCTTTGTTTGTTAATTCTTGAATTATTTTTGGCGTCATTTCATGTTGTGCGTTTAAAGTGAAAAGGTGAAAAAAGTACAGCCAAATTACACAACAAAAACAGTTATTTGTTTTCAATCTTGAATACCCTGAAGAATCAGAGTTATTCTGCAATTTTATACAAAGTTGTATGTATGAAATTCCTTTGTCAAAAAAATCTTCCAAAATTTGTACAATTAAGCATGAGCTATTACAATTAAACAAATAAAACAAGTTACCTTTAAACCATATTTAAATAAAACATATATTTTAAATATTATTATTTTTCTTCATTTAACCATCAACTGAATTGATTTAACAAACTTATTCAATTAACTATTTGTTTGATTGAATAATTTGCGTAATTGAATTAAGATTGTATTTCAAATACACTGTTTAATTTATTCAATTAAAAATTTAATCAATTTAATGCAAAAATTCAATCACTGTTTTAATCAATACAATTATTAAAATAATTAATTTTCTGTATTGTAATCAATTACGTTAGTAATTCATTCAATTAAAATATTGAATTTTTTTAATTAATTTGGTAATTCATTCAATTAAAATATTGTTTAATATTAATAATTTTTTCAATTATTTTTGTAATTAAAATGTAAAAACTTTTTAATTGGAAAAAAAATCCTTGTTTTGCAATTTTTGCAAGTTTGACTAATTGGTATAATCATTTCGGTGATAGGTGCAAAATTAAAAAAATTTTTGCTTGTTTTAATTATTTTGGTGATCAAACCCGTTTGTTACTTTTTTCTGTGTAAATAAAAAGACATTTACAAAGAAGCAAAAACACAACAAACTCATTAAAACAAGATCAGTATCAGTCAAGCTGTTAATTTTATTTAAATTAACAAAAAAACATTAAAGACTTGAAAAAAATTAATGAAACTGCTAATGAGTTCAACTTCCACATTTGGTTGATATATCTTGGAAAGGTTTAAAATGTTCCTTATCATTGCTTTATAATGGATGCTTTTTAGCCCCATAGAGCTTACGAAAGGTTAGCTGTCAAACGAACTGCCATACTGTTTTCACTTTTTGATCAGGCGCATAATCATGAATAGATTCATGCTTGAACAACGCCACCAAATTATCCAAATATACTTTGAAAATCAGCCATCGATTTTCGCAACTTAAAGGTGACTTCATGATTTGAATAACGCAACTTTTTTTCACAAATGAAGGCCATGTGTTGATTTAGAGAAAATAGACTTCAAGGCCGTGCGATGTGACACTTATAGATTGTTTTCCGTAGGGCTGTGAAGTCAGTGGTTAATGCTGATAAACCAGCAACAATCGGTGCCTTGGATGTCAACATTGTTCATTTTATTTGAAAAAGGGAAACAAAATTGGACGTCTGCAATGCGTTTCGTCAAAGTCTACTTGTTTTTAATAATAATTTTAATTTTAAAATTAATTTTTTTTTGTGTTGCCTACCATTTTAATTTTCATGGTGTTAAAAAATACCCTTTATACATACCTTATTTAGTAAACAAAATGCCTGCACAGAAAAAATTCTCAAAAATTTTTCACCAATTAAAGCATTAATCAAAAATAAAATCAGTTTTAATTAAAAATTTAATCAAGTGAATTAAACGTTTAATTAATACTATTAACTGGTTTAATTGATACTATTAATTTGTTTACTGGTGCAAATTTAATTAATTTTTTAATTAATATCACAAATTTTTTAATTGAAATCAATTTTTATTTTTTTCTGTGTGCAGAGTTTTATACAACTGCCCCTTTCATAATTTAGTTTTACAACTGTAAAAGGCGTTAAATATTCTTTAAATTAAAACATTAAAAAGTAGCAAAATAGAAATAAAATTAATTATATGTTGCAATATTGGAAACATATCTTCCCCCAGGCAAGTTTTTAGTTTGAATAACTCTTTTCAATAAACTTCAGGTTCTAAATCACTATGATAGGCATCTTTATCCAAATCTAAGGGTCCATCTTGCGACATTCATTACCAAACATTTGAAAATATATGTATGTTTGATGATTGAAGTCGTTTCTTAAAAAGAAACCGAGACGTTGGCTGTGCATTTTAAGCAACAATATTTAAAAAGAAATAAATGTCATCACTGAAATCGAATCTTGATTTTATTAGGGCATCTGGAGTGAAAATTTCAAATTACACCTGAATTACACCTAAGAGAAATTACCCACGACCGTAAAATGTATACCAAATTCGGGTAATAACCCACAAAGTGGCAACACTGCGTATAACAAGTAATTTATTGTTTTAGCCAGGGACCGAAAATAACAGTTATTTTGAAATTTTTAAACAAAAAAAAAAAAAAAAAGCATATAGAAGTAAATGTTGGAAAACTGTTTCAAGTATACTACATACTAAATTTTAGTACTAGTCTATGATAAAATATATTCATTTTTGAAATTTTGATTTTAATTTTTTCAAGTCAAAATAAAAGTCATTCTCTAAAAAAATGTACGTGTTATTATAATAAAGTTGATTTTAAATGTATATTTTAATGTGTAATCATTATTGGGATTTCGTATGCACATTAAAATAAATATTGAAAGTCAACTAAATAATTATTACACTGTTATTTGTTAAAAAAAAATTAAAAATTTAAAAATAACGGTTATTTTTGTTAAAAAAAAATTTAATATCAAAAGAATACCTTTTTTTTTGCTCAAAAAAATAAAAATCAAAAAATATTTGTTATTATCTGACATTTATGAAAAAAAAAGGAATAACGGTTACGGTCCCTGGTTTTAATTTAACTTTAACCTACCAGGTAGGATGAACTTGCATTTCCATATTGCTCAATTTAGTTTAAAGCAAATAGTGAAAAACTTTTAATACGTGGTAAAAAATCCTGCCTTTAACTATCAGCAAGTTGTAATAATGGCCGTAAGAACTAAAGGCTACTTTACACTATTATACTTTGTATTAATACATATCAAAAACTCAAGTAATATTAAGAGGTGTGATAGTATGAATGCAATGTGTTATGAAAATGACAATTATTACGAAAAAAATGCACGACTTCATCGTTTTTTGAAATTTTTCTAAACAATAATGATTTTTATTTCATCAGGGTTGCATTTTAACAATGCTCATTTGTAATTGTGTGAATACAAACTGTAATGTTTAATTAGATTTTTTGACAGTTGTAATAAAAATCATTAGATTTCTTTCTCACAAAGTATTATGGAATACTTTGCGTGATAATTTAAGGTAGCCACCTAAGCAAACTATCTGCAAGTCACATTTCCATTATCTCTGTATGTTTCTATTAAAATGAAGTACATTTTTAAAAACAATTATTATGCTTTTATTTATCACTGTTTTAATCTTTTTTTTTTTATTTTTTATTATTTTAAGAACAAAATTATATAAAAAATTTTTGAAAATAAAGCAATAAAATATTTAAAACTACACGCAAATTAAAATTAACTGATAATATATTTTCAAACTCATTGTTTGATAAAAGAAATTTAGCAAAGGCGATAATTCTAAAAAAGCAAATAGAAGAATCTTGATTGAAACCATTAGCAAAACGAATTTTATGATTGAAAGATTAGACTTATCACATGTCACTTGGTAGTGTTTGGCCAGTGATGTTAACTGTACGGTACGTTTTGTACAGTGATTTTGAGCTCCAATAGGTAGGAAGGTGAATAGTTTCATTTAAAATAAGGTTATGCATAAACATATGAAGGTTTAATGATTTTAACTTTTGAAAGGTGATTTTCAACGGCAAGCTTGACCATATGATACCCTACAACACAGTTTATAAAAACAATTTTTGCTAGTGTTCCTTATTTGGGACCCATTGGTAAAAGTTCTTTGTGCCGAATATTATTAAGATATCTTCATCTATATGAGATTAAATGACGGGGGGTTTATATGGGACCTATGGTTAATTGTTAAATGGTTAATTTTGTCTTGACATAGTAGCAATCGTAAACGTTATTATCGCCAATTTATATGTTAATACCAAAATTTAAAAGGAAGTTATGGCAATAAAAGCTTTTTTCGGTAGTAATATTTGCATGGGAGCTATGGTCAAATATGAACCGATTCCAATAAAACGCTCACTTTTGAAAAACTCAAAAGAAATGAACAAACTTGGTGTCAAATTGTTTGTTACAAAAACTAACATAAATGGTGGAATAATGAACGGAATGACATAAGATTTTGCAAAAGTTCGTTTTATTCAACTGGAAATCACACTGTAAAATTTTGTGAAGATCGGTCTATAATTTACCCTTGGCTCCATATAAACCCTACTCCCAGAAAATAGTTTAGTATGCCTAAAACCGTAATTAATAATGCTATTATACCAAAATTTGGCTCGTTACAGTTCTATAGGACTAGAGATGACACCGTTAAATTTCGTGAAGATCGGTCCATAATTTACCCTAGGCCCCATATAAACCCTACTCTCGGAAAGCAGTTTAGTACGCCTAAAACCGTAATTTATAATGGTATCAGAATAAAATTTAATACTTCACAGTTTTATAGGACTAGAAAAAGCACTAATAAATTTCGTGATGATCGGTCCATAATTTACTATGGGCCTAATATAAAGCCCACTCTAGTAAAATAATTAAATACGCCTAAGACCGTAGCAGATATATTTATTGTGGTAAAATTTCTTCCAACTCAGTTTCATATGACCAGAAATGTTATAAAATTATGATATACGGTCCATAATTTAGCTTTGATCCGATATTTAGCTGCCTTCACTGTAAACGCTAAGACTAATTTCACCGCTGGTTTGAAATTAATGTTTTTAATACCAGAAATCACTCTGCAGAATTTTAGGATGATTGGTTCATAACTTACCATGGCTCCAATCTAAATTCCCCACCTGAAAATCATTTAAGATCGGCTTAAACTGTAACAAATCATGATATTTTACTCAAGATTGTCGGTCAATAATTTAATATAGGTCTAAACCGCAAACAAATTTAATGCTGATGTCTGTTTTTATAAAGATAAATTAATAATAAATAGATATCATACAGATCCTATAGATAGGTCATATAGATAAAGATCGATGGAGGGTATCAAAGATTCGGCACAGCCGAATATAGCACTCTCACTTGTTTTTATTTTTAATTATTTTAAGAACAAAATAATACAAAAAAATTTTCTAAGTAAATAAAGCAAAAAAATATTTAAAACTACATCCACATTTAAATTAACTGATAATATATTTTCAAGCTCATTGTTTGATAAAAGAAATTAAGCAAAGGCGATAATTCTAAAAAAGCAAATAGAAGAATCTTGATTTAAACCATGAGCAGAACGAATTTTATAATTGAAAGATTACTCTTATCACATGTCACTTGGTAGTTTTCGACAAGTGATGTCAGCCGTACGTATGTTTTGTAAAGTTATTTAAAGCCCCTAAAGGTAGCATTTAATATAAGTTTATACATTTGGAGGGATTTCATGTTAAGTGATCCAACTTTTGAAATCGATGTCGTCCAATTTGGATGAAATTTGCCCCAAGGTAAGTCGTATTGGATAATAGTTTACACACAACAAGATCGGTCAAATAGTTTCTGATTTAGAGGCGGTCATTTTGACATATGACATTTTGGCCAAACAGGTGTTCTTTCTCATCCATGTTACTTATTAACTATTGGTGGTAGCAAAATGTTTCCCAAGTAGCTTAGGTAGCTATTTTATCAATTTTCGAATTTTTTTTTTTTTTGTTTTATAACAAATTTTTTATATATAAAACTTTTTTTATTATTTTTAAGCGGTAACTTTTTTTTTTTTGCTCAAAAGAAAGCTTATGTCTGTTAGAGGGTTTTCAATTTTTAGCACTATTTTGAATTTTTTCCTATTTGTGTTTAAGTTTCTAAAACCTTAAAAATAAAACTTATGCTGAGAAGCAAGACAAATTTACCTTTCCAACGGTGTGTAGCATACCCAATTAGCATTTGATACCTTCGATACTGTAATACCTACAATATGTTAATCCCCGGATTAAAATCACTTTTATTTTATAAAAATTAATCTTTTTTATTTATTTGTAAAAATAATTAAATTAAGATATTATTATAATAATAAGAATAATATCTAATATTACAAAAAAAAAAAAATAGAAAGATAAATAATTTAAAAAAAATTTAATCTTAATCACGTTAGATACTTTTATATCATAACTTTTTTTACAATTAATTTATTGTAGCTGATAAAGTGTTTAAGTTTTGCAAATTTTCAAATACCCAGTCATTCATCTTTGCTATGTATCGGCTTTTTTTCTGCTTTTTTGCCAATCCTTTCTTGGCGTTTCTAGGTACAGCTGTTGATGTGGCGTTAAAGTATCGAATTTGAATCTTGGCTTCAGGCTGAAAGATGGACATTGAAAACCATCATTTCAAAAGTGCATGATTTTGTTGAAGAAATGTGTAGAGGATTGCTAAATTTGAGAAGCCATGACTTTTTAGTCAAAGAGCAGTGATCATTCTTTAAGGATTTAAAGATACATTTGAAGTCTGGTGAATTCGTTTTTTCGTTTGATTTCGCAGAGAACTATAAGTATGTTCTTCAGAATGCCATACAAATGTTAATGTGGGGTAATGTGGAGAAACACTTGTTTTAATTTTACTTGCTATATTTTTACGTTTTTGTATTTTTATGTTTAATCAAACTTTCATTGATTTAATAATTAAAATTTTTCATTTTTTGATTAGTCTAATTTTATTAAAATATTTTTATATAAATTTATATAAACTACAATAACGACCAACTTAATATTCACAGTAGTTATTTACTGCATGAAAGATCAAAAACTGGAACACAAAATCATATCCGACAATTTAAAACATGATACCGTTGCAGTTTATGAATACCAGAAGATAATTCTAAATTATCTAAAATCTAAATTTACGGTAGAGAAGGAAGGAGTTCGTCCACATTTTAAAAACAAAAGTAGCTTCGCAAATCTTATAGCTCATGACAAAGATTTTGGAATGCCAGCTGAGTGGCATTTGTAACCTACTGCTCATGGTAAAGGATCATATGGTGGTGTTAGAGCAAACCTCAAAAGAAATGCAGCGAAGTATAGCCTCCAGTGTTCTCATCAAGATCGCATATTAGACGCGAACGCATTATTCCATTGGACAAAGAATTATTGTAAAGAAACTTGAATAGTTTTGAGCAGAAAAGAGGATCACGAGGAAACATTGAAAACAGATTCGAGCGGTAACAATCGATTGGGCTATGTGAAATTATAATTGCTTGATGTCGTAGCGTGATAAAAAGTAGAATACCCATAAAAAATACCCATATACATTAGAGTGGGTCAATTTTTTTGCCCACCAAGCGTATAGCAAAATCGTAATCTACGCAAAATTCTAAGAACTTTTCCTAAAGAAACCCTGCTTCTAAAATCAAAATCGAGCTTCCGGTTTTTGACTTGAAAATTTGGTGCTCAGGAAATCTGAAAAAAATAATACTTTTTTGGAAATATTTATTGAAATTGGTGAATAGTTGGCCTGTATCGCTGAAAGAGGGCTTGTTTAAAAGAAAATTCTCTCAGCTTTCTATATCAGTGCTCATTTTTAGAAAAATCTGTACATCAATAATTGGTTAAGAGGTTTTTGTCAAAATAATCATAGTCAAGCTGATAAGAAACCAAAAACTGCTAAAATTTTGATACACAAAAGTTAAATAAAATAATTGAACTAGATTTTAATTCAAAGTGTATTAAAATAAAATAATTCTGCTGCATTTTGACAAAACATCTTAAGTGGAGATAAGAGATCAAAAAAGATTTAAAAAAAATCGGTGAAAAAGCATTTTTGTTAAAAAAATAAAATAAACCGAAATTAAAGAAAAAATGTGTTCATAATACAAAATTTTAAAAACGTAAGCAAAAATGTTTTTTAATGAAAATTCGTACGATTTACACAATTTTTTTCAACTTTTTAATTTTGACTTAAGATGTTTTGTCAAAATGCCATAGAATTGATTAATCAAACTTAATTAAACGAAAATTTCTTTATATATTTTAAGCAAAAACTGAAAATACAAAAATTAAAACATAAATATTTTTATTATTATTCTATTTTATATTAAAACGCAATTTTTTGGAAAATTCACAACTTAAAAAAAGGAACCGATTAAAATAAAAATAAAAAATTTATAAAAAAAATAATGGACAAGCCGGGGGTAAATAAATTTGGTTTCAGCCTATAGCTGCAATTTACATACAATATCTTTTTTGCTATACATTCGTGGTATTCTGTAGTGCGATTCTGTAATTAATTTTAACAATAGTTGTCATTGTTAAAAAAATTAACAAGCAAATTAACGATTTTGCTATTCTGCAACATTTTAAACAGCACTTGTTATCGTTAAGTCAGCTGCTTGTGTTAAGTAAACGACAACTGTTTTAGTGTTGTTTATTTATTGTTAAATGTTGAAAAAATAAAAAATATTTAGTTAAAAGAAATAATATAACTTGAAAATGGTAATTAAATAATTTGTATTTAATTTAATAGTAAAATGTTTGGCTTATCTTCTTAAAAAAACAAAAAACTAAAAAAAAATTCTGTTTAGTTTTAATAATTTTATTTGTTTTTTTTTATTCCTCTTTGTGTTTTTCGTTATTTTGCCATTTTTTTGACAGTGCTGCCACTTGACGTTAATTTTTATCTATGTTGTTAACAACAATTTACAGAATAACATAATCGTTAGTGCAAACAACAAAACATGTTGACAATTATGACAACTGTTGTTATTGTTAAAAGTTACAGAATACCACTACTGTTGTGGCTTTTAATAGTAACTGCCAAAATATCATCTCGATTACATTCTATGGCACGTGGGAAACATTGGTAAGCAATTAAACAAATCGCTCAGTTCCCTGAATATGTGCCGGTAACCCTAGATCAGTAAACGGTAGATGCTTATAGTAAATGGCGGCTCAGACAAATTGCTATCGTCCATTTCCAATTTAAAAAAATTGTATTAGCTATAAAAACAGAAATTTCTGAAAAGCAATTGGACACTTTCAGATGTTACAATTGGAAATTTTTTAAGCTAAATTGGAAATTTCTGAACTACAATTGGAAATGGTGAAGTAAGAATCATAGGCCCTAATTATATAATTCGCAACGTTACGCCAGAGAATTACATATGTACATTGAAAGCAAAAACAAATTCATAAATATTTTGTAATTTTGTTGTTGCTTTTATGAATTTGTTTTGCTTTCAATGCTTTGGCGTTGCGTTTTACATAATAAGGGCCATAATTTAAAAACAAAAATACATAGGTAATGAGAAACTGAAAAGTTTGTAGTTCTATCGTTCACACAATTTAAAGTTAAAATTCTCATGTTTATTCCATTTTAGAAATGTATGGTAAACAAAAGTATTTTTTTTTTAATAAAAATTTTCACTTTTTTGACGCGTTTTCAAGAATAGCGAGCAATATTTAAAAAAATGTACAAAAACTCGTATTAAGCGCATAAGTTAATAAGTGCTGTTATGGTTTAAAGGTTATGTTGGGCCTTGTAACCCAGGATGTAATGGTTTAATTTCTGGTTTGGCCAGTATTTTTTCTTATAAATACAATTTTGTTGAAGTCCTAACCCAATAAAAAATGGAGCTTCGAACGAAGCAGGTTTGTAAGGAAGACATGAATTTTATATGGCGAGTTCCCACTTTGAAGCAATACATTTATGACACATAAAGCATATAAAAATTGTTAGATGTAACGATCAGCTTTACACACTGATACAGTTACTTTTTAGTATTCTTCCTTACAAACCTGCTTCGTAGTAAGGGAATGCCGTAGCACTTGAAATGTTATTTTTTTTAAGTTGTTGAGAGCTCTTTCACTTACATACTTTATTGCATTTCTGTATGTCTTATTGCGTAGCGCATAACATTGCGCTTATTTTTTTAAATGTACCTACCATAAGTGCTTCGCAAAATGAAAAAAAATTTTATTGGGTAATTTTATTTTATTTTTTTTTTCATTTAGTTTCTTTTTTTAAAAGGTAGTGGATTTAAAATAGAAAATTGGGTTAAAAAAAAAATAAAATAAATTTTTTTTATTTTACCAGCTTGACTATGAACATTTTGACAAAAATCTCCTAACCAATTATTTATGTACAGAATTTTCTAAAAATGAGCACAGATATATAAAGCTGAGAAAATTTCCTTTTAAACAAGCCCTCTTTCAGCGATACAGGCCAACTACTCACCAATTTCAATAAATATTTCCAAAAAAGTATTATTTTTTTCAGATTTTCTGAGCACCAAACTTTTAAGTCAAAAACCGGAAGCTCGATTTTGATTTTAGAACCATGGTTTCTTTAGGAAAAGTTCTTAGAATTTTGCGTAGATTACGATTTTGCTATACGCTTTGTCACTTTTTTTGGGCCCGAACAAATTGACCCACTTCTAAATATATGTACATATGTATATATACATGTTTATTTATAAAGTATTTATCGCTTAATTTTATTTAATTATTTGCACATGTTTGGTTGCTATTAAATATGTATATTATTTATTTATTTATTTATTTACTATTATTCTACTATTATTCTACTATTAAAATAAAGCAAGTTTAGTTTTAAGTGAATTTCAGTATTTTGGTCATCACTCAAACCGATTTGACAGATTTATATACCAACGTCTTTAAAAATAAATTTACTATTTACTTCGGTGAAAAATCTTGAACTCGGAAGATCTATAGTTTCCAAAAATGGGTATTTTTCAACAAAAAAAAAAAATTATATTTTGGCCATAATTTTTTTTGTATCTGAACCGATTTTTGCAAGTTTTTGAGAAAATATGGTGTACAAAAGATTTCCGATCTTTGGATATACAAGGCGTATCCATAGGTCAAATGACAACTCTAAAATTCATGTTTTTATAAAATTTTTGATTTTGTCTGAGGAGGTACAGCGCCCACTTGCCCAATACCTCCCACTTTTTGACGGATGTTTTGTATTGTTAACCAAGACTCTTGTACCTTTTTGTTCTTACTTTAGTCCTATTTTCATCCATACATGATCTAGAAACTAAGTCCGCTATCATATTAGAGTTACTAAAAAATTGCATTTACATATATATATTCCAGAGCACCGTGTAAAATGCATCTAATTTGCAAAAATCTGAATTATTTACATACAAAGATGATGTACTTGGCAAAAGAAAAAATTTGATACCCATATTGTCCTATTAAAAACGAAGGTAACCACCCCATTTCAAAAAAGCTGAGACACGTATTTAATTAAATCGGCTAAAGATTAAAATATGTTAATTTGGCATTTTTATTACAAATAACCCCGAACAAAAAATTCAAAAACCATTTTTTTACAGAAAATCATTAAAGAAAAAGAACAAGGATGATCGTTCTTGTATATACAGTTGGACGCGCCTTAAAAAAACCTTTCTTATGATACCCAATTTGTATATGTTGGTAAGGAAACAGATTCTCAAATTAACAAAACATGCAAACATATACCCTTTTTCAAACTGGTCCAGCTCACGAGGGGTCAAAGCTGGAGCCGAAATATTTAAAATGTCATCTTAAAAAGCCCAAGGTTAATTTTTAGGAGGGTTTATTTGGGAGATCGCGAATTATTAAAACTTAAAAATATTTAGTAGTTATTATTAATAGCAACTTGGTAAAATTAATTTTATTTTAAGCAAAAAAAAATTTTATATTATTAAAGCATTTAAAAGCTCATCGGAGATTCTATTTCTAATCCTTGTTGATATGTTTATTGCCTGCTGCCGTTGGTTTTATAGTAAGAAGCGCATCATTCAAAGATTATTAATTTGTTGGCCTTTTACCCGTGTTTTCAATAAAAACTTTTTATAGACATCCAATTATTGTTTTAAGATATTTTCAGGCTTTTGTATTTTCTTTACATTTATTTTTTTAGAAATTGTAGATGGTTCATAATCTGGTGATGGCGTATCCGTGTACATTTTCATTTTCTACTTCAAGAAGCTTTTTAGACATTTCATCAGCAATTAAAAAGACCGTTGATTTATTGGCGTAGGAAAAATAGTTCGATTTGTAGGTAGTTTTTAGTAATTTTAGTAGAGAATACATATGTTTTTATTGCTCGTTTTTTGATTTTAACAATGCTAGCAAATTCAAATTTCAAAATATTCTATTTGAAATTCCCGAAAATTCCTGGAAAAAATTTCGCGGGATTAATTAAAAAAATGTCCCGGGAATTCTTTCCCGCGTAGAAACTCTAATACATACACATAACACATACATACATATATTAAAAAAAAAAAATACTTTTTGAATTTATTTAGTTTTTTTAGACATGAGCCTTATGAACTCAGACTTAACATGCATGTATGGACTAGTCTCGTTATCTGCTGGGTATATGGAGAAACCATAGTTGCATTATTAAGTACAACTAGATTTTGAGTAGTTTTCGTCAAAATCAAGTCAAGAAGTAGATTTTGTTTTGTATGGGAAATCTAGTCAAAAACAACTAGATTAGGCTCGAAATCTCATAAGTACTAGATTTCGTTGTAGTGTAAAAGGGCTTTTACACAGAACGCAACTTACTAATTTATTGTGTGTATGGGTATCGGAATCGGTATCGCCGATATTTCTTTTTGAATATGGTATCATATCCCTAATACACAGATAGTGAAATTCAAAAAGTTATTTTTTTAATGTATGTATGTATGTGTTATGTGTATGTATTAGTCCATAAAGGAGTAGGAGTACTCCAAAACTACTCCAAATATATGGGTAAAAGGTGGTCCATTTAACATAACGATGTCCTAGGAGCGGACCATATAACCCACCGAAGTAGTCCCTAAACTACTCGATAGTGTACTAAAGTGGGTTAGTATTAAAAGTACTCCATGTTACTACAGTATGGAGTACACTTAAGGGGTAGTTTAAGCATTTTTCTTTTTAATTTTTTACTAATCGCCTTTTATGGTGTGTACTGTAGTCTATTATTGCTATTATTTATTATATTAACTTGGTATTTTTAATGTTTTTTTTTTTACCTTTTTTCCACAAATTTCACAAACTTGAACTTTTAAATAAACAAATTATAATGGACACCATCAGGGCTACCAATGTGTAATACTGTAAACTATAGAAAAGTTTACATCATGAAGTTGTTGGCAGCACTGCATGTTAATTCCTTATAACATGGCCCATAATACAGTACATTGGACCATGTTGTAAGTAGTCCATTTAAGCCACAATGGACCACGTAGTCAAATATTATCTGTAGGGTAGTACTAAAAAATACTTCCCTGTACAAGAAAAAAATTAAATTTTCACAAAAAACAAATATGGTGCCTTGTTAAAACTGTTTCAAGGCGAATTCATCCCAGGTAATCGCGGTACCAGGGTTGTCCGATTTTTTTGAGCCCCATCGCCAAACCGGATGTCAGAAATCGCCAAACGTCGATTTTGTTCAGTTTTTGTAAAATTTTCTTTTTTTAATACCTTTTCTTTAGCTTCACTTCGGAAAATCAAATCTTGTAACGTTAATTTAACCGCCTTATACTCAATGCAAATTGATGAAACTTTGCAGGCATATATATTCCCGATGATAATACACGAATACATGGGCGTAGCCGGGATTAAATCTAGGGGGGGGGGGGGTAACATTTTTTTTTTGGTAAAATGCTTTTTGACCGGATGAAACTTTGCAGGCATGCATATTCCCGATGACAATACACGAATACATGGGCGTAGCCAGGATAAAACCTAGGGGGGGGGGGGCAAATTTTTTTTAAAACCTTTTCTTTAGCTTCACTTCAGAAAATCAAATCTTGTAACGTTAATTTAACCGCCTTTTACTCCATGCAAATGGATGAAACTTTGCAGGCATACATATTCCCGATGACAATACACGAACATATGGGCGTAGCCAGGATAAAATCTGGGGGGGGGGGGGGGGGGGGGCAAAATTTTTTTTAAATGTTATTTTTTAAGAAAAGCTTTTCTTAAAAAAAAAATTTTTTTTAAATGTTCTTATTTTAAATTAAATTTTGCATACAAAAAACGCTAGTATAATTTTTCAGTCAAAAATCGCTAAAAACTGAGAAAAATACAAAAAAGTCGCCGAAGTAAATTTTGTTTTGTTTCTGTAATTTTTTTTTAAATAACATAAAATGGAGATCATATATGTATTCAGTTAAAAACATTAAATTAAGTACAGAACAGAGAACAGCTTTATGCGATTGAAAAAAAATCGCATTTAATCAACAACAACAAATACACTCGCTTGCGGTCATACAATCAAACTTGCGCAACCGCAAATATTCGCTGCTGGTTTGCAGTCATTCAGATATGTAATGCACATCGTGCTTTGTTATTTATACAATCGTTAGCTTCGTTTTTTAATAAAGATGTTTGTGTGTTCGGAGCGACAATGATTGTTTTGGTAAAGACAAAAAAAATACAAACAAAAAAGCCAGAAATCAAGCAATCATTACTCATGTATTCATTCAGCATTAACTATGTAGTACAAGAAAAAAAAAATTGAAATGAAACTAAACACACATATGTATGTACCCTGTCGGACATTCAGTTAACTTTAAATTAACTGAAAGCTAACTATTTCTCAAGTAGTGGTGGTTGACACTTGCATTACTTTTATATGGAATTAACTAACTATTTTAACATTGCGATGTCCTAGGAAGTAGTCAATTGTCCGACTCTGCATTACTTTCAGTTAACTTTAAAGTTAGTTACCTAGCCGTTAACTTGAAGTTAACTTTTTGAAGCTAGCTATAAACTTACTACTTTAAGTTGAGTTTTTTTAAATTAACTATTTTATTAAAACTGTATTTAGTTATTTTATTTAATTTTCTAATTATACTATAACCTGGCCATTACCGATTAACAATTTCTACTCCGTAAATTGTAATAATGGCCCTAAATAATTAAATCTCTTATGGATCTTGGAGCCGTTTTTTTGCCAATCGACTTGGCTCTCTTTACTTAAAATTTACAGTTTTTGTATACACTTTGGCTAATGTAAATTTAGCATTGCTTAGTACAGTATTTATCGGATATAAGAACATCTCATATAAGAACAAAACGCTTATAAGAAACATTTTCAGAAACACCATGTCTTTTTAGTGATTTTTCTAACAAAAAAGGTTACATATAAGAAAAACGCTTATAAGAAAAAAACTGATAAAAGAACATTTTTCTTAAACACCAAAACCACAAAATGTATAGAAAAAGAATTTATATAAGAAACTTCCAACGGCAACATAGAATTTATGTAGTTTGTATGGACAACTCTGTTTTCTGACAGTTTTACAAAAGAAAAAAGTTTTTCTTATTTATTTTAACTCATAATTTGAAAAAAATCAAGGAAGAAGGTGCAGTGTAAAAACTGGCACTATATTGCAAAAATTATTTTTATTAATATAAATTCTTTCTTATTCGACTGTATTATTTAAATCTATATTAATTTGTTTAGGCTTAAGGTCTTTTATTTATAATAAAATATTAATTTTATTAAATTTTTTTTTTTTTGTTAAAGTAAAATTAATATTTTTATATAAAAAAGAACTTAAACTTAAACAAAAAATACAAATTTAAACAATAAAGATCGAATAAGAAAAAAATTATATTAATTTAAATAATGATTAATATTTCAGTTTTTATTAATTTTTTTAAGTTAAATCTTTTGCTACAATTATAATTTGATAACATTTCACAAATTTAATTTCTTTCTCACACAATTTGCTTGCATTTTTTTTTCTTTTTTGCTCCTTTTTTTCAATTGACAACCAAATTTGACGTTTTATGTTACAATAATTGTCAACTAAAATGGACTAATAATTATTGCAACACAAATTGCCGGCAATTAATATGTACAAAAAATTGCTGTCTACATTAAAGATAGCATAATTTTGGCATTTACTGCAATATATGTCGCAATAATTATCTCTGGTATAGACCGACCGTTAAATGAGCGAGCTGGTACACATGAGAAGCGGTGTGTTTTTTGCCTTGTAAACAAATGAATAATTAACTCTAAACATCGGCTACTTATATAAGAAATAAGTTTCTTATATAAAATAGTTGTATATAAGAAAGAAACGCTTATAAGAATCTTTTTTCGTGGATTTTTTAAGTTTCTTATATCCGATAAATACTGTAGTTGGCTTTAAGTTAGTCTATAAAAGCTAACTAAAAGTTAGTTAGCTACTCATTTGACGGCAGGGTATGTAGGTACCAGAGAATAGCTTTTTGCAATTGAAAAAAATCGCATTTAATTAACGACAACAAATACACACGCTTACGGTCATACAGTCAAACTCGCGCAACCGCAAATATTCGCTGCTGGTTTGCAGTCATTCAAATAACGCACATCGTGCTTTGTTATTTATACAATCGTTGCCTTCGTTTTTTTTTATAAAGATTCTAAGTGTTCTGAGCGCAAATGATTGTTTGGTAAAGAAAATACAAACGAAAGAGCCAGAAATCAAACAATTATTACTCATGTATTTATTCAGCATAACTATGTAGTACAAGAAAAAAAAAATTGAAATGAAACTAAACACACATACTTATGTAGGTACACACAATTTCCATAGAAACAAAAAGTACAGTAGTAGTAGTAGGTACAATGTATTTTTGTTATTGTTGTTTTTATTGTTGTTAATTTTGAAAAAGCGTCTCATCGTTGTTTATTGTTGTTGTTGTTAATGTAAACAAAAGTATAGAGAATGTGCTCTTTTGAATTTACTCAGTTGTGTTATATTGCGTGAGCAACAAAAATGCAAATAAAGCACTTTCAATAAAAAACGAATAAATGAAAATATCAAATGTGTACGAAAGGAAAAAAAAATTACCAACGTTGAACTTTGTTTTGCATGTATAGAGTTATTGTAAATTTTAGCGTATGAATAAATGCACAAAAATAGCAGGGTTTAAAAGCATCCATCAGCTGGCTGCTTTTTATTTTAGCTTTTGCCACTGCTTTTGAAATTTTTAATTTTTTTCCAATAGCCAATGTTTTGTTTTTCGCTTGTGCAAAAAAGCAAATCTCCTATTTTGAATATTTTTATTTTCTGACAACTGCTTTTTTACCAGCCAGCGACAAAAATGGACAACCACATAAAAAGCAAAAGCTAAAAAAAATTATTTCGCCTTTTGCTTTTTTACTTTTTCCTGAAAGAAGAGCTAGTTAAAAAAGACAAACCAAAAAAAAATCTAAAATTCAAAGAACAAAAATTCTTCTCTGGCTGGTAATAACAAAAAGCCGCTGAAGTGTGTGCTAAAAGCAGTCTGAGCAGAGCTATTAGCTCTGCAAAAAGGCAGATTACAACGAAAAAATACTGATCAGTGTACAAGCAACATGGTTTTTTTTCATGGTGGTGAGGAAAAATAAATTTTTGCCTTTCTTCGGTAATGTTGTAGTAATGTTGTTGTTGCTCGACAGTTTGCATGACTATAGCACGAAATGTGTGTGTGTGTATTTTGGTTTTTTTTTTTAATATTTTTAATAACCCTGCAGATAATATTGGACTACGTGATCCATTTTGATGAAATGGACTACTCCCTGGACTGGTCCAATGTTATGCAAGCATGGACCATGTCATTGTTAAAAACAGTTTGTAGTGAAGCGACATGTCTTCGTTTTTAAACGAAATGTTTTCGTTTTTAAACGAAGTTAAAACTAATCCTCTGGAGTATACCATAGAGTAGTTTCAAAACTAGTCCACTAGAGTATGTATGAACATGGAGTAGTTTTAAGACTACTCCGTTGTAATGCAAATCTGGGTCATATGGTCCAGCCCTAGGACATCGTAATGTTAAATGGACCACCTTTTAGCCATATATTTGGAGTAGCTTTGGAGTACTCCTACTCCTTTATGGACTACTCTTTACATGCATGTATGGACTAGTCTCGTTATCTGCAGGGAAAGGCAACCAGCCAAAGTGTCTGTTGGATTTTTTATTGTATTGAAACAAAAACAAATTCTTGTTGTATTTGTTTTGCATGAAAAATATCACTTGTCGGCGTCGATCATGTGCCTTTCAACAACCTTTGCGCTGCTTTTATCTCCTATTTTGCGGCTATTAGCATGCAGTGGTTTTTGATTTGGCGGCTGTTTGACAGAATCTTTTTGTTTCATTCTCTTTCCTACATATTTTCTCCTACAACAGAAAAGTTATTGCCGTTGCTTTTTGAGTTCCATCAAATAAGAAATTTTTGCTATTGTTAAAAAAGCAATAGTTGGAAAAAGCAGTGTCCATTAAAAGGTTACTTTTCAAAAACAGTGTGTTTATTTTGCTGCTGCTTTTGAAAAGTGTGGGCTTTTTTAGCAGTGGAACTTGTCGGCTTTTTATTTTTGATTTTTTTTTAAATAGGAAAAAGGCAAAATTTGGCTGCTTTTGCTAATATGGCGATAGCATTTTAAACCCTGAAAAATAGTGCGTTTTGAGGTTCTCTGGTAGGTACATACACAATTTCCATGGAAACAGATTTTTTTTTTTTACTTTTAAAAAGTACAGTAGTTCTGTATGTAGGTACAATGTATTCTTGTTATTGTTGTTTTTATTGTTGTAAATTTAAAAAAAGCGTATCTTCGAGTGGTTTACACAGAAAAAAATAATTTTCATATTTGAATACGAAATTCGCCTACATATTTGATAAAAAAAATTGTAGGTATAGTTATTGAATTTTTAGTCAACAACCAAGTTTATTGAATCTATAAAAAAAGTTGTTAGGCAAAATAATTTTTTTCAACAAAATGTTTACGTGATTTGTTAAAATAAATTGTTGGAAATGTTGAATAAATCAAACTAAATGTTTATCGAATCTTTATTTATTTGTTTATTAGTAATGATGTGCTAAATTCCCAATTTTATTTTTTGACAAATACACTAAAATTTATTATTGGGGGATAAGCTAGTTCCTATGCGCATTTCGCTGGTTGCTTAGGCCAGATCATCAGGAAACCTTTTTCTAAAGACTTTGGAAAAACTAAAGATATTTAACCAAATAAAAGTGTTAAGCGAATGAGAGTTATGACCTATTATAAAATGGACAAGAGTTGTAAAAATACTGTTTTAACGTTGATTTAAATATTTGTTTTATTGAATATCAAGAAATATTTAAATATTTCATTATTGAATATGTTTTATTGAGTGCTATTTTGCCAAGTGTATATTTGATAAATTTTTTCATTGAATCAAACAAAAAGTTTGTTGAACAAAAATTATTTCTGTGTATTGCTGTTTACCATTAACAACCACCACCGAGTGGACAATGTGTTCCTTTGAATTTACACATGCGTGTTATATTGCATGCGCAACAAAAATGCAAATAAAGCACTTTCAATGAAAAATGAATTAATGCAAAAATCAAATGTGAACGAAACGATGTAAAAAATTACCAACGTGGAACTTTGTTTTGCAAGCAAAGATTGAATGTAAATTTTAGCGTATGAATAAATCAAGAAAAATAGTGATTTTGCATTTCTCTGGTACACAAGTCTATACGATCGTACACTTCAGCCTCACCGATTTCATTACTGGAGTTTTGACATACATACTATTAGAATTAAATAGTGACTGAATATAAAATTCACTTAATATGTTTTTTCATATTACACAGAAAAAAATAATTTTCATATTTGAATACGAAAATCGCATATTTGATAAAAAAAATTTTTTGAATTTTCTGCGATGACGATTTTTGCGGTAGTGATAAAAATGTTTGTAGGTATAGTTATTAAATTTTAAGTCAACAACCAAGAATATTGAGTCAATAAATAAAGTTGTTGCCCAAAATAATTTTTTTCAATAAAATGTTTACGTGATTTATTAAAATGAATTGTTGGAAATGTTGAATTAATCAAACAAAATGTTTATCGAATCTTTATTTATTGAGGATGATGTGCTTAATTCCCAATTTTTTTTTTCTTTTTAAATAAATACACTAAAATTTGTTATGGGGGGATAAGCTAGATCCTATGTGCATTTCGCTGGTTGCTTAGGGCAGATCATCAGGAAACCTTTTCCAAAGACATTGGCAAAACTTAACATATTATACAAATAAAACTGTTAATCGAATGAGACTTTACAAATGGAATATAGTTGTAAAAATACTGTATTTACTTTGATTCAAATATTTTTTTTATTGAATATGTAGAAATATTTAATTATTTCATTATTAAATATGTTTTATTGAATGCTATTTTGCAAAGTGTAAATTTGATGAATTTTTTCATTGAATCAAACAAAAACTTTATTGACTTAAAATTTTATTTTCAACAAACCGTGTTCTTAAAAATTTTCTTGAGATATTTTTTTCTGTGTAAAAAAAGGAATTTCTAATACAAGGCCAACACGATACAAGGGTAAATAAAGCTCCATCATTTTTATAGAAAACAAAGCTCAATCATTTTTATAGAAAAATTAACAATTCAGTATTGAGTTAAACATTTTTACTTAGTCAGGTCTCACACGCTTCAACTTTTGCAGCTCAATTTCTTTCCAATCCCCTCTTAAAGTTGACGAAATGGTCACACGCAGCAATTAATTTAATTTTTTTTTTTATTATATATGCTTCAGAACTACAGCAATTTTATTCACAGCGAATGACAGAGAAAAAGAAAAGAAACAAATTTACTTGCAGTAGTTTTTTTTTTGAATATAACTACGAATAAAAGCACAAAGTGTTTTGACGAATACAAGCATCTCAACACCAATTCGTATTTTTCTTTCTTCGGATATTTTTTTAAAAGATATAGAACTTCCGTTAAGGGTAACTGTAAAGCCAGCTGTCAAACTAATAAAGTGTATTTGTTTTTTTTCAGTATACTTTGGCAAATCACCATGAAAAGACTTACACCAGAACAACGTTTAAAAATCGTGAAAATTTATTTCCAAAATCGCGCTATTTTTGCTAAACTCATAGACTTTGTCCTGTTTACGGTGCGCATAATCGTCTTTCTGAGTTGCTTTTATGCAATACTATGAATGGATTCATGACCACATTTACTCTTTTGGATAATATTTATCCGTACCGTGCGTAGAGAAGCAGCAATCATCGCTGTAGACGTGAGTGTGACATAGATCTGGAATTTATCGATCCGACGCCATTTTCAGCAACACTGTCTCTGCCGGTTCACTAATTGGAGCATGTTGAAGAAAGATCTTGGCCTTTATCCATATGAGATCCAACTGATGCAAGAATTAAAGTCAGCGGACCATCAATTGCGTCCTTTATTCGGTGAATGGGCCAAAAGCTGAACCATACTTTTATTGTCAAGTCATCTTCAGCGATTAGGTTCATTTCTGGCTTACAAGCAGATTTGTCGCTTTTGTGGAGAGCACATTCCTCATGAGACTTCATTAAATCCCGAAAACGTCACTGTGTGGTGCGGTTTACATACCGAAGACGTGTTTGAAACAATTATCTTTAAATCCAAAACCGGTGTCAACTTAACCGTGAATGGCGAACGCCAAACTTTTGGTAAACGAATTATCTTAAGTAATAGACCGATAAATTGGCCATCTCATTAGTGTGATTTGACACCTTTGGACTACTTTTTGTGGTAGTACGTCAAATCTCTGGTCTATGCTGATAAGCCAGCAATGATCGATCATTTAGAAGCCAACATTCGTCATACTATTGACGAAATAAGATGATCGTAACAAGGCAAGAAGTGCTTTTCTTACACTGAATAAAATTTGGAGATGCAACAATACCTCGCGTAAAACAAAAATAAGACTTTTCATTTTAAGCTCCAAACACATTTTTCTTTATGGCTGACCAACTTGGGGTTTGACATAAGCTACAAATAACACGCAAGACCTAAGTTTTTATCAACCGCTGTCTACGAAAATTATTGGAAATTTTCTGACCGAACCGAATTTCAAATGAAGAACTGCTACCACGAACAAATAAAGGTTGTTTTTATAGATTGATACAAGTTTAAATCATAATAAAGCAAGAAAATACATTTTTAAAATCAACGAAACGGGCTTTAGTGGAAAGAACATTTTATGAAATAAATGCTTAACTATGAATTCTGCTATGTGGCAGCCACGGCTGGCGCGTAGAAAGCGCAATCTAGAACACCAATTTTCAACAACTATTCGCAGCATTTGAGGCCACAGAAAATAATCCAATGGGGTTAAATCACTCGATCTTGTTGGCTAATTAATTAGGCCATTACGTGAAATTATTTTTTCATCAAAAGTTTATTTGAATAAAAGCGCCCGCTGGCATGAGGCTCCGACCTGTTGGAACCACATATTGAGCTACTAACAAATTTCTAATCATGTCCCTATACCGTTCACCATTGACAGTAACATTCTGACCATCATCGCTTTTGAAAACCAATGACTCTGCCAGCCCATCAAGCGCACCAAACGTAATTTTCTGAGGATGTAATGGTGTTTCGACAAAAGGTTGTGGATTATCCTCACTCCAAATGCCACAATTCAATCAGAAATGGGCTTAATAGGAAAATAAAATTTTGAATGGAAATTCAAAATTTATTTTGTGTAAAAATTTCAACAATTTGCTCTGGTGTAAGTCGATTAGTAATGAAATTTCAAAGCAAATTAAACAAAAATTAACTATCAGCTGTTAAATGGGAGCTCAAATAAAGCAGTGATGCCAACTAAAAGTTGTGACACTTTAAAAGAAAAAAAAAGCTTTACTAGTCCGGTCAAAGTAGAAGTCCGTAGAAGGAAATTGGTTAGACCAAATCTTATGCCGACCCAACAATGATATCGCTAAAGCTGTTTTATGCTAAGTTCACACTTGGGGTTTTAAACGCGTTTAAGCAAAATGTTGATTTAGCTAATCAAAGCCGTTCACATTACATTTGAGATGATTAAGATGACAGATGATTAAGAAAAAAACACACAACAAACACACAAAAAAAAAATCAAACAAATTTATATTTCTTTAAAGTATTAAAAATGGATAAAAACACTTTTATAAAGTAATCAGAAGATTATTTTAATCATTTTAATGATGAAATTGTGAAAATTTATGAATTATTTAAGGAAAAAAATAAAAACATTATGCAGAAATCTTGGCCGGTTGTACACTAGACTGGTCGCAATTTTTTTTTTTTTTTAATTTACATGTTTGCGCTGCTTAAAATATGAGGTTTGGTGTAAGAAATCATGGCCTAATTTTTAAGGTCAATCCGACGGTGCCTAGCCGTGCCAAGTGGGGCCCAAAGTTTCCCATTTTATAAAAAAAAACATCTTTTCTATCAGATCTTTATAGTTATACTAGTTGAAAAGCCGAATATCAAAAATATGACTACGCTACGATCTTCCGCAGAGAAAGTTCTTCAAGTGTGCCAAATTTCAGCTTCCTATGTCATCAGATGGCTTCAGAAAGTTGCGGAAAGAATAGGACATACATGCAAACATCCTGACATACTAAGAAATTATATATTGAATAGATAGATTAAAGTATTTGCAGTTTAATATTTTAGTATGATACGAACGAAAGATTTTTAACTAATTTTAACTAATTCGGGGTCGCTGAATCCAGTGGTGCTAGCCGTTTTTTTAGGTTAGCTTTAGTTTTCGAGATATACCGTTATTTCGAAAATTAAGGATGTTGCACAACATATGTTCGCACAACTCAAAAACGCTTTAGCTTATTGAAAAACTAAAAAAAACCGAAATTCGGCAATAAAATTTACTTTAAGAAAGTTAAAACTTTTTTCTTCATATTGGCTTTGGTTTTCGAGATATACCGTTATTTCGAAAATTAGGGAGGTTGCACAACATATGTTCGCGTAACTCAAAAACGCTTTAGTTTATTGAAAAACAAAAAAAACCGAAATTCCGCAATAAAATTTACTTTTAGAAAGTTAAAACTTTTTTCTTCATATTGGCTTTGGTTTTCGAGATATACCGTTATTTCGAAAATTAAGGAGGTTGCACAACATATGTTCGCGTAACTCAAAAACGCTTTAGCTTATTGAAAAACTAAAAAAAACCGAAATTCCGCAATAAAATTTACTTTAAGAAAGGTAAAACGTTTTTCTTATATGCGCAGTCGTTTTAGAAACATAATTTTTTTTCTGGAAAAAAAAATAATTTTTTTTATTAAAATTTCGGAATTTTTGTTTTTAAAAATTCATAAAAAATTGAAAAATGGAGCTATGCTTCCAATTTTATAGAGTCATATAAAAAACAATATTGCAAACAAAACAAGCTATTAATGATTAAAATCTGTTCACAACTTTTGATTTTATGTATTCACAAAAGACGAAAAATTTTAATTAATTTAAGAATTTTATTAAACCGCCATATGTGTATAATTGAAATTCTTATATTTGGCCCGTGTAGTGCCTAGGATGCCTCAAGAAGGGTCAAATGTATGACTGGAGTTGGTCTTGAGGCATCCTAGGCACTACACGGGCCAAATATAAGAATTTCAATTATACACATATGGCGGTTTAATAAAATTCTTAAATTAATAATTAGTATTGTGGTTATTTTGTTGAACCATTTATGGTTTTTAATCCAAATTTTTAATATTTTTAATTAGGCTTAAGTTCATGAAATTTAATTTTTTATTAAATTATTTTTGTGAAGAAAGGAATTTTACAACATGAAAATTAATTAAAATTGTTATTGATAATCTTTCATTCTTGACGTGGCTCGGGCTCGAACCCTGGCCGGCAGGTTACCATGACATGTTTCGATCGCAACCACTCGATCTCCTCAGATGGATTTGCCGTCTTACACTCGCAGCCATCGACGACTGCTGACGTCACTAGTCAAACATCAATCCTTAAACCAAATTGTATTTTAACATTTGGTAGATCGAAATTTGCTTTCCTGAATGATTATCCATCTTAATTGATTTTACATGTTTTTTCCTTTACTTCTGTTTTTTCGTACTTTCGTCAAGAATTTTTCTTGAAGTCCAAGTACATTTTTTGTTTTTTCACTTTGTCTTTCTCTTTTCTGTTGACCTTTTTCAGCACAACTTGAAGGACAAATGTACACATAGAGCTCGTGCCTTAGCTTTAACAATAATTAGTATTGTGGTTATTTTGTTGAACCATTTATGGTTTTTAATCCAAATTTTTAATATTTTTAATTAGGCTTAAGTTCATGAAATTTAATTTTTTATTAAATTATTTTTGTGAAGAAAGGAATTTTACAACATGAAAATTAATTAAAATTGTTATTGATAATCTTTCATTCTTGACGTGGCTCGGGCTCGAACCCTGGCCGGCAGGTTACCATGACATGTTTCGATCGCAACCACTCGATCTCCTCAGATGGATTTGCCGTCTTACACTCGCAGCCATCGACGACTGCTGACGTCACTAGTCAAACATCAATCCTTAAACCAAATTGTATTTTAACATTTGGTAGATCGAAATTTGCTTTCCTGAATGATTATCCATCTTAATTGATTTTACATGTTTTTTCCTTTACTTCTGTTTTTTCGTACTTTCGTCAAGAATTTTTCTTGAAGTCCAAGTACATTTTTTGTTTTTTCACTTTGTCTTTCTCTTTTCTGTTGACCTTTTTCAGCACAACTTGAAGGACAAATGTACACATAGAGCTCGTGCCTTAGCTTTAACAATAATTAGTATTGTGGTTATTTTGTTGAACCATTTATGGTTTTTAATCCAAATTTTTAATATTTTTAATTAGGCTTAAGTTCATGAAATTTAATTTTTTATTAAATTATTTTTGTGAAGAAAGGAATTTTACAACATGAAAATTAATTAAAATTGTTATTGATAATCTTTCATTCTTGACGTGGCTCGGGCTCGAACCCTGGCCGGCAGGTTACCATGACATGTTTCGATCGCAACCACTCGATCTCCTCAGATGGATTTGCCGTCTTACACTCGCAGCCATCGACGACTGCTGACGTCACTAGTCAAACATCAATCCTTAAACCAAATTGTATTTTAACATTTGGTAGATCGAAATTTGCTTTCCTGAATGATTATCCATCTTAATTGATTTTACATGTTTTTTCCTTTACTTCTGTTTTTTCGTACTTTCGTCAAGAATTTTTCTTGAAGTCCAAGTACATTTTTTGTTTTTTCACTTTGTCTTTCTCTTTTCTGTTGACCTTTTTCAGCACAACTTGAAGGACAAATGTACACATAGAGCTCGTGCCTTAGCTTTAACAATAATTAGTATTGTGGTTATTTTGTTGAACCATTTATGGTTTTTAATCCAAATTTTTAATATTTTTAATTAGGCTTAAGTTCATGAAATTTAATTTTTTATTAAATTATTTTTGTGAAGAAAGGAATTTTACAACATGAAAATTAATTAAAATTGTTATTGATAATCTTTCATTCTTGACGTGGCTCGGGCTCGAACCCTGGCCGGCAGGTTACCATGACATGTTTCGATCGCAACCACTCGATCTCCTCAGATGGATTTGCCGTCTTACACTCGCAGCCATCGACGACTGCTGACGTCACTAGTCAAACATCAATCCTTAAACCAAATTGTATTTTAACATTTGGTAGATCGAAATTTGCTTTCCTGAATGATTATCCATCTTAATTGATTTTACATGTTTTTTCCTTTACTTCTGTTTTTTCGTACTTTCGTCAAGAATTTTTCTTGAAGTCCAAGTACATTTTTTGTTTTTTCACTTTGTCTTTCTCTTTTCTGTTGACCTTTTTCAGCACAACTTGAAGGACAAATGTACACATAGAGCTCGTGCCTTAGCTTTAACAATAATTAGTATTGTGGTTATTTTGTTGAACCATTTATGGTTTTTAATCCAAATTTTTAATATTTTTAATTAGGCTTAAGTTCATGAAATTTAATTTTTTATTAAATTATTTTTGTGAAGAAAGGAATTTTACAACATGAAAATTAATTAAAATTGTTATTGATAATCTTTCATTCTTGACGTGGCTCGGGCTCGAACCCTGGCCGGCAGGTTACCATGACATGTTTCGATCGCAACCACTCGATCTCCTCAGATGGATTTGCCGTCTTACACTCGCAGCCATCGACGACTGCTGACGTCACTAGTCAAACATCAATCCTTAAACCAAATTGTATTTTAACATTTGGTAGATCGAAATTTGCTTTCCTGAATGATTATCCATCTTAATTGATTTTACATGTTTTTTCCTTTACTTCTGTTTTTTCGTACTTTCGTCAAGAATTTTTCTTGAAGTCCAAGTACATTTTTTGTTTTTTCACTTTGTCTTTCTCTTTTCTGTTGACCTTTTTCAGCACAACTTGAAGGACAAATGTACACATAGAGCTCGTGCCTTAGCTTTAACAATAATTAGTATTGTGGTTATTTTGTTGAACCATTTATGGTTTTTAATCCAAATTTTTAATATTTTTAATTAGGCTTAAGTTCATGAAATTTAATTTTTTATTAAATTATTTTTGTGAAGAAAGGAATTTTACAACATGAAAATTAATTAAAATTGTTATTGATAATCTTTCATTCTTGACGTGGCTCGGGCTCGAACCCTGGCCGGCAGGTTACCATGACATGTTTCGATCGCAACCACTCGATCTCCTCAGATGGATTTGCCGTCTTACACTCGCAGCCATCGACGACTGCTGACGTCACTAGTCAAACATCAATCCTTAAACCAAATTGTATTTTAACATTTGGTAGATCGAAATTTGCTTTCCTGAATGATTATCCATCTTAATTGATTTTACATGTTTTTTCCTTTACTTCTGTTTTTTCGTACTTTCGTCAAGAATTTTTCTTGAAGTCCAAGTACATTTTTTGTTTTTTCACTTTGTCTTTCTCTTTTCTGTTGACCTTTTTCAGCACAACTTGAAGGACAAATGTACACATAGAGCTCGTGCCTTAGCTTTAACAATAATTAGTATTGTGGTTATTTTGTTGAACCATTTATGGTTTTTAATCCAAATTTTTAATATTTTTAATTAGGCTTAAGTTCATGAAATTTAATTTTTTATTAAATTATTTTTGTGAAGAAAGGAATTTTACAACATGAAAATTAATTAAAATTGTTATTGATAATCTTTCATTCTTGACGTGGCTCGGGCTCGAACCCTGGCCGGCAGGTTACCATGACATGTTTCGATCGCAACCACTCGATCTCCTCAGATGGATTTGCCGTCTTACACTCGCAGCCATCGACGACTGCTGACGTCACTAGTCAAACATCAATCCTTAAACCAAATTGTATTTTAACATTTGGTAGATCGAAATTTGCTTTCCTGAATGATTATCCATCTTAATTGATTTTACATGTTTTTTCCTTTACTTCTGTTTTTTCGTACTTTCGTCAAGAATTTTTCTTGAAGTCCAAGTACATTTTTTGTTTTTTCACTTTGTCTTTCTCTTTTCTGTTGACCTTTTTCAGCACAACTTGAAGGACAAATGTACACATAGAGCTCGTGCCTTAGCTTTAACAATAATTAGTATTGTGGTTATTTTGTTGAACCATTTATGGTTTTTAATCCAAATTTTTAATATTTTTAATTAGGCTTAAGTTCATGAAATTTAATTTTTTATTAAATTATTTTTGTGAAGAAAGGAATTTTACAACATGAAAATTAATTAAAGCCCGAGCCACGTCAAGAATGAAAGATTATCAATAACAATTTTAATTAATTTTCATGTTGTAAAATTCCTTTCTTCACAAAAATAATTTAATAAAAAATTAAATTTCATGAACTTAAGCCTAATTAAAAATATATTCTTAAATTAATTAAAATTTTTCGTCTTTGTGAATACATAAAATCAAAAGTTGTGAACAGATTTTAATCATTTACAGCTTGTTTTGTTTGCAATATTGTTTTTTATATGACTCTATAAAATTGGAAGCATAGCTCCATTTTTCAATTTTTTATGAATTTTTAAAAACAAAAATTCCGAAATTTTAATAAAAAAATTATTTTTTTTTCCAGAAAAAAAAATTATGTTTCTAAAACGACTGCGCATATAAGAAAAACGTTTTACCTTTCTTAAAGTAAATTTTATTGCGGAATTTCGGTTTTTTTTAGTTTTTCAATAAGCTAAAGCGTTTTTGAGTTACGCGAACATATGTTGTGAAACCTCCTTAATTTTCGAAATAACGGTATATCTCGAAAACCAAAGCCAATATGAAGAAAAAAGTTTTAACTTTCTAAAAGTAAATTTTATTGCGGAATTTCGGTTTTTTTTGTTTTTCAATAAACTAAAGCGTTTTTGAGTTACGCGAACATATGTTGTGCAACCTCCCTAATTTTCGAAATAACGGTATATCTCGAAAACCAAAGCCAATATGAAGAAAAAAGTTTTAACTTTCTTAAAGTAAATTTTATTGCCGAATTTCGGTTTTTTTTAGTTTTTCAATAAGCTAAAGCGTTTTTGAGTTGCGCGAACATATGTTGTGCAACATCCTTAATTTTCGAAATAACGGTATATCTCGAAAACTAAAGCTAACCTAAAAAAACGGCTAGCACCACTGGATTCAGCGACCCCGAATTAGTTAAAATTAGTTAAAAATCTTTCGTTCGTATCATACTAAAATATTAAACTGCAAATACTTTAATCTATCTATTCAATATATAATTTCTTAGTATGTCAGGATGTTTGCATGTATGTCCTATTCTTTCCGCAACTTTCTGAAGCCATCTGATGACATAGGAAGCTGAAATTTGGCACACTTGAAGAACTTTCTCTGCGGAAGATCGTAGCGTAGTCATATTTTTGATATTCGGCTTTTCAACTAGTATAACTATAAAGATCTGATAGAAAAGATGTTTTTTTTTATAAAATGGGAAACTTTGGGCCCCACTTGGCACGGCTAGGCACCGTCGGATTGACCTGAAAAATTAGGCCATGATTTCTTACACCAAACCTCATATTTTAAGCAGCGCAAACAATTAAATTAAAAAAAAAAAAAAAAAATCCCATACAAGAAAAGACCAGTCTATTGTACACGACATGTTGGCGATTCTACATTATTAGGTATGTTCAGTGGATTCTATGTGGTTTGTGAAGTGATTTAGTTGTAATCATGTCGATTTGAAGTGATTAACAAATCACTTCAATGTATGGGTAATCATCTCGATTTTGAAGTGATTAGAGCTTAATCATGTTCGAGCTGCTTAAACGCGTTTAAGAACTCAAGTGTGAACATAGTATTACACTGGAAACCCAAAGGCCAACCTTGAAGAGTTCGTCCAAGAAACACCTGTACCCATGTTCTGTAACTATAGTGAGAACTTCTCGCATCGAAAAGAAGTGACACAAAATATTCCATCGTTTCTCGAAAAGTGTGAAAAAAGTGTGTCTGTAACTCATGTGGAAAACTATCAAAAGTAATCTACGTTATAAATGTCATAATATTGTACTTGAAGCCGATGTGACATTAAAGACGTTGAGAACGCCAGTAACACATATCGTTGGCGGCGACCAAAATTTACTAAAATTGAAAATTGTTCAACGACGGCGGCGAAATTAGAACCGTCGCACTATGCTTCGTTCCCATATAACGAAGGGACAAAAATAGAAGGAGTTGTCAGATATTTTTGAAATTTGGTACACTAGCATAAAAAAGCTTAGTTAAGAAAAATTAGAATTTTTGGAAAAATCGGCCCAAGGACACGCCTACCTCCCATGTGTCCTGAAATTGAAAAATGTAATTTAATATAAATAATAATGCCCACAAAATTACAAAAAGTGGTCATGCTGATACAAATGCAACTTGCAACGTGTGTGTAAATTTTTATTTAAATCGGGCTAAGGACTCAAGGTCCTGCTATATATCCTCTTTCTTAAAAACACTATCACTCCTACAAAAATTGTCCGATCGTAATAAATTTTGATATGTAAGTTGATAATTGCAAGATATATATTTATGCCAAATTTGGGTAGAATCGGATTATCAAAATTATATGAAAACAAGTAAGAGTGCTATATTACGCTGTGCCGAATCTTATATACCCTTCACCATTGTGCGAGTAGAATAGAGAGCAATTAAATAATTTTTACATATACATACATATTTACAATACTTACAACTTCATTATAAATGAAATTTAAAAAGCGATAACTGGTAAATATTTTTTTTAAATCGTTTTTAGTTTCTATTTGTTAAAATTATTTCGTTAAATATATGAAATAATAAAGAAGGGTGATAACGAAAATCATATTGGGCATTATGCTAGTATATGTAAACAAATACGAAGGGGGGGGGGGGGGGGGGGGGTGGGGGGGTTAAGAAAATATTTTCTATTAAAAATTTCCGATCTTCTGATATATAAGGCGTAACCATAGGTCATATTACAGTCAAAAAATTCAGGTTTTTATACAATTTTTAATACTTTTTGTATGAGAGGTACCACGCCTACTTCTCCAATCCCGCCCACATTTTGTAAGATGGTGTATATTTTTAACCTAAATGTTTGTACCTAAAGCTTTGGCTCTTGCCGTTCTCCAGATATACAGAAAAAAGTAATAAAAATACAACAACCACAAGGGATTTTTTGGAAAAATTAGAGGCAGTCGTGGTTTTTTGGTCATATCTCAGCCATTGTTGGACCGATCTGGCTGAATTTCAATAGCAAGAAATGGTGGACTATATGTGACATAAATGTAAAACAACGTAGCCGCTATCATGTCTGGAGTCTCCGGAAAACACATATCAAACGTAAGACGGACAGACGGACGGACAGATGGACGGACGGACGGATATCGTTAAATCAACTTCTCTCCTCATAAGGACCCAGATTATATATACTTTATAGGGTCTAAGATCAATATTGTAGAAATTACAAACGGAATGACAAACTTATATATACCCTTTTCCACCTGTGGTGAAACGGTTAAAATGCTCTTGCAAAAACAAAACTAAAAGGTTATTTGAAAGATAACATAAATGAAAAAATTAAAGAGGAAAACTAGCAATGTTAACGTCATTAAAAAATGATGAAAAAATCATATCGCACTTGATCCATCAAAATTTTTATTTTTCCTCTTTTCGCAAAAAATCGACGCGTAGTATTCATATCCGCTGTAAAAATATCGTGCTATTTTGCCTACTTCTTGGTAATGAAATGGTTGGTTTAAAAATTATTTTTCATATGCCTTTAATATTAAATTTAAAATTGTTTTGCTTCTACTGAACATTTTGAGTTAACACCCTCCTGTTGATTATGTGCGATATATTTCCATAAACAAATTAAAATTTTGGATTTTGAAACACTGCCACTGGAGCATAGGGCGCCAAAATTTCATCATTTCTTAAAAATTATAATAGCTTAACTTATTAATTATTTTTATCACAAAAAACGTTAAAAAAAACATATAAAAACAAACTTATAACAAAGCATCATCGCTACTTGATTCTTCCCAAAACCAATTTTCGCTTAACGAAGAACTCATCTCGTCTTCTGTTATATCATCTTCGATTTCAACATTTTCTCCAAGAATATATTTCCCAATTTTAGCATCTATTATTTTATTTTTAATCTTAATGTTTCTCTTTGATGATAATACGGGATCTGAAGACAACTCCTAAAAATAGGAGTCATTTAATCCTAAAAATGGGAGATAGAGGGTTAGATAATATGTTAAGCTCAAAAGTAGATTTATTACATTTTTTCGAATTATTTCATACGACTTTGCTAAAACACAATTTGATAATAATATATGATAATTTACAACTTTACCGTTTTAAGCATTATGCTTATATCACACGAACTTACAACCCCTAGTGAAATTCAATGCAGAAAATTGTTGTAGAATATTTTAACCCTTTAAACGTACGTGTTAGTGGTGTTCTATGAGGAGGGGCTGAAATGACCCCTAAAAATGGCAGATAGAGGGTTAATTAGTTCTATGAAAAGAACCGTCATCAAATTTTATTAAAATCATCTATTAACCTTATTTAGCTCAGAATTAGATTTAATACATTTTTTTTGACTTCTCAAAACGCCTTTAAAAAAAATTAAAAACTTCAGTGGGCCATAAAAAAAGAACTCGAGCTAAATTTTGAAAATACTTCAGTGGTTTTGTTCTACTAATGATATAATTAAATTTTTTTATTTTTTAACATTCAAAATATAAAATCGTGTTGCGCAATGATATTAATTAAACACTCTTAAATGCCTGATATTTGAGTAAAAATCATAAAATTAGGCATTTCAAAAAACGCATTTTTTTTAAGTTGTGGTAAAAAATAGGCACTAATTTTTGAATACCCTGTTAGCTAAGAGTATAACTTACACAAATAGAAAAAAAAAAATATCTAATTTTATATAATTTTTTTTTATACTCCATCAAACTTAAGTAATTTTTGGATTTTCAACAAAAAAAAAATGTGTTTTTCAGAGCAATAAAAAAGTTATTTTGTAAATAAATACTAATGACCAATTTTCAGGATTGATATTAAAACACATTTATTTTTAAAATCGTTTTAAATACAAAATTCTCTTCTTCACTAAAAACCTAAGTGAAACTTAAGTCACCGATGTGGTACATTTAATTGCAACTTAAGTATCCATTGTAATATTTTAGCAAGGTGGCCTCAATATCACAACAATACAACAATAACAGGCAAAGCATTAACAGTCAGCTGTTTTTTCAGACCACCTTGCAAATAAATACACTTTTTTATATTTTTTTTTTTGTATTAAGTAGTGCTACCATACTTTTATCTTAATTAAATTAGAGTTTTCAAATAAAACTCAAAAAACCAATCTGTTTTAAATACGATTTAAGTTTGTTATGAAAATTAACTTAATATAGATTTAAATACTATCCTGAAAATTGGGCATAAATTATCATATATATTATTTCTAAAGCACTTTTTTTTGTCGGTTGCAAATATCTCCCATACCACCGCATCAAATTTAATGAATGATATCTCATTTTAAAGCTTATTTCTAACACTAATGACGAAAAATAATTAGAAATTGAAAAAATAATATTTTCATTGATAAAAATTATATTTTAAAATGTATTGAAGTTACTAAAATTTCTATTAATTATTTTCATTTTATGTTACAAAAATGACAACTAACGGTGCGAAATATTCGCACGGGTGATCTAGTAAATTTTAATTTAACTGCAAATATATCAAAGTACTTGAAAACAAAATTTCGAGCGACTTTTTAAAAAAATTAATTATTCAGAATTATTTTTGTGAAACAACTAAAACTCATTTTTCTGTTAAGTAATTTTTGCAAGAAATTATCTGCTTTTAACGCCCTCTCGTGGTGGCAAAAGCAATCAGAAAAATTTTTTTTGTTAACATTTATTTATCTTTCAAAAAATCTGTATTTAAAAACAATTTGAGACAAAAAATTTTTTTTGATTTTTGTCTATGGGACAAAGCATAGTGCGTCGGCTTTACCAAATAATGTAAAGTGCGACTTTAATGTTTGTTGTTTGCAAACGAGCTTTGGAAACATTCGTATATTGTATATGAATGTTAAAAGCAAAATAATTAAACAATAAAAAAATGTGCCAATAACAAAATATGTATTATTATTATTATTTTTTTTAGTGTTACAATTTAATTCTCGCCCCGTTTTTATACGTGAGTTTATTTGTCAGTTCAAAGCGGAAACTTTTCTCACAAAAATGTTACAGAGACACTTTTTCTGTAATTTGGCGAGTAATTTCCTTACGTGACAGCTAGTACTCGCCAAAAAAATTTACAGATACAGTTTAGTGAGAAAAATAGCTGTTTGTTTCAATTTATGGCATTTCTGTTTCATTTCACACATTTCAATCGAACAGTTTATTGACGCGAGAGTTACAGAACATGTCCACTGGATACGCTGTACTAAAATAGAACTAGAATCAGCCCAAGTACCCTTAGCGAGATTTTGTCGATGCCCTATGTTCACTTTGAACTTTTTTTAATTGTATCAGATGTTATGTTTTTTAACTTAGTTGTAAGTAAAGGCATGTGTATATCCTATACATGTATGTATATGCTTAAAACAAGTTGTGAAAAATTGGACCGATAGGATGGCGTTCATAAGGCGTAGTCAAGAAGGCCATATGCCACAAATTATTTTTTAACAATAAATGTCACAAAATTTCGAAATTGACATGCCTCTAAGAACATACCCTTTATCTGCTTAAAAGTTGAAGCGTGTGAATACAGACTTTAAACGATAGAAACGGTTAACATATAAAACGCCATTTAATAGAAACCCTGTAAACAAATAGAAATCTAACATACTCTGATTTAAACCGCACAAATATTATCAAGTTTCTAAAAAGCTTAAAACCAGTATTTTCAAATCAGAAACATTTAATACCAAATGGCTGTAAAGTTATTTTGGCAAAATACTTAAAAAAATTAATGGGGAAAACGAAACTTAAGAATCAACAAAAAACAACATGATTTCCTTAAAAAATATTATTATTGCAAAATTTTGAAAAATATTGCAGTCAATAGTTAACCGTTCAACTGTTTGCAGCCTATTTTTTTTTAATAGATTTTATAAAAAATAAAATTAAAGTGTTTGACAGAAAATAATAAAATGGATTTAATGGGTAAAAATATTATTTACATTGGTGGTTTTGGTGGAATAGGGCAAAAATGTTTGGAAGCATTTTTAAAAAAGCATGTCAAGGTAAACTGTCTGCAAAATTATTAAGCAATTTGAAATTTATTTATTTATTATTGTTGCTGCCTTTATGTGCATGTGCGTGCATTATTGCAGCATTTGGTGATCTGTGATCTTCAAGAAAACGCGGACGTTTTAAAAACCCTCAAAAGTAGATTTTCAGATGCTCGCCTGACATTCATTCCCATAGACATAACAAAACGGCAAACAATTGAGGAGGCTTTTAAATTAGCCGCCACAGAACTGGATTCTGCTATTGATGTTGTTGTCAATGGCTGTGGTTTAATGGATGATCGTAATATCGATCTTACCATTGATATTAATTTGGTTAGTATGTCGTTTTGTTATTTAATATCGCACAATTTTTGTGTCGTACATGTTTTTTGGTTTTACTCATTTTTATTTTACAACATCTTGTTTTATTTTATTAACTTTTCTACGCTTTTTTTGTTTTAAATGCAGACTGGTGTCATTCATAGTACTCTTATTGCATTAGATTACATGGATAAATCAAAAGGTGGTCAGGGTGGTTTAATAGTGAATATATCATCGGTGGCTGGTTTAGAACCAAGTGGTATGTTTGCCGTATATTCAGCAGCTAAATGCGGTTTGACAGCTTTTACTAGAGCTTTAGCAGTAAGCTTTTGTTATTCATATACATACATATATGTTTATACAAATTACTTTAAAATTATAGTTTATTTACCATATTTTTAGAATCCTTTATATTTTTCTCATACTGGCGTCAGTTTGGTTACCATGTGTCCCGGTTTTACTGATACTGCATTATTACATTCCGTACGTGGCAAGGAAACTTTAACTGACTATGCTGCTCCCATGGCACAACGTTTTGCTTTTGCCAGAAAACAAAGTGCCGAAATATGTGCTGCAAATTTGGTGGATATTTTGTCAAAGGCCAAGAATGGTTCAGTTTGGATGTTGGATTTGGGCAAAGTCAAAGAAATGGAATTCAGTGTTCTATGGAAACCAGCTATGAATGAATAAATAAACAAAAATTTACTGCTAGGAATAATTAGCTTTGAAATATTTGAATACAAAAAGGATTTTAATAAAATTTTATTAAGTTTAAAACAAGGCGAATTCATACAGGTGAACGCAGATAGAGGAAGGAATGGAGATAGCGCGTACGTATGTTAGAAATAAATGATTGAGATAAAAAATAAAGTGGGGTTGGTCATACATTTTACCCATCTAGGGGCATCCTAGACGCTGCAGGGGCCAAACTTTACCTTAGATGGGTAAAATGTATGACAAACCCTACTTTATTTTTCATCTAAATCATTTATTTCTAACATACCTACCCGCTATCTCCATTCCTTAAGGGGGCCATACAAAAATTCAATGCAGACTAGAGATATATTGAAGGCAAAGTCCCATAAATGCCCACGAGTTACCCCTAGTGGGATAAAATATATGGGCGATCACAATTAGTTTTTTGTCCTTAACATTTTCTCAATACATACTTGCCCCATATCACCACTTTTTAGGGGGGCTCCCATACAAATATTGCGTTTTATGAAATTAAAATTTTTCGACTTTTGTGAATAAAATCAAAAGTTGCTAACAGATTTTAATCATAAATGGCTTGTTTGTAGCTTCGTTTTTAATATGTCTGCAAAAACAGAAGCCTAGCTGCATTTTCCAATTTTTTATGAATTTTTCAATAACAAAAATTTCGACATTTTGATAAAAAAATTATTTTTTATACCAAAAAAAAAAAAATTTCATTTCTAAAACGACTGCTCATATTAAAATACTAAACCGAATATATGTTCTGCCACCTCCTCCATTTTCGCAATAACGGTATGTCTCGAAAACGAGAGCTAACCTAAAAAAACGGTGGGCACAATTGGATATATAAATAAAAATGAAAAATTTTTGTATGTTTGTTTGTTTGTATGTTGGCTTATAGACTCCTAAACTACTGCACCGATTTTCCTGAAATTTTTACAGTAGCATCACGTGAGCCCTAAAAATAAAATAGACTACTTATTTTTTCGATAGGGGCAGGGGAATTGGTACCCCCCATTGGATGCCAATATTAAATATCGCATATCTAAAGAGCCGCTTCACGCATTTTGTTGAACTTTTGGTAGTAGGATCTTCTGAGCCCCAAAATTGAAATAAAATAGCAGCGGGGGAAGTGTTACCCACCATAGGACGCCAATGTAAAGTATCGCATATCTTAAGAACTGTTATAGTGAAAATGTTCAAACTTTGTAGAAGTCACACTTATGGTATACAGGTAACCCTCCTACAACACGGTAGATAGGTTCCTAGAAAACGTGTTATATTTTTTAATTTAATATTTTTTATATAAAATCAATTTATTCGCAACAGCGTTGTTAACACTTGAGACTCTGTATGTATACTAAATGATTTGTGTTTCAATCGAAACTCGATGTAAGATACTTCGGGTATTCCCCAATTTTACTTTCGGTGGATGCAAAAATTGTGTAGACACACATACACTTTGCTGAATCACCGACAACTAACTAAATCGTAACAGGTATGAAAAATTAGTACTTTTGTACTATTTTGGTACAATTTTAACAACTCAATCATGATACAGTTGCAGTTCAAATATCTTTTTTAAAGATATTTGAATAACAATAGACTGAATTTTTTACATTTGTTTGCAGTTAAATTAATAAATAATTTGATGATGACCGATTAATTAATAACCGATTAACTGATCGGTTAATTTAAAATTGGCTTTTTTCGATTAACGATTAAACCGGTTAATTTCAGACGATTAACCGATGTAACAAAAATTTCAATATTTTGTCGTATTAAAGTATATTTTTTTGTGTTTTGAATTATTTGTTTCGTCTCATATACAAAATGTATGTGTTTAGAAAATATTTTTTAATACAAACAAAGAAGGTGTTCAATGATCTTCATTTTAACCCATTTTCCGCCGACCGGTGACTAAAATTACAATGTTTTTCAATTTGTTTTATCTTCATCATTGATCAGCAGGAATGTGGGGAAAAATGGAATAAATGTTTGATTATCAACACCTTTTTTTGTTTCACGTTCCTCACACATATCTTCTCATATCAGTCTTTTAACAGAATAAGCCGAATTAATTAGAAATTTTAAAAATTTTAAAAAACTCTAATGCCATAATGGAGTATTTTATATGTTTCGAGAAACCCTGGAAAAGGACTGAGAAATTAGATCGACGATAAGTAAAAAAATTTGTTCCAAGTAAAGTTTTGTCAAAACTAAATCGCTTTAATCCTAAACATTTACACCGAATTACTTTTCTAAAAGATTATTTTGTAAGATCTCCTTAAACTATTGAAATAACTAATAAAATTATCTCAGTTTATTTTTTTATAAATAAATATTTTGGGGATTCACAACGAAGTTACAAAGTCTTATGTCTTAAAATAATTACAAGAAATATATATCGACGGCTTAATATGCAAACCAGCTTAGTCCACTTTTTATGCAAATTGAGATGTTGATGCGTGTGGTAGAGAAAGATACGCCTCTTCGACCAGCATGTAGTTTTTCTTCTTTTTAAGCCTTGAAGTGTGTAAAACTAGCTGTTTTTTTAATTTTCTATCAAGCTGCAAATAGGGAAAATAAAAAGTTGTTTGTCTCTCCTGTAAAATGTGCTGAAATTGAGTTAGCAGGTTTGCATAATAAGCCGACGATATGACTGTTGTGGGCTACCGCTTATAATTTAGATTTCTACTGTACAGTTGAGGCGAATCAATGAACACAGCATTAAAATTTTTATTTTTATTTATTTTAAGCAATTGTAAAATATTATTAAGGATAATTATTATGACGATTTGAAAATGCACCTTGTGTATTAATTGAAAAAATGCATATTACATATTTATGAAGCGATTAACCGATTGAAGCAAAAGGTCGATTAAATGAATACCCTAATATCTTATAACACAGTATTAGAATCAGAACTGTTAAAGAATAATATAAAATGAATATTGTTACAAGTAAAACTGGGGCTTATACTTCTTATTCGCTTAACAGTTTTATTTGTATAATATCTTTAGTTTTTCTAAAATCTTTGGATGAAGTTTCCTGACGATCTGGCCTAAGCAACTAGTGCAATGCGCATGGGAATAGTTTATCCAATCAACAAAAAACTTCAGTTTGTCAATAGTATGAAATGGGAATTAAGCACATTATAACGTAACCTTGTTAATTAATTTTTGAAACCCAAGAAAAACTTTGATAAACACCCCTATTCTGCGTTTCGATTCGGATCGAAATTTTCTCCGTTTTTGGCAACTTTTGTATTCTGTTTTACAAAATTTTTGGGGAAAAAAGAAAAAATACATAAAAAACAAGGAACAATTTAAGTTAAAAAAAATAAATACATGTGTGTAGAATAATTAACACACTAGTTAAAAATAAAAAAAAAAACAATGATTTAAACTATAATAAAAAGAAAAATTACGTTTAAAACTCAGTTAGCATTTTCTTAAAATGTATTGCGTTGTTCGTGTTTTGGATGACTTGGGAGTACATTCCAGAGACTTATGCTAAAAACAAAAAATTGGCATTCAGATGCATGGCTTCGATGCCGAAATTGAATAATATATCTTCCTCTACGCGATCTGGCAAATCGTACTCGGTTAAAAAGATATTCTGGTTCTTTTGTTATTATATTTTTATCGAGAAAAATAAGACATTTCATTTTTTTTTTTTTTTGTTATTGAAAGATAAATCCATAAATCTACTTGAGAGTTCCGAAACTCTGTCAAATCTTTTTAAACCGAAAACATACCGAATAAAGTTATTACACTGTGCAACAAAATTCGTGTCATCGCCGCCAGCCTCAACACTACTAGCACAGCAAATCTGCCAAATGGTGTTGAAAAGTTAGCTCGGGCTGCCTAAATATGGGCCCCTACAGTTTTTGAATTTTTTGAAAAGGCGTTTGGTACAAGTCAAAAAAATAAACTTAATGTACCTCTGACCTAAAAGACTATTTCAGATGATTTCAGTAGAATTGTATGGCGATTCGTTTCATAGAATAAATTAACCCTCTAATACTCATTTTAAGGGGTAATTTTTGTCTTTTTTTAACTTCTACACTAAAATGGCACGCTAGAGGGTTAAAATGTTCGACGAATATTTTTTTCATTAAATTTTTTTAATATTTCGAATACCCGCTTTACATACATTACACGTTTTTTGGTCTTTGAAGACCCCTAGTGAAATTTAATGCAGCAAATATTCTAAGAACATTTTAACCCTCCAACATGCCGTTTAAGTGTAGAAGTTAAAAAAGGACAAAAATTACCCCTTAAAATGAGAGTTAGAGGGTTAATAAATTCTAAGAAAAGAATAGCCTTTCGATTCTACTGAAGACATCTGAAATGATTTTTTAGCTCAGAAGTGCATTTAGTATATTTTTTTCGACTTATATCAAACTCCTTTAAAAAAATTTTAAAACTTTAGGGGTCCATATTTCGGGAGCCCGAGCTCACTTTCATTTCGCGTTGCAAGTGTTAAGGCTGTTTTTTTTTTTTTGTTGCACAGTGTTATAAGCGGTATTGGGCTTCCTCTTATCTATAGAGGAACATCCCGCAAAGATTTCAGAGCCGTATAATAGAGTAGGCAGAAGATAAGTTTTTGCTAACAAAGTTCTTATGTTTATAGGGAAGAAATGTTACGTGGCCTACAAATTACGTAACATACCGTTTATTTTACCACATACCCGATTAATATGGTCCTACAAGTTAAAGTTTTGTTGAAAATTACACCAAAGTTTCCTGCGGTATTTACAATTGAAACATTAAATTAATTTTCCATTCTGGTGTTATTCCTAGAAATTGCCAAGAATATTGACTTGTTTGGATTTATTTTCAAACCATTTGCAGAAGCCCACACAAAAATATTGTTCCAGTCAGAATTCAGTTCACTTTCAAGTTTTTAGTGCAAAATTTTTATTTTTTAAGTGCATATTTTGGTTTTTTTAGTGTATATCTTAAGCGCATATTTTCGATTTTTTAGTGAATGGATATCTCATCTCTAGCCATGAGCAATAATATCATAAACTTTTCTTAATTTTCATAATAAACGTAGGGTACCTAAATGAGCAAATTCATTGCAAAAACTTATCGTTTTTGCACACAAAAATTTAGCTAAGGCATGTTTCTTTAAAATTATTTTCTTAAAAGTGAAGAAAATCATGGTTTTTGACAAAGTTATAAATAAAACGCCAAAAAGATAGGCAACCCCAATTTTTAGCAAAAACTCGTCTTGAGCGACCTCTAAAGCTCTTCCGAAAAATCAGAAAAATATCGCAAAAATACTTTGCCCTATAAGCTTTCAAATTATGCTGCAGCCCCAAAAACAATTTTTTGGGTACACCAATGAAGAAATATTTCGAATTTATTTAAAACTTTTAAATTTTTTTTCTGAAGAAAATATTTCGGAACTACCATTTTGTTAAAGGAAACTTTTACGAAATTAAATCTTTTAACAAACTCAAGAGGGTATTAGCAATATTTTTTGTTTTAAAACGTTGACCAATATTGCAAAATTTTTCTGTCTTAAGCCTAATTTTGCGAAATATTGAAACCAAAACAGAGTGTAAAAATGTAAAAATAACATCATAATTTTTTTTGTTAAATTTAACTCAAAACAATATGAAATTTAATACAATTAAGTAAACAAACAAATCACAAACTCAAAACAAAAATTATAAAAATAATAAGAATTACAAAATTATTTTTGTTTTTGGAAGTACACACATAAGAACATACATGTGTATGGAAGTGTGTGACAAAAATGTTAGGTAGATGACAATTAATACAACGCATACATGCTACACTTAAGCAGATGCAATAAGAGTATATATTACTTTCAGTTGCATTAGGGCGCCAAGTTTCGAGGTCAAAAAAGAAGACTTTTAAATTAACGATCTTTTAGCAGTTTAGTTTAAAATGTGCTGTCCACTGGCCACACTTCGTAGATTTTCAAAAGGAAAATAAACAAAGCATTGCACAAAGTATTCCATGACTATAAATTGTGAGTGCAACGCAGAAACAGCATTAGAAGCAACTCAAAGCTTCAACGAGTTACTTGCATTCATTAAACATCGCTAATAGCTAAAAAGTGCGTGTGTTATTTGTAATAGAACATTTAAAACTAACTAGAAATTAATATTTAATAATAAAAAAGAAATAACATAAAATGAGACTTATACTCTTGTGTGCCTTTGTAACATTGGCTGCCGCGTCCCGCAATCATCAGATTATTGTTTTGAAAAGTGAAACTCCTGCAACTGAATACAGAGAAGAGGACTCGAAAGGATTTTATTCATACGGTTACAGTAGTGATGATTCTGCCAAAGCTGAATATAAAACTAGAGATGGCTCATCCAAAGGATTTTACTCCTACATAGATTCCGAAGGAAAATTGCAAACAGTAAAATATGAAGCTGGCCGCAGACAGGGCTTCACTGCGTCAGCCACTAATTTGCCAACACCACCAATGGATAATAATCGTGCTCCCGAACCTGTGCAGGACACTCCCGAAGTGGAAATGGCTAAACAGGCCCATTTTGAGGCTTATCGCGAGGCTGCCATTAAGGCTGCAATGCAACCAGATACTGGCGATGATGGTAGTGATGCCGAGCCTGAAGAGGCGGGCGAAACCTCAAACGCCAGCAATGGTTCTTATGGTAGCAATGGCCCCGCTTCTATCTCTGCCGAAAATAACATAAGTACTGAGCAAGCTGCTCAGGAGGAAGCTGACTTACAACAAAATACCCGTGAATTGCTAATGAATCGCCAAAGTTCACGCGATCAGTTACTGCAGCTCTTGAGAGAACAACAACAAATAGCTGCCCAAGAAAGTCACAGTGGTGAATTAATTGCCCAGCAGGAGCAACAACAACAACAAATCAGCCAATATCCCCAACTTATGACCACATATGTTTTAAATGCTGAAGCCCGTGTTGAGCAGCCAAATCTCTCAGAATTGAAAACCGTTTATCGTTTGGATAGTTCAGACTCTAATGTAGAATTAAAACTTGGTGGTTTGGAAAACAGTCAACAAAGATCTTTGGAACTACTACAACAAACAGGTCACACTCCTCAACTATCAGCCGAAGATACTTTAGGTTCCTTTGAATCCATACGGGTTCCCTCCAATTCCTATTATACCGTCACTAGCCCCGATACCCATTACACCGTTGAAACCCCTACTGTGCTGACCACTTTGCCACGCCTTGTATCCAATAATTTAGGAAATCATCATTTGCCTATTTCTTTAAGCACTGCCTTCTCTTCCCAACGCTTGAGCGGCAAATCAAGTCATTAAGAATAGTTTTTTTCTGTTTGAAATTTTATTTAAAGAATTAATAAAAAAAAAAAAAATGGCAAGAAATATACAAATATGCATGTTGTAAACCAAATGTAGATAAATTTTAGAACTTTAATAAAAAAAAGCAATGATATAAAATTATTAACTCTCTTATTTTGTAAAACACTTCACCTCAATTAAAAAATATTTTCATACAAATTATTAAAAACTCAAAACATTTCATATGAATAATTTATCAACGCAAAGTGAAGGGATTTTGAAAATAACCTTCTAACGGCTAATAAATCACTGATGTCTTAAACGCTCGTTTACTTAAACTAAACTTGAATTTATATGTAGTTTAAACTTAACAACTGTAAATCAACTGTAACAAACTGTAAATAAGTGCTGGGATACTATCGATATTTTCTACTATCGATATTTATTGATAGTTCAGATTTCACTATCGATATATCGATATTACTATCGACTGAATGCTTGTACTTGTGCAGGAAAACTTTAATTATTTTTTATAAGGCTACAGTCCGTTGTTTTCATCACTTTATTTAATGTATGAGACGTATATATATATATATACGCACGTTATTTTAGATGGCAGTTTTTTTAAAAATGTATAAGTACCTTTCTGAAGGAACCGAAGTAAGAGGGACTATAAGATATTCCATTGCAACTTAAAAAAGTTTTCAATATTCTAAACCCAAAAAGGTAATCAATATAGCGGACTTATTCTCTAATGATTGTTCATTGTTTTTTCCTACGTTCGAAATTGCAATTGAATTTGGATTTGCATTTTTTTTTTACAACATTCCAAAAATATTTGACATTTCAGTCCCTATATAAACATGTACAAATTTCGATTTAAAGGCCTTTAATTAGCAGTAAAAAGCACTGCTAAGCAATCCATACCACTTGCCATACTTGTTGTTTGTATTCATTGCTGTAATTCAGCGCGAATTAATAATAGCAAGTAAAAATTTGCGGCAAAATACTGTTAGTGTAGAGCTGCTGTTAGATGTCTTCATAGCTGTATTTGAAATAATAAAAATATCGATATTTATATTTTTCCTATCGATATTTTCGATATTTTAAGACTATCGATAATATCGATAGTCTATCGATAGTTTCCCAGCACTACTGTAAATCAATGTCCCGTGTATTCGGGGTTGTTAGATGTGACGATTTTTCGTCATTTTGACGATTTTTTTTTGTGAAAATACAGTAAAATGACGATTGACGATTTTTAAACTAAAAACAATAGTGTTATGACGATTTTCTGGCATCAATAAAACACTTACAAGAAATATTAACAATTATATTGGGAACAATTCAAAACGTAAAAATCATTTTTCGAAATGCAAAAATTAAATTAAACAAAAACAAGTTGTTCCCCCATCACAAACCAGGTGGTTTTCATTAGAAGCACTAGTAATTCGAATTCTACAATTAAATGAATGCCATCGATACGGCAAAAAAATATACACTAGAGCCCCGATTTGCGTCGGTCCTATTTGGTCCGCTTTTTAAAAATTGGTTAGATCCGCTTTGCGTTTTAATGATTTCGATTTTCGTCGCTACACACGATTTAATTTTTCGCTGAAGTCATAATCATATGTGAAGAATTTTTCTATTTGCGTGTAAAAAGCCGAATTCACATTTAATTCTGTTAGGTAAGTTATTCTAAGCCAAGTTGAGTGTTAGGAAGTAATAAGAAGAAGTTGTGTAGAAAAATGAGTGCAAATTGAAGAAAATGCACTAGTTTGGAACTAAAATTGGACGTCATAAATCGTTTCAAGTCGGGTAAAAATACTGTTGATTTAGACAGAACCCTTGGTTTATCACCTTCAACAGTAAAAACAATTTGCATTAGTGATAGCGCTAAAAATTAATCATTTATAGATAGCTCGAGTTAATAGCAAATGAGATTTTATTTTTTATTTAATGTTTTTGTGAATATGGATAAATGAAATAAATAAATGTTGGTTATGTTTTTATGAAAATATATTTTTATACCCACACCACAATAGTGGAGAGGGTATTATGCAATTGTGCTGATGTAACGCCTTCAAATATTGGTCCTAGACCCACCTTAAAGTATACCGATCGACTCAGAATCACTTTCTGAGGACCACGAGGAGAGATAGGGCCAATTTCTGCCTCTCAAACCGATTTTAATGAAATTCAAAACATAGATAGATCCATATCTATGTAGACACATAAGCTGTACAGTTTTTCAAAAATAGGACCCCAAGGGGAGGTAGGGGGCAATTTCTGCCCTCACAAACTTTTAACCCGATTTTAATAAGTTTTATAAACATAGATAAATCCATATTTATATGGACATATAAGCATGATGTGTTTTTAATACTGCGGTGTAGGGTATCATATGGTCGGGCTTGACCGACTATACTTTCTTACTTGTTTCTTATGTATTTCTTTTCAAATGATAAATATATTTAGCCCACTTGCTGAAATAAATAGAATACAACTTAACCATATCACTTTCTTTATCATAAATAGAATTTCTTGCTAAAAATTTATATAAATATTTGAACCAATCAATGCAATAAATTGTCTCCAATTTGTAAAATTTAAATATTTGACGATTTTGTTAAATGTTCGTGACGATTTTGACGAATTTTGTTAAAACTTTTGATGATTTTTTAAGAAAAAAGCCTAACAACCCTGCGTGTATTATATGTATGCTGTTAAAAAAATATCATGTGGCATCACCACGATAAATCTTATCAAATTCATATGGTTTGTTTGGTAGTTTAAACGCCCAATTTTATGCGTTTAAAGATGGTTTATATGTTTAGTGATTTATTGATTACTTTACTTTAAAATCAGCCGAGTGTTAAATAAGTTTTATTTAATTCTAAATGACAGAACTTGCTGTTGGTTTCGTTTCCACTTTGCTAAACAATATGTTTTCCCTAAAAGGTGTTTATTAAAATTGTCGTTGTTTTTAAATAGGATTTAAATTTATAAAAACAAGTTTTATATTAAGGCAGGTGTTTTAAACATTATTTTCCAACCGGATTTTAATTCCATTTTACTTTGGTAAAGTTAACCTAAATTTAATTCATGTGATGATTTTTTGTTTGTGTTCGATAGTCAAGGTGAATTCATGTATCAGGTAACCGCAATACTAAAATAATAGGAAATTTGTAGTTACTTTTGCTTGTTGAAAATGTCAAAATCTAAAACAAAACAATTTCAACAAGCGGAAAATCATAGCCAACTTATCATGTGAACACACCTAATACATAAATGCTCCATGTCTTAAGCGGTTTCCAGTTTTAGGGATTTGTCCCTAAATAGGGTTTTTTTTTTGTAGTTGGGGATAAAAACTTCGGAAAAATTACCAGTGGGATTTTTTTTAGAGAAGGCACTCTGTGCAATGGCAAGACCGATCTGGTCAAGATGTGAGTACAAATTAATTTGCTTATTTTATAGCTACATTTAAAATAAAAATAAAGTTTTTAGAATTTGTGTATGTAATTGTGCGAAAGAAAGCGTTTTTTTTGACAACGTTTAATTGGCAGCAAGTCTTTTTTGTTTTAAAGTTTTTTCTTAATACCAAGATGCCGGATTTTCAAAGACTTTTCAAGAGATTGCTGATATAGTACAAGAAAAACAAAATGAAAACAAAAATAAATTTCAAAAGCATGTTGCCAGTTAAGTTTTTTCAGGCCGTGCACTGCCAGTTTATTAACAAATAAATAAATAATAAAATTTTTTGATAATAAACTGGCAGCGCACGGTCTGAAAAAACTTATCTGGCAAAATGCTTTTGAAATTTGTTTTTGTTTTAATTTTGTTTTTTTTTTTAAAATATTAACAACTACAATTAATATTGGAAGAATTCCAATCAATTGTAGTGGGGAATGTAAGATGAGATAAACTCACTGTTTATTGTTGATGTTTTTGTTTAAACTTTGATATTGTTACAAGTAGATCTGTTGCTTATAAGTCTTATACGTTTAACAGTTCTATTTGGTTTAATATCTTTAGTTTTTCTAAAATCTTTATGGATACAGTTTCCTGATGATCTGGCCTAAGCAACCAGTGAAATGCGCATAGGAATAGCTTATCCCATCAACAATGAATTTAAGTGTTTTTATCAAGAATAAAAATTGGGAATTAAGCACGAATAAAAAAATCTTTTAAAATTTTAATTTTGTATTCCCAAAAATTATTTGATAATAATAAAGATTATAAAAAAAAACGGGATCCCGAAAATCGTTTTCGAATTTGCGTCTTTTTAAAATTTCAGTGTTTTCGAAGTTGCGTTGTTTTTGCGTCGCATGGCTTCGAAGTTACGTCGCTAGTGATTCGATTTGCGGCGTTAAAGGGGATTTCCCGTCTAATTCAAGTATGTATGTGAAGGTTGTCTTCGATTGCAACAGGTTTCAAATTACATTTGCTGAAGTAAAGTTAAATTTAAATATTTTGCAGCAACGAGTCAAAAAAAGCAAATAAGCTTAGAACAAAAATCTGGGGAAAAGGCTTGAACTAGCCCCTTCTACAATAAAATCCATTTGCTGTTCCAGTGACGCCGATAAAATTAAGAATCTTGTTGAAACAAGAACATAAACAGGTTACAAAAATGAGAAGTCTCTTAATGAAAAAAATGGAGCCACTTCTTACTATTTGGATTAAAGATAAAAATTAGCGATGAATGCCCTAACAACAAATGTTTGTTCAAAAGAAAGCTTTAACATTATTTGAAGATCTTAAATAAAATGATCCTTTATAAAGTCTATCAAATCAAAATTTATTTTTTCAGCTACAATTATGAATATCGGAATTAATTAAATGAAAATCAATACAAATGTATGGAAAATCGTGCTTCGGTTTGCGTCGTTTCGGTTTGCATCGAGTTTTTCCGGTCCCAATTAGCGACGCGAACCGGGGTATTGGTGTATATTAAAATTTCTTTTTATTTAGCAGAATATTTTTTATAAAAATTCAGCAGATCTTTAGCAAATTTTTTTTTACAAATTTAGCATATTTTTAGTAAATTTAATATATTAATGGCAATTTTCTCATAAGGCGATTATCTTTTTTCCCAACGTAAAACTGTATATTAAAACAAGTAAGAAAGTATAGTCGGTCAAGCCCGACCATATGATACCCTACACCACAGTATTAAAAAACACATCATGCTTATATGTCCATATAAATATTGGTTTATCTATGTTTATAAAAGTCATTAAAATCGGTTTAAAAGTTTGTGAGAGGCAGAAATTGCACCCTACCTCCCCTTGTGGTCCTATTTTTGAAAAACTATATAGCTTATGTGTCCATATAGATATGGATCTATCTATATTTTGAATTTCATTAAAATCGGTTTGAGAGGCAGAAATTGGCCCTATGTCCCCTCGTGGTCCTATTTTAAAAAAAATGCATCCCTTTTGTGTCCATAAATATATTGTTCTATGTATGTTTTAAATTTCATTAAAATCGGTTCGATAGTTTCTGAGAGGAAGAAATTTCCCCCTATCTTCCCTCGTGGTCCTACGATTTGCCCCATTTTCAATAGGCTTGGTCCTTGTGCCAATAAGAACGTATGTCCTAAATTTTATCAAATTATCTTCAAAATTGCGACCTGAACTTTGCGCACAAGGTTACATGGACAGCCAGCCAGACGGACGTACATCGTTAGTTCGACTCAGAAAGTGATTCTGAGTCGATCGGTATACTTTAAGGTCTAGGACCAATATTGTAAGGCGTTACACACATCAGCACAAATGCATAATACCCTCTCCACTATTGTGGTGTGGGTATAAAAATTTGGTTTTCTCAATGTCTCATTTGCTTCGATTTTATCGCAAAGCTAATCGATAATCATCTGCCAATTATTTATTTTCCTTTTGCTTGCCGTACAGATAAATTCAATCAGCTGACTCCCAACTTTTGCATGTATTTTGAGTGGTGTTGCCAACTGAAAACAATGTTTTTTGCCGGTATATTGAGAAACCCAAAATCGTTTACGGACAGTTTATCGGTCCAATAAATTTATGTTGACATTAAGTAACAGACAGTTGGTCGATACATTGAGAAAATGGCCATAAAACTTTCATGTTTTAATCTTAGCAAATTTTTAGTATTCTTCATTTTAAAATTTAGAAGATATTAGCAAATTTTGGTTGAAGTTTTGGCATGTTCTCATGAAACAGTTATGGCAGCACTGGTTTTAATTCTAAAGATCTTGAAATAATAAACCCTGATGTATAATAGCTTTTCTTGTGCATTTTTTACGTTACTCTTTTTATATACATATTTACATAATTAAATAAATAATTGTATGCACATTGTTCCATTGAAATAATGTGTATTATTTTATTTTTAGGGATCTGTAGTGATTTTTGGGGATACGCTAATAAAGGGTGGTCCAACCAAAACGCACGATATTAATTGGAAATAAACAAAAAGTTTTCAGGGAATCATCTTAATATTCGTTATAATGATAGAAGGATCTATGACAATTATGTTTGAAATAAAATATCGGCCAAACGCTTGCCACGCCTTCGGTGGCATAGCTCTATCCGATGATCCATATTTTCAATGACTCTGAGACATAATTAAGGTTCAATGTTCAATGAATTGCTCTTGGCTTATTGATTCTCAGGTGTTCTTTTAAATATCCTCAAAGAAAGAATTCCAACGATGTCAAATCACATAATCGTGGCGTCCAATTAACATCGCCATGACGTGAAATAACATGGCCATTGAATTTCTCTCGCAAAAGAGCCATTGTTTCATTAGCTGTGCGGCAAATGGCACCTTCCTGCTGGAACCACATATCGTCCAGGTCCATATCCTCAATTTCTGGCCACAAGAAGTCCCTTATCATCTCGCGATAGCCAACACCATTCACGGTAACTGCTTGGCCGACCTCATTTTCGAAGCAGTGCGGCCCGATGAAGTCACCAGCCCATTAACAGCACCCCAAACAGTCGTTCTTTGCGGATGCATCGGCTTTTTAACAATCACTCGTGGATTCTTATTTGCCCAAATGCGTCAATTCTGCTTATTAACGAATCCACTGAGGTGAAGGTGTGCCACGAAAGTGCACGAAATGCATTTTGATTTGAACGCCCATTTTCGTAAAAGGCTTCAACATTCTTAACACGCTGCTCAATTGTGTTTCTCTCTATGGTTTAATTTGTCAAACACTGAAACAAAGAAATGTCAAATTAAGTTGGGCAAAAAACTTGACGTTAAGGTAGTGTGACTCACAATTAAAATCGTGCATTATGGTTAGTCCACTCTTAAAATGTTTTGGGGATTTTGGGGAATATAAAATCCTAAATTGGGGAAAGGTATTTAATAAAACTAGGAACCCTGTTGTTCTTTAACAATAAATAAATGAAATATAACTGTTCTTTTTTTCTCTAAAGGCTCAGTTAGCCGGGAGTAAAAGTAACAATAACCTTACCGTAAAAAAGTAAAACCAATCTATTTCTTAAGCTGGAGGTCCATATCACGCATTTTGGCCTCCACGCAGCGCATGCTTTTCTAACCTTACTTGCGTTTTACGTTTCAAGTTACATGCAACGCTTTTTAAGCAGCAGCAGCACAAGTAAAAATAAAATTTAATTTGTCAAAATCAGCTGATTTGTTCGAACGCTGCTTGTGACGCTTGCAAAAGTAGAAAGTAAACCTACTTTTCGCATCAAGGCATCTACGCTTTTGTGCATGCAACTTACTACGTATAACTACACAGATTATACTTTTTTGACAGCTGCGAATGCTGCGAAAAAGCGAGTAACGCGTGGTGTGGATCTCCAGCTTTACAGATTGAGACGTAACATCTTACTGCTAACTGTAATCGTTCTAATTGCTTTACATACAACAAAATGAATCAACTGATTTTCAACGTTACTGTTACTCCCGGCTAAAGGCAGAATTAGTCTTTACTTTCTGTTCTGTTACGAATCAGCTGATTTGTTTTTGTTATAACAAAACCTATGAAATTGATTAGTTTTTCTGTTCTGTTACGATTCAGTTTTTTAAAATCACAAACTTGTTAAGTAATTGTAAGTGACAGCAAAATAAATAATAAAAAAATACATATCTATATTGAAATAAACTGTTTTTTGATTGTAAGAATTCATAAAATTTAATTTATTCAAATTTATGTGCATTAAAGTTATTGAAATAAACATTGTACGGTGCAAAATTAATAAATTTGTCGTAAATGGATGATAAGTTACTACAGAAAATGTAACTATTACAATTTCGTAACAAAACGGCACGGAACAGAACAGAAACAGAAAGTAAAGACTAACTGAGCCTTAACTCCCCAGCAAAAGTAAAAGTTTTGTATACTTTAAGAGCCAAATAAACAGACAAACGGTAAAACCAACATATGAAAAAAGTATGAAGCATTTTTGTGCGAATATTAAATATTCACACAAACATCTTGTTGTTGTTGTTGTTGTCAAACTACTTGTATAGTGTTCTTGCCCCTTTAGGAGTGCAGCTATTTCCTTACCCCGCAGTTATAGCATCGGGTGAATAAAATGCGGAGAATGTGATCCCAATTTACATCCATTAAATTTATATAAAAAAATTAAATAGGAAACAAAACAGTTATTATAAACAAAGAAAAAAATATATAAAAATCTCTGGCAAAAAATAAAAATTAAGAATCAAGAAAGGGACATATCTATACCTAAAACGCAAAACGGCCTATCTAACATTTTGAAAATTTTACAGGAGAAGCAAATTACTATTAAAAATGGTAATCGATAAATTGCCTTAAACTGTTTATAATTTATTTTTCTTGTAATAATATTGTAAAAACTAACAGTTGTTTTGACAATTGACAATGTTGCATATTATGCAAACTGTTAGTAAGGTCTTTTAGCGCGTATCATATATTTTGTAGATTTGTTTTTTGTTAATAAAATCGCTAATTTTGGTTGAAAGATTACAAAATTTATTGTGGACAGTAGTGTTGATGCAATTCATCAATTTATTGAAAAAGTAGATTTTAATTTTTTGTTAGTTAGGGCCTTCTGCGTTTTAGGTAACGATATGATTTTATAAAAATTAAGTAAAATCAATGAAAATTGTGTTATCCGATATTTTCTTGTGACTGCTTTTACCTTTCGAACATTCAAAAATAATAATTTTTTTCGGTCCCTGGAAAAAAGTATAGCTTTGTGATTAGGATTAAAAGGTCTTTCGGAGTTTGGAAACAAATCTTTTTGACATTATTTGTGTTTCTTTTAGCCCGTTTACACTGCAACGATATCTAGCACTTAGAGATTTCGAGCAAAATCTAGTTGTTTTTGACTAGATTTCCAATACAAAACAAAATCTGCTTTGTGACTAGATATTTACGAAATCTCCTCGAAATCGATTGTTTTTTCCATATAGGTACATAGTACTAAAAAATACTTCCCTGTAGAAATAATAGGCAAATATTTGAAATTAAATTTACTCTACATTGAATTAAATCTTATTTTGCTGATATTTTTAAAATTAAATTCCATAATTCAATAAACCGCTAAAATAAAAATGACTATATTTTGTTCTAAATAAATTTCGAAACAGTAAAGCTGGATCTGCGCTTCACTTGAGATATACTGCAATTTCCTATGTTCGGACCTATAAAAATAATATTTTTACTTCTACACCCTTTAAGTAAACGGTCATCGTAATGCGATTAATCAATCATAAAACCAGTCGCTTATGAAATTAACGAATTTATTATGACGCCAAAAAGATGTAAAACTTAAACGACAATTGAGATTGCATGGTAAAGGACAAAATATTAAAACATCTTCACAAATACATACACAAATGTTGAGAGGAGCCCACATAATGCAAGACGTTCAAAACCAATGGTCACTCAATGATAACAAATTACAATGTTGCAACGTTGAAACAGCAGCAACGACAGTTTAACGATACAATAAACAAAACGTGTGGATAGCTTCGACAATAAACAAACCTTAACTCACGTGCTGAGCCACATGATGTCGTTGCAATGCTGATGACTATGATGCTGATGATCATCGGCATGAAATAAAGAGGGCAGAGGAATTGTTCGAGAAAACAAAAAAAGCAAAAAGTGGAAATACCTAAGGAAGTACCGCAATATTTAAAAATAAAATTTGGTTTCTATTTTTTGTTTTGATTTTTTTTTTTTTTTTTTGATAAATCCGCACACAAGAAATTAAATTTACAAAAAACTGTAAATTGTAAATGCAACATAATACAAGCAACACAACATGCTGCTAGTGCCATGTAGCAGTAAGTAGCCAAAATAAGAAGTATACATATGGGTTATTTCATATTAAAGTTCAGTTGGTCAATATGTATGTATGCACATATGTACATGAGTAGGTGAGTTTCAAAACTCGTTCGTTACAAAATTAAAAGTTTGAAATGACAAATGATTCTCACAGTTCTTTTGGTGCTTTATGAGAAGAAATATGCGGATTGTATTAATGCATGTCCTTGGAAAAACATGGACGAGGACATGCATTGACACAATAAGTATACTTCTTCTCAAAAAGCGCCACAAGAACAGTAAGAATAAATTTTCATTTCGTATTTTTAATTTTGTAACGAACGAGTTTTGCAACTCACCTACTCACATGTATGTTCCTTCCCTGCAAATAATAGGACCAGTCCAAACACGCGTGTGAAATGTAGCCCACAAGGAACTAGGACTAGTCCAAAAGTAACCCAAACGTATGAAAAAACATGGTCTATTTAACATTACGATGTCCTATGGCAGGACTATATAACCCAGCTTTTGATTACAAAGGAGTAGTCTTAAAACTACTCCATGGTATACTAAGAGGATTAGTTTTGAAGTCGTTAAAAAATGAAAACATGTCGTTAAAAACGAAGACAAGTCGTCTCACTACAAACACTTTTTAACAATGACATGGTCCATCGCTTGCATTACATTGGACCAGTCCATGGAGTAGTCCATTTTATCAAAATGGATCAGGTAGTCCAACATTATTTGCAGGGTTTAATCACAGACAAAAGCCGTTTGCGCACGTTTGTTTTGCCAACTCCCTTTAAGTTTATTTCATCCATTTAATTTATCTGTTCCATTTTTTTCCTAAAATTTTGGAACTTTTTTTAACACTGCCCATGTTCTGTATCTTCCGCTTCGATTGCAATGTGAAAAATAATTCAAAAAAGCCAAAAATTATTCGCCAATTAACAGAAAGTGTGTCAATAACATTTTTATGAGAATGTTCTCGCTTTGAACTGCCAAATAAACTTCAGAATAAAAACGGGGTGAGAAAAAGTGGTGCAGAGGGTAGAACTGAAAAGAATTCTGATGATGAAAATGTGATTATTCTCGAAACATAAATATAGTTCGATCCCCGGCTTAGCCAGGAATGAAATTTATCAATAAATTTTAATTAATTTCATGTTGTAAAATTCCTTCCTTCAGTATAATAAGTTAATGAAAATTTATGTGCTGTTTCCAGGTGACAAACAATTGATTGTGTAGAAAAACTGAGTATTAAAACTTCAACTTAAAAATCGACAGTTCAACTAAAAATATCACAATTGTTCTAAAAAACGCTATGGTACAGGCTCTATATGTTTAAATTTGTACTTCCAGTTGTACAAATAAAATGTCGACGAAAATGGACAAAAACGTAATAAACTCATGAGCTGAGGTACTGCCAGGCACCGCAGTGGTACAGAGAAAGAATTCTGATGATGAGAATGTAGTTATTCTCGAAACGTAAATTCAACCCGAGTTCGATCTCCGGCTCAGCCAGGAATGAAAATTATCAATATATTTTAATTAATTTCATGTTGTAAAATTTCTTTCACCAGTAAAATAATTTAATGAAAATTAAATTTGATAAATTTCAAGTCTAATAGCCTTTTCACACTTGTCAACATTTAACATTTAACATCAATTTGCGAAAATGTTGGAATTTTCCCATAAGAAATACATAGGGCTAAAAATCAACATTTTTACAGAATGTTACTATCTCATTTTGTCCCCTTTTACATTTTTCGATTATTTTAGTGTAATCACTAGAAAAGTGGCAATAAATTCTGTTATTATTGTGGCATCACTGACAAAATGGCAGTTGCTTTGAAAGCAGCGTTACCATTTCTCAAGTTTTTCCTTTTTTGCAAGCCTTATTTTGCTTAAATTATTAAACAAAATGAATTAGAAATACATTTTGGTGTTATCTCTTAAAATGTTGTTACTTTTGTAGAAAAAAAGTATTTAAAAAAAATAAAAGTTTTTTTTTCAGAAATGGTGACATTTTTTCTTAATGGTAAATGTTAGATGTTTCAAGTGTGAACTCGTATTTCACTTTTTCAACATCTTCCATGCGTTCCTCCGAAATGTATGCAAGTGTACAAAGGGTATAAGGAAAATTTCAAATTAAAAAAATATATTAAAAATGCAAAACACAATGAATAATAGCACGGAAATAGGGTTGCCAGACGGCCTAGATTGGCCCGTGGAGTCATGTTAATTACTAGCTCAAATCTAATTTAATTTGTCCAGTTAAAAAAAATTTCTTTGTTCAACATTTTTTCATTTTTCGAATTTATTCTATGAGGTAAATTTCAGTTATGTATTTTATAAAGCTTTTTTGTAATAGTTCTATTCCTTCAATTTTTCAGAAATGACTTTTTATTTACCTCATAGAATAAATTCGAAAAATTAAAAAATGTTGAATATAATATAAAGTAACCTTCGGAAGGAAATAATTCCCAGTTTCTATTTGTTTAAATTTCTTTGTATTAAAATAATGATTTTTTTTATTAATTATATACTAAATAATTATGTTTTATTATTTAAGCTTGAGGTCTTTTTATTTATTAAAAAATTATATTTATTTATTTCAATATTTCGCTAACCTTTGGTTAGCATCGTCAGGAAATTGAATTTTCAAAATTAAATAATACAAAAAACGATAACAAAATTATGAAAAAATTTTTTGTCAGAAATTAAATTCAAAAACCTATTTGTCATAAAAATTTTTTCAAAAACCATTATAACATAAAATAAAAATTTAACTAAAGTATAACAGTTCATATAAACTGAAAAAATTTCCTATCTATAAACCTAATTCGAAAACCATATTTACAATAATAAAAAATATTTTGGCTAATGAAAATTCCTATAAAATAAAAATTTTTTTTTAAACTAAACTTATTTTTATCTTATCTTACATACATAATTAAACTTATTTTCATTCTTACAAAATAATATGTACATCTTGACCTAAGAACAAGAAGGTCATAGTTTTCATGTAATTTAGTAACAAATTGAACCCTCTTGTTCCAAGGCTGCGATAGATACCTATATTTACATTATTATATCTAATCTTCTATCCCTTAATAACTAAATTCCTATAATTATTCGCTATATGTTCTGTGTCTGCTTTAAAATTTATTCTCTGTGCCGTTGGTGTATTAATTATGTGTAACATTTCCAATATATATCTGCGTTTGTAGTTAGTTTCTGTGTTTAAGACCGACACTTCTTCAAAATTTGGATAGTGATTAGATTGATAACAATGATGACTTAATGCTGTCGTTTTAGAATTAATGTCCCTATATTTTTGGTCGGATTTATGTCCCGCAATTCTAGTCCTTAATTTGTTCTTCGTTGTACCTATGTAAACCTGGTTGCATCTTTCATTATCATTTCCCTTGCAAGGAATTTTGTAAACAATGTTTGACATATCCCATTTACTAGTTCTATCTTTTGTCTTGCTAAATAAACTGTTCAATGTGTTATAAGCTTTGTATGCTACCTTATATTTGTCCGTGTCAAAGATTGCCGATTCTTTTATTCTTTCCGAAACATTGGCTATGTATGATAATAATTTATATATCATTGGTTCTATTGTACTGGTAATTCTTGTATTCCCATTACTCCTATCTTTATATTGTTTAATTAATCCATAACTTAAACTATTTGGAAAATTGTTTTCCCTTAATATGTTTCTAATTTTAATTATGTTTTTCCTCTGATAAACCTTGTCACTAATTGTTAGTACCCTATTAATTAAATTTCTAGCAGTATTTATAATAATCCTTTTACTGTGTCCTGAATAATAATTTATAATTCTGCCTGATGCTGTTGGTTTTTGATACCAATCTATTAACAATTTATTTCCCTTTCTTATTACACACGTATCCAAGAAAGGTAATTTTGAATTACTTTCCATTTCCAAAGTGAATTTAATATTACTATTAAACCCATTAAATGTGTTTAACTAGTTATCTACCCCACATTCATTAATAATGCAGAAAATGTCATCAACATATTTTATCATTATTTTGGGTTTAATATTTAATTTTTGAATGGATGTATCAAGTAATCTTTCCATTACAATATCTGCTACAATTGGAGAAGCAGGAGATCCCATTGGAAGTCCCTTCAGTTGTGTATATACTTTCCCATTACAACTTAAGTATCTGTTATCCTCTATACAAAACTTTAAAATTCTTAAAAACAACCCCTTGCCAATTTTCGTATATTGCTCTATTATGTTCCATTTTTGCTCTATTATTTCAAGTGCTAAAGTGACTGGTACACTAGGAAATAGAGATACCACATCTAATGAAATTAACTTTTCATTTGTTTGTATACAATGATTACTTAACTTCTCTTTAAATTGCAATGAATCTTTAACATTATATATAGAATGTTCAGTTATTCTTTTTAAAATATTAGTTAAATATCTACACAATTCATAAGAAGGTGAGTTAATAAAACAGCATATTGGTCTCAAAGGAAAACCAACCTTGTGGATTTTTGGTAAACCATAAAATTTTGGAGAAGTAGCAATATTCGTTTTTAGTTTATATCTTTCGGATACAGAAATAATTTTTTGCCTAAAAAGTTCTTCTATAATTTCATTATTTGTTTTCACCAATTTATTCGTAGGATCCCTATTGATTACCTTATATTTTGTATCATCTTCTATGATATTATCAATTCTTATGTCATAATCTGCTTTATACATAGCCACGGTTGTGTTACCCTTATCTGCCTTTAATACTAATATATTCTTATTTCTCTTTAAAAAACTTTTCGTCTTATTAAATTTATCTAATATAAACTTATCCCTGTTATCTAATCTCATTTTGTTTAAATGATTGTCCAAAATAGTTGTTAATTTATTTCTAGCTATTTCTTGATCCTCCTTCCCCTCTATGGTTTGAACTAAATCCTCTCCTTCTGTTATCATTTTTAGCGTTACTGGTAAAACATATTTTGGTCCTAATGATAGCATCCACTTAACATCCCTTGGAATATCCTCCCGAGTTGTATTTACATTGATATTGAAATAAATAAATATAATTTTTTAATAAATAAAAAGACCTCAAGCTTAAATAATTAAAAATAATTGTAAAATAAAGGTCAAATAAGAATAAATATCAATTATATACTAAATATATATAAATAAAGTGCAAAATCTATACAGATAAATTAATTTCGTTTTTTTTCTTTCCATACCAATAAGCATGACGTTTTGTGAAAGTACTTTAAATATTTAAAAAAATAATCAGTATTGTGGTTATTTTGTTGAACTATTTATCGTTTTTAATCCAAATTTTTTAATATTTTTAATTAGGCTAAAGTTCATCAAATTTAATTTTCATTAAATTATTTTTATGAAGAAAGGAATTTTACAACATGAAATTAATAAAAAAAATTATTGATAATTTTTCATTCTTGACTGAAGCTGGGCTCGAACCCAGGCGTTTTTACGGACAGATTACCCTTACATGTTTCGATTGCAACCACTCAATCTCTTCAGAGGGCTTGCCGTTTAACACTCGCAGCCATCGACGACTGCTGACGTCAATAGTCAAACATCAATCCTTAAACCAAATTGTATTTAACCTTTGGTAGATTATCTATTTTTAATTTATTTTACATGTTTTTCCTTACTTCTGTTTTTTCGTACTTTTTGTCAAGAATTCTTCTTGAAGTTCAAAGTACATTTTTTGTTTTTGTTTTTCATTTTTATGTCTTTCTTTTTCTTGTTGACCTTTTTCAGCACAACTTGAAGGACAAATGCAAACGTAGAGCTCGTGCCTTAGCTTTAACAATAATCAGTATTGTGGTTATTAAATTTGATGAACTTTAGCCTAATTAAAAATATTAAAAAATTTGGATTAAAAACCATAAATAGTTTAAAATCCAGGAGAACTGCTTACATTGTCCAGTTACTTGAACTTTGGTTTCTGGCAACACTACACGGAAGATATAAGTACAGTGCAACTTCGATAGTCCGGACATGCGCCAGTCCGGTCACTCCAATTTTCGGACGCTTCTACATTTCGGACAATATAAAATATTTACCGCTACATTTCGTACAAATTTTTTTTATGCAAGAAAAAAATGCCGTTATTTTACCTCTCATTACTTCAGTTTCGGTTCTTTACTTCGCAAGCGTGCTTGTCTCATTTTTTTACCAAGTGTCTGCCGTTTTTGCTAAATAAAAATCGCATACATAAAACATTAACTTTAAACAAGAATGCGATATTTTGCAAAGTCTAGATGAGGGAAAAACTTTTAGGCAGCCAAAAAACTATTTGTTCCTTAATCAAAGATTTGCCAAATTAAAAAAATATAAGAGTAGATAAAACAATTGATTTCGAGTAATTACTTATAATGGACTCGGTAACATTTTAACCAAAATAATTTTTTAACCTTTTTCATACAGCAGAAATCCAGAATTAGAGGTTGGGCTTTAGGTAGGACGGTTATTCAGCGATCTCAGGCTGCTGAAATAATTTTAAGTGATGGTATGGTATTCGCTATCTAAAAATTGATGCGGACAAAGTTTCCAAATAGTAAATTAATGTTTTAATTCTCTTAGAATATTTCAATAATTTTAACGGCTATAATACGGCAACTCGATAAACCGACCGATCATAAAACTATGTATATGTGACCAGATTATCGAAGTTGCACTGTATTTTGTTCTTGGCGGATTTTTTCATTGTTAAATTATTTTGCTTTTAACATTTTTTAAAAATATATGAATGTTTTCAAAGCTTTTTTGCAAATAACAAACATTAAAGGCGCATTTTACATTATTTGGTATAGCCGGCGGTTGTATTTTCACCGTCGTCGTTCAAAATGTTCAAATTTTAGTAAATATTGGTTGCCGTCAACGACATGTGTGATTGGCGTTTTCAACGTCTGCAATTTCACATCGGCTTCGAGTGGAATATTTTGAGATTTACAAAGGTAACGACGTAATCTCTTTTTATAGTTTTTGAGTTACAGACAATATTTTTTATTTTTGGAGAAACGATGAAATATTTTGTTTCACATCTTTTCGATGCGAGAAGTTCTCACCAAAGTTATAGAAAATGGGTACAGTTTTAAAAATCCACAATCTTTGTTTTTGTTTAGTTTTTTTTTTAATTAAATAGTAATTGGTTTTTAAACCACTAAATACTATATGAAAAAAGCCATAATTGCATCACTAAGTACAATAAGATTTGGAGTAAATTCCGTCAAAATCTCGTAAGTTTAGATTTCGTTGCAGTATAAACGGGCAATAACTGTGTCTTCAGAAGTCTTGTCGAGGATATGCTTATAAGTTGGTAGTACTATTCTTTCAGCTTTATCTGTTTATCTCTTCTAACTAAGCTGCTTGCTCAAGCACATGTTGCTTTATGGCATTCCACAAGTCATCTGTTTTACAGTGTATATGCAAACAAACGCAACTAGCGCATTATTTCAATTGACGTTCTATTTTGTTTATCGTATCTAGTTTCCAAGAAAAAAGCAATAACAAATATGAAATACCCCATACTGAATGCTATACTTTTGCAAATAAGGAAATATCATTTAAAAGCACAAGAGCAGATATTTTGACCATACATATCCATATGTAATATGGAGTAAAAGTAAACTGGATGACCTTCCTTGAAATATGTTTTGAACTTTATAGTACACATAAGCATGCAATGATATCGCGTGGTATTTTTGTAGCTGGTGATACTCATACGACTATTCTATATGGATTTTGGTAATTTTTTTTTTTTTTGGAAACTAGTGCTTGTGTCACATAAAAGTTCAGTAAAAAAAAAGAAATAAACGTTCTTCAGGTCCTGCTTGTAATGCTATTTTCCTATAAAAGGAAGAACAATTGTGTAATCAAAACACAAACCAATTTAACAGTTCTCAAGAGCGAGTACTAGTCTAAACATAAAACTGTTAAAAGTACTAGCAGCGCTAAAGAAAAACAAAATATTATTTAATAATAACAAAACTAAAAAATAAAATCAAATAAAATGAAATTTTTCTTAATTGTCAGCATTTTTATCTCCTACACTTTAGCCGAAACCTATTTGTATCCCGTGCCTTTGCAACAATTGCAAACACCTTTGCTGGTGGTAAGAACCCAACCACAGCCAGGATTACAATCTCAACAACAGCAGCAGCAGCAAGTTCAACAATATTTTACTCAGGACACTTTGGGTCAATATTCTTATGGTTATAGCGAACCGTTGTCGACCAAACAAGAAGTTCGTACTTTAGATGGTGTAACCACCGGTTCTTATTCCTATATAGATGCCAATGGTCTATTACAAACTGTTGATTATACGGCAGATGCTGAGGGTTTCCATGTAGCGGCCACCAATTTGCCAAAATTTAGTCCGGAAATTCCCCAAATAGTTCAGGAAACACCAGAAGTTGCTGCTGCCCGAGAGCAACATTTAGCTGCACACAAAGCTATACTTGAGGGTAATCGTTTAGCTTCCAATATTCTGCCCAAACCTGTTGAGGATACTACTGAAGTGGCTGAAGCTAAAAAAGAATTCTTTGCTCGTTTCTCAGCCGAACAAGAGAAGCAGAAATCGTTGCAGAAGTCAGCATTATTAAAAAATCGTCAGATTATCTTATCGTCTCCTATTAAGTCCGCAAAACCGACATTGACTGTTTACAAATCAGTTCCTAGTGCGAAGACAGCTCTAACAACCGGCATTGGAGGTTTTTCGTATGGCTACCAAATTGGTGATGCTATTAAACCGACTCGTTATTATTTACCCGTGGCTTAATGTTATAAAACTTTTATTTTTCACTCAGTTGACTATTTGTATATTTTGGATATAAAAATAAATGTTATTAAAGTTTAATGAAAATTTCAAAAGATTTTGTTATTTGTGCTTAATTCCCAGTTTTTATTCTTGATAAAAACACTTGAAATTTATTGTTGATGGGATAAGCTATTCCTATGCATTTCACTGGTTGCTTAGGCCAGATCATCAGGAAACTTCATCCATAAAGATTTTAGACAAACTAAAGATATTAAACCAAATAAAACTGTTAAACGTATAAGACTTATAGCAACAGTTTTACTTGTAACAATATCAAAGCTTGAACAAAATACATCAACAATAAAAAAGTGGGTTTATCTCGTCTTACACTCCCCACTACAATTAGTTGAAATTCTCTCAACATTAATTGTAGTTGTAAGTAGGTTAAGAAAAACAAAATAAAAAACAAACAACAACTTACAAAAGATGTTGTCAATTAAGTGTTTTTTTAGGCCGTGCACTTGCCTGTTTATTATCAAAAAGTAATTTCAATTTTTGGGAATAAAAAATTTTAATTTCAAAAGATTTTGTTATTTGTGCTTAATTCCCAGTTTTTATTCTTGATAAAAACACTTGAAATTTATTGTTGATGGGATAAGCTATTCCTATGCATTTCACTGGTTGCTTAGGCCAGATCATCAGGAAACTTCATCCATAAAGATTTTAGACAAACTAAAGATATTAAACCAAATAAAACTGTTAAACGTATAAGACTTATAGCAACAGTTTTACTTGTAACAATATCAAAGCTTGAACAAAATACATCAACAATAAAAAAGTGGGTTTATCTCGTCTTACACTCCCCACTACAATTAGTTGAAATTCTCTCAACATTAATTGTAGTTGTAAGTAGGTTAAGAAAAACAAAATAAAAAACAAACAACAACTTACAAAAGATGTTGTCAATTAAGTGTTTTTTTAGGCCGTGCACTTGCCTGTTTATTATCAAAAAGTAATTTCAATTTTTGGGAATAAAAAATTTTAATTTCAAAAGATTTTGTTATTTGTGCTTAATTCCCAGTTTTTATTCTTGATAAAAACACTTGAAATTTATTGTTGATGGGATAAGCTATTCCTATGCATTTCACTGGTTGCTTAGGCCAGATCATCAGGAAACTTCATCCATAAAGATTTTAGACAAACTAAAGATATTAAACCAAATAAAACTGTTAAACGTATAAGACTTATAGCAACAGTTTTACTTGTAACAATATCAAAGCTTGAACAAAATACATCAACAATAAAAAAGTGGGTTTATCTCGTCTTACACTCCCCACTACAATTAGTTGAAATTCTCTCAACATTAATTGTAGTTGTAAGTAGGTTAAGAAAAACAAAATAAAAAACAAACAACAACTTACAAAAGATGTTGTCAATTAAGTGTTTTTTTAGGCCGTGCACTTGCCTGTTTATTATCAAAAAGTAATTTCAATTTTTGGGAATAAAAAATTTTAATTTCAAAAGATTTTGTTATTTGTGCTTAATTCCCAGTTTTTATTCTTGATAAAAACACTTGAAATTTATTGTTGATGGGATAAGCTATTCCTATGCATTTCACTGGTTGCTTAGGCCAGATCATCAGGAAACTTCATCCATAAAGATTTTAGACAAACTAAAGATATTAAACCAAATAAAACTGTTAAACGTATAAGACTTATAGCAACAGTTTTACTTGTAACAATATCAAAGCTTGAACAAAATACATCAACAATAAAAAAGTGGGTTTATCTCGTCTTACACTCCCCACTACAATTAGTTGAAATTCTCTCAACATTAATTGTAGTTGTAAGTAGGTTAAGAAAAACAAAATAAAAAACAAACAACAACTTACAAAAGATGTTGTCAATTAAGTGTTTTTTTAGGCCGTGCACTTGCCTGTTTATTATCAAAAAGTAATTTCAATTTTTGGGAATAAAAAATTTTTAATTTCAAAAGATTTTGTTATTTGTGCTTAATTCCCAGTTTTTATTCTTGATAAAAACACTTGAAATTTATTGTTGATGGGATAAGCTATTCCTATGCATTTCACTGGTTGCTTAGGCCAGATCATCAGGAAACTTCATCCATAAAGATTTTAGACAAACTAAAGATATTAAACCAAATAAAACTGTTAAACGTATAATAGTGCATTTACACTTGTAATTTTCAAACTAGTTTACGATTGTAAACTACTTTCATAAACTATACCGTTTACATCAGCATTTTTGACAGTTAAGTTGTTTATCTTTGACAAGTTCTTAGCCCCAATAATAAAAAAAAAAACGTTGACGCACATACATACGAACATATAAACAAACCTTTTATTTCCGTTGTCCATCTAAAAGAAAATATGTAGAAAAACTAACATTTCTTATAAATTTGTAATTTTTTTTAACATTTTCTTTGTTTATTTTATTTTTCTTACTATTGTTTTGCCTTTTTTTTACAGATAGAAGTAAATTGTTTTTTACTTGATTTTTTTTATTTTTGAGGAAATGTCAAATATCACTAGCATTGCCAGAACAAAATTTGAAAAACAGAGTTGCATTAACAAAAACTGGTTGTTTGTAACTAGTTTATCTCAAAAGCTAGTTACAAACGTGTTTATAATTTGTATGGATAAACAAGATTCTCAAACTAGTTTATCATCATAAACAACTTATAACCTGTTTATGGCGTAGGTGTAAATGCACTATAAGACTTATAGCAACAGTTTTACTTGTAACAATATCAAAGCTTGAACAAAATACATCAACAATAAAAAAGTGGGTTTATCTCGTCTTACACTCCCCACTACAATTAGTTGAAATTCTCTCAACATTAATTGTAGTTGTAAGTAGGTTAAGAAAAACAAAATAAAAAACAAACAACAACTTACAAAAGATGTTGTCAATTAAGTGTTTTTTTAGGCCGTGCACTTGCCTGTTTATTATCAAAAAGTAATTTCAATTTTTGGGAATAAAAAATTTTAATTTCAAAAGATTTTGTTATTTGTGCTTAATTCCCAGTTTTTATTCTTGATAAAAACACTTGAAATTTATTGTTGATGGGATAAGCTATTCCTATGCATTTCACTGGTTGCTTAGGCCAGTGAAATGCATAGGAATAGCTTATCCCATCAACAATAAATTTCAAGTGTTTTTATCAAGAATAAAAACTGGGAATTAAGCACAAATAACAAAATCTTTTGAAATTAAAATTTTTTATTCCCAAAAATTGAAATTACTTTTTGATAATAAACAGGCAAGTGCACGGCCTAAAAAAACACTTAATTGACAACATCTTTTGTAAGTTGTTGTTTGTTTTTTATTTTGTTTTTCTTAACCTACTTACAACTACAATTAATGTTGAGAGAATTTCAACTAATTGTAGTGGGGAGTGTAAGACGAGATAAACCCACTTTTTTATTGTTGATGTATTTTGTTCAAGCTTTGATATTGTTACAAGTAAAACTGTTGCTATAAGTCTTATACGTTTAACAGTTTTATTTGGTTTAATATCTTTAGTTTGTCTAAAATCTTTATGGATGAAGTTTCCTGATGATCTGGCCTAAGCAACCAGTGAAATGCATAGGAATAGCTTATCCCATCAACAATAAATTTCAAGTGTTTTTATCAAGAATAAAAACTGGGAATTAAGCACAAATAACAAAATCTTTTGAAATTAAAATTTTTTATTCCCAAAAATTGAAATTACTTTTTGATAATAAACAGGCAAGTGCACGGCCTAAAAAAACACTTAATTGACAACATCTTTTGTAAGTTGTTGTTTGTTTTTTATTTTGTTTTTCTTAACCTACTTACAACTACAATTAATGTTGAGAGAATTTCAACTAATTGTAGTGGGGAGTGTAAGACGAGATAAACCCACTTTTTTATTGTTGATGTATTTTGTTCAAGCTTTGATATTGTTACAAGTAAAACTGTTGCTATAAGTCTTATACGTTTAACAGTTTTATTTGGTTTAATATCTTTAGTTTGTCTAAAATCTTTATGGATGAAGTTTCCTGATGATCTGGCCTAAGCAACCAGTGAAATGCATAGGAATAGCTTATCCCATCAACAATAAATTTCAAGTGTTTTTATCAAGAATAAAAACTGGGAATTAAGCACAAATAACAAAATCTTTTGAAATTAAAATTTTTTATTCCCAAAAATTGAAATTACTTTTTGATAATAAACAGGCAAGTGCACGGCCTAAAAAAACACTTAATTGACAACATCTTTTGTAAGTTGTTGTTTGTTTTTTATTTTGTTTTTCTTAACCTACTTACAACTACAATTAATGTTGAGAGAATTTCAACTAATTGTAGTGGGGAGTGTAAGACGAGATAAACCCACTTTTTTATTGTTGATGTATTTTGTTCAAGCTTTGATATTGTTACAAGTAAAACTGTTGCTATAAGTCTTATACGTTTAACAGTTTTATTTGGTTTAATATCTTTAGTTTGTCTAAAATCTTTATGGATGAAGTTTCCTGATGATCTGGCCTAAGCAACCAGTGAAATGCATAGGAATAGCTTATCCCATCAACAATAAATTTCAAGTGTTTTTATCAAGAATAAAAACTGGGAATTAAGCACAAATAACAAAATCTTTTGAAATTAAAATTTTTTATTCCCAAAAATTGAAATTACTTTTTGATAATAAACAGGCAAGTGCACGGCCTAAAAAAACACTTAATTGACAACATCTTTTGTAAGTTGTTGTTTGTTTTTTATTTTGTTTTTCTTAACCTACTTACAACTACAATTAATGTTGAGAGAATTTCAACTAATTGTAGTGGGGAGTGTAAGACGAGATAAACCCACTTTTTTATTGTTGATGTATTTTGTTCAAGCTTTGATATTGTTACAAGTAAAACTGTTGCTATAAGTCTTATACGTTTAACAGTTTTATTTGGTTTAATATCTTTAGTTTGTCTAAAATCTTTATGGATGAAGTTTCCTGATGATCTGGCCTAAGCAACCAGTGAAATGCATAGGAATAGCTTATCCCATCAACAATAAATTTCAAGTGTTTTTATCAAGAATAAAAACTGGGAATTAAGCACAAATAACAAAATCTTTTGAAATTAAAATTTTTTATTCCCAAAAATTGAAATTACTGTTTAATGAAATATTTTATTGTATCAGGTCTGTTCTGAAAATCACGAGATTTCAAGTCACGAGCTTTTAAAATCACACGTGTGATTTTGTGGTGTACTGAAAGTCATACCGTTTTTGTGTTTCTTGGTGTGCTTGCACATGTGATTTGAATTAAAGTGATTTTCAGAACAGGCCTGTATAGAATCTTATATACAAATCGACAAAGTTAAGAGCACTTTCCGCTACAGTTTGTCAATCGATTTGAACAAAAACTACACCATTTGAGGGGATGAAAAAGGGTAAAGACGGGTAAATTCAGTTACCTCATATTTCCAAATCTAAGCCGTTGTTTATTAGAAAAATAAACGAACAGGTGTTTGGTAATTTTATGAAAATTCGGCTCCTTTAGGGAGCAAACGGGAATAACCTGTATTTTGTAACTTTTTTTGTCACACCATCTATCTTTTAAGCGAATAAGCATATTTGGACATAGAAGCTCAAAATTAAACATGCATGGCCCTTAGTAAAAAATAATCTGTAAGGGGGAGCCTTTGGTACTTTTTCGTTTTACAGCTTGTACTTTTTTTAATTTTCGTAAATATTGGACCTTGAAATATAAAATAAAACATGAAACGTCCTGAGTCGATGAAAATCTATAAGAGAAAAATTTTGTGGTACTTTTAAGTTCTTCAACTAGTATAACTATAATTAGAACTAAGTTAGAAAAATTTTAATTTAAATTGGTCATTTCCGGTTTTGCAGATGAATTTTTTTTTCAAATTGATTTTTTTTTTATTTAAAGATCAATCGATTTTCTATAAGAATCACCTTATACTATGTTCGCACTTGGGTTCTTAAACGCGTTTAAGCAGCTCGAACGTGATTCAGCTCTAATCACTTCAAAATCGAGATGATTACCCATACATTGAAGTGATTTGTTAATCACTTCAAATTGACATGATTACAACTAAATTACTATGTAAGATGGAGTAGATTAGAGTATATATTGTTAACATCTACAAACTGAACACGATCCGTCAAATACGAATAAATCAACTTACAAGCCGTTGCGGAAAAATTAAATATTTCTCTTAATTTTCTTATCAAAATTCGGAAGTTAACAGAATTAAATGCTTTAGTCAAGTCAAGTGATACTAAGGTCGCTACCCTATTATCATTCAAATGACATCTGATGTCATCAGTTAGGCTAAGTAAAAGAGATGTGGTACATACTATGACCACGGCGAAAAGCATATTACGAAGAAACAATACTATTGCGCACAAATGACAATATCTGATCCTTCATAATATGTTCAACCGCTTTGGACAGAGCAGGAAGAATTGAAATTGGCCTCAAGTCCTCAAAATCACGAATATTTTTTGACTTAGGGAAAGGTACCACACGAGCCGTCTTCCACGAAGACGGAAACGCTGACGATAGGAAAATGGTGTTTACATGATGGGTTAAAATAAGTGAAATATAAGGATAAATAGTTTTGAAAAAACGAATAGGAATCTTATCGACACCTATAGACTTTGATTTAACTTTACATATGGCTTCATATACAGCATTATCACTAATACGATTATAAGAAAACAATCCATCCACAGCGTCAAAAGCCCCAAAATCAATTAAATTGTCATCTACTATATCTGTGGTTTTCATGGGCAACCGCGTATGTCTTAAAAAAAAAATTTTCAGAAGAGCCGAAAAAGCCATTCTAGATCAAACTATGGGTTAGATATTGCACCTTTTGAACTTTGTAATTGAGTTAAAACATCGGAATGGGCCTATCTGTTTTTAAACATTTTTTAAAAAATGTAAAGAGCGCTTAAAATTAAGCAATATAATAGCATCAACATTTTAAAATCGAAAAAATAGACATACGCGGTTGCCCAGGAAAACCACAGATATAAGAGTTATAAACAAAAGACTGGTTAATATCATTGACATTAAAGTCCCAATACAACCAGATCCTTTCAACACCTTCCACACTCTAGACCCATTTAGATCAGAGAACAAACTAGCATAAAATTTTCTTTTCTCCTTACGAATGAATATTCATTTGGCAATTAACAAAAAAAAAAAAAAAAAAAAAAAAAAAAAAAAAAAAAAAAAAAAAAAAAACACGTAACTAATAAAAATTTTAGACGAAGACTTTTTAGTTTATGATGATGATATGATGATATTGTAACCAGAGAACCTCAAAACTCACTATTTTTGTGCATTTATTCATACGCTAAAATTTACAATAACTATACATGCAAAACAAAGTTCAACGTTGGTAATTTTTACATCCTTTCGTACACATTTTATTTTTGCATTTATTCGTTTTTTATTGAAAGTGCTTTATTTGCATTTTTGTTGCTTACGCAATATAACACAACTGAGTAAATTCAGAAGAATTCAGAAGATGCATACTACACATGCAGGAACTCCATTGGTAAGAACTGGGGTCTTAGACCTGATATGGTAAACTGGATTTACACATCGGTCGTTAGGCCTATACTTACCTATGGATGCACTGTTTGGTGGGGTGCGTTGGGAGTGGATAGCTATAGGAAGATGCTCAGCAAGGTTCAAAGGAGTGCATCTCTTGGCATCACAGGCGCAAGGAGAAGCACTCCGCAGGCAGCGCTGGACATCCTACTATATCTATCCCCTATCGAGCATTATGTGAGGAGTGTGGCAGCTAGGAACCTATTTAGACTTTACGAGTCTTCTTTAGTTAGACCTAGGCGGGATGATCACACAAGAATTTTGTACGAGATGGGTCTGCTTGATCAGGGTATTATTCTCGAGGGAATTTCGGATCATATGACTATGCCCTGGACTTCGGTGCAACACCACCAGTGGAGTTCCCTGATAGGGAAATTTGGAGTGGATCCAATGGACTGTTTGAGGGGTGGGCAGTATTTACGGATGGATCCAAGATGGAAACCGGCACTGGTGCCGGTGTTTATATCGCGGACACCGAGGTAAAAAGGTCATTCAGACTCCCTATTGAGTGCAGTGTCTTCCAGGCTGAGATCCTAGCGATCTGGAGGGCGACGGAGGTGATACTGGATCACATCGTGGGTGGATCTGAGGTGACAATTTACGTCGATAGTCAGGCGGCGCTTCGGGCATTGAAGAACCATACGGTGCGATCATGCCTGGTTGCGCGGTGTAGGAGCGCTCTTAGGGAACTCATGGGTGCATTCAACGTGAGGCTGTGTTGGGTACCAGGACACTGCATGGTTGAGGGAAACGAGGTGGCGGACGAACTCGCGAGAGAGGGTTCGGGTCTCGACTTAGTGGTGGGGGACAGGGGGGTGAAACCCCCCCTATGCTATTACTATGGGGTGATACGGGAGAAATTCCGTGTTGACGTTGACCGATCCTGGAGGGGCAGAATGGATTGCAGGGTGTCTAGGGCACTATGGCCCAAATTGGACGCGGGGGCAACCAGGGTTCTACTGGGATTGGATAGGGGTAGTCTCGGAACACTTATAGGGTTCTTGACGGGTCATTGTCCTGTCAGGGCTTTTGCGAGCAGATGGGACAACGCCATACCGGACTTCTGCAGGCTATGCGAGGATTCGGAGGAGCTAGAGACGATCGAGCATGTATTGTGCCATTGTCCTAGGATGCAGGGTCTCAGACTGAAGTGGCTAGGAGATAGGTTTCACGACGAACTGGGGTGCATGGCTGGATGTAATCCGGCCAATCTTCTGGGGTTTGTCAGGGAAATAACGCGGCTGTTTCTGTTGAGGGGACTGTAAGGGGGGTATTGGTCCTACTTTCTAATTTTCTGTCTTTATCTTACTTCCTTTTCTCTATTTCTTCACTTCGTCTTATCTCTCTCTCTCTCTCTCTAACTTCATATTTTCATTGAAGGGAATCACAATGGATCGTATTCGGTCTCCGAGTGGAGGTGTGCCTGTGGGCGCACAACCCTTCTTAACCTAACCTAACCTAAATTCAGAAGAACACATTCTTTTACTTTTGTTTACATTTACAACAACAATAAACCACTCGATGAGACGCTTTTTCCAAATTAACAACAATAAAAACAACAATAACAAAAATACATTGTACATACCTACTACTACTACTACTGTACTTTTTAAAATAAAAAAAAGTCTGTTTCTATGGAAATTGTGTGTACCTACATATGTATGTGTGTTCAGTTTGATTTCAATTTTTTTTTCTTGTACTACATAGTTAATGCTGAATAAATCCATGAGTAAGATTGCTTGATTTCTGGCTTTTTTGTTTGTATTTTTTTTTTCTGTACCAAAACAATCATTTTCGAACCGAACACAAAAACATCTTTATTAAAAAACGAAGCTAACGATTGTATAAATAACAAAGCACGATGTGCGTTATTTGAATGACTGCAAACCAGCAGCGAATATTTGCGGTTGAGGAAATTTCATTGTATGACCGCAAGCGAGTGTATTTGTTGCTGTTAATTAAATGCGATTTTTTTTCAATTGAATTTTGAGGTTCTCTGATTGTAACAGGGTAAAAATATGTTTAACAGAATAAAAAGTCCAAAAGATTTTGTCTTAGACAGAAGGTTTCTTTTGGATTTGGTATCCCGCTACCGTGTTTGATGGTTTATTACATATAAACAAAAAATCCAAAAAAAAATTTTTTTTTGGAAATTAAAGAGGTGTCCCAAAATTGGCACAGTGGTCACTTTAAAAAAAAAAAAAACATTTTTTTTGATGTTATGGAAATGTCTGAACTTTTAATTTACCGATTATGCAAACATATATTGAATAATGTCAAAAACTTTGTCATAAGCCGCAAATAATGAAGTGTTCCCAAATTGGCACAGCAAGCGTAAATGGGTTAATGTTTTTGTTTTGTCCTTAAATAATTCATAATTCTTCACAATTTCATCATGAATATGTTTAAAATAATCTTACGATAACTTTATTAAAGTATTTTTTATCCATTTTTAATTCCTTAATGAAATATAAATTTGTTTGTTGTTTTTTTTCTTAATCATCTCAAATGTAATAGGTGCGATCCCGTACTTTTTGGGTAAAGTTCGGTAAAATGAGAGTAAACAAGAATTTTTCTCACTAATAGACAAAAATGTACAAAAGAACGGGCACAATAAAACCCAAATTTTTACCCCAAAAGCAAACGTTACAAGGAAAACGTTCAACAAAATAAATAAATGACGCATTACCATGTACAAAAGTAAAATTAAAACATGTAACTACATTTTTTAACATTTTCTTTTGTTTATTTTATTAATTTTTATAATTTTATTTCTTTTGGTAATACTTTTTTGTAGTTTTTATTGTTTATTTTTTGTCACAGCTGATTGTTTTACAATTTTCCCAATCAGCCCAAAGAAAAAGTACGTGCTACTTCGTGCGAGAAGAAGAAGAATATTTTTCTCTTAAAAGCTCTCTCACTTTACCAAACTTTGAGTACGGGAACAGTTTTCGGTAAGATTGGGATCCCGCGGGCTCCCAAAGTTGAGTACGGGATCACACCTAATGTGAACGGCTTTGATTAGCTAAATCAACATTTTGCTTAAACACATTTAAAAACTCAAGTGTGAACAAAAAATATTTTGTCTCAATTAAATCCGTATAAATCAGTATTTACAAAAAAGAGATTTCTTTTCTTAGTTTTTATTAAATTTTAGTATAAAAAAATACAGGCAATTCTACTGATATGTAGAAACATAAATTCATTAATATAATTTTTGCGTTTGACATTTTTAAATTGTACTAAACATGTCATTGGAGTACTTCAGTACTTTTGAAATTCTAATAGTACTGAAAAAAGTATAATTTTACTTACTTTATAATCCCTGATTCAGCTTCAATATTTGCGTTTGAGTGCGTTTGCGTACAAAAAAAGGAAAATGCATATCATTTGTTTTTAACATACATAACTACCCGCTCTATCTTCTATTCTTTAAAAGAGCTCCCATACAAAATTGCCAATACAGGCTATAAATATATTAGAGAAAAAGCCCAAAGCTCCTAAGGAATCAGTTCTAGGGGGATAAAATGTTTTACAAACCTCAATTAGATTTTTTGTCTCCAACATTTTCTCAAAACATACTTGCCTATACAATTATAGCGTTTTATGAAATTTTTAAATTTAATGGAAATTTTTCGTCTGATGTGAATAAAATCAAAAGATGTAAACAGATTTAAATCATTAATGCCTTTTTTTGTTTGCAACTTTGTTTTTTATATGTCTCGAAAAAAATGAATAATATAATAAAATAATTTGCATTGCATTTTCCAATGTTTTATTATTTTTTAAAGAACAAAAATTTGGCTAAGAAATAATTTTTTTTGCCCAAATAAATACATAAGTTTCTAAAACGACTAAAAAGACATATAAGAAAAACCTTTATTTTTATTCAATAAACTAAACCGTGTTTGAGTTACGCGAATATATGTTGTGAAACCTCCTCCATTTTCGAAATAACGGTATGGCTCGAAAACAAGGGCTAATATTTAAAAAAAAACGGTTAGCACTACTGGATTCAGCATACCCGAATTAGGTTAAAACGCCATGTGCCCGACTGCTCGGTTTTTTCAGCTAGCACAGTGTTACTACTAAAAATATAGTTGTGTCTTCTTGCTGGAAGAAGAATTTAACCATAATTTGGGTGTCGGTGACAATAATATGGTTATATTAAGCCTAATATGTTAAAAACTTTCTTTAAAAATAGTTTTGTTGGAGGTGACCATGTTAAAACATGTTTTTTTCTGCGCGTGGTTTATTCGATATTTTTTAGTTTATTTTGTTTAAAGCCTAGTACTCTGTTTAAATTTGTGAAAAATGTTGAGCAACATTAATTATTTCACACGAACATTTTGACATGTATCAATGTTACCAATCATGCGAGTTTGTACAATTTGACGTTTTTATTCCTGCAAAGTATGCGACATTGTTTTACGTATGTAAACAAACCCCACATGTATTTTACTAAAAATAATAAAAAATTTAATAAAAAAGAAAGTAAATATGTATAAAAAAAACTGTTCCCGGTTTCGTTATTTTATTTTTGTATTCCTTTTTTTAAAATCAGTTTATACTTTTTTTCTTTTGCTTAAAATTCGACGTGAAATAAGTGCAGCTTACATTATTTCGCAGTTTTAAAAAAAATGTTGCCAGAAACGTTTCGGAACTTTTTCACAACATGACCAGTAGTGCGATTCACTATGCTTTTTCAACCACAATTGTTTCGTTTAAAAATGTTAACCACAAAATTAACCATTTTGCTATTCACTAACACTTTTACAGACATCTGCTGGTGTTTAAAGCCAGCTGTTATTTTTAACAAAACAAATTATGGTTTATTAACACCAACATTTTTGGTGTGGTTAAATCCGCTTAGAAAAGTGTTTTTTATAGTCCACTAAATAACATGAATTTGAGGTATTTAGCCTACAATTTATCCACTTTTTGCCACACACCAATTTTAATTAAAATTAAATTAATAAAATAAAATTATTAATAAAATAATAAAAATAAGAAATGCTTTACGCACTTTGCATAATATCATTTAAAATCTATAAATTAAATGGTTTTTGTTTTGTTTTTTTTTTATTCTTCTTTGTTATTTTGTTTTATTTTGATGTTTCTCTTGGCAGAGTTGCCACGATATATCAATTTGAATAGAGAGATATAAAACTTTTTACCGTGGTTATAAATAAGTTAGTGAATCACATAGTGGTTAGTGCAAACATCAAAATATGTGGTTAAAGTAAACACTTTTTAAAGTGTTAAAAGTGAATTTCACTACAGAGTACAACTCTATCAACATTATTTCATAGATATTCCGCACAAGTTTTTATCATATGCGTTTTGACAGCATTTCACGTGAAATGTTAAACAGAGTACCAGGCTTAAGAAGAGATTTTGGTTAAACTTGTGAACAACTTTTCTACAAAATTATTATTCTTCAAGTTATGAAACATTAAAGTCAGATTTCATGTAAAAATATAAATTTTCTCAAACTTTGGTGGGCGTGAGGGATGCCTTAGCCTTCGTCAATCGTCCTAAATTGTTTTTGCGTTGTTTTTATCAATACCCACCAGAGAACTGCAAAATCACTATTTTTCTTGATTTATTCATACGCTCAAATTTACATTCACTCTTTGCCTGCAAAACAAAGTTCAACGTTGGTAATTTTTATATCGTTTCGTACACATTTGATTTTTGCATGTGTTCGTTTTTTATTGAAAGTGCTTTGTTTGCATTTTTGTTGCGCACGCAATATAACACAATTGTGTAAATTCAAAAGGCACACATTCTTATACTTTTGCATTCAAGTAGTCATTGTCCACTCGATGAGACGCTTTGTTAACATTAACAACAATAAGCCACTCGGTGAGACGCTTTGTTAAAATTAACAACAATAAAAACAACAATAACAAGAATACATTGTACATACAGAACTACTGTACTTTTTAAGATGATCAACAAAGTCTTCTGTTTCTATAGAAATTGTTTGCACCTACATATGTGCGTTTAGTTTCATTTCAATTTTTTTTTTTCTTGTACTAAATAGTAACTGCTGAGTTATTATTGCTTGATATCTGGCTTTTTTGTTTGTATTTTTTTTTTCTTTGCCAAAACAATCATTGTCGGACCAAACACACAAACATCTTAATTGACAAACGAAGCTAAACGATGGAATAAATAACAAAGCACGATGTGCATTATTTGAATGACTGCAAACCAGCAGCGAATGTTTGCGGTTGCGCAAGTTTAATTGTATGACCGCAAGCGAGTGTATTTGTTGGTGTTCATTCACTGCGATTTTTTTGCAATCGCACAAATCCGTTCTCTGATACCCACCAAATTGACGGGTGAGACCTAAATAAATCCAACTTTTGATTTTAACGGTCACCCTAATGTGACATAATTGTTGCCAAAAAAGACGTAAAAGAAAAAGTTCAAAATATAAATCTTAATCTATCGAAATCTAACGTTTTTAATCGAAATTTTGGTCTTCAAGCGTTGACCAAGTAATAAAAAAAACCATAAACATATGTATATTTAATTAAAAGCGAAGCCGATGCATATGTATATGAGTTTCAATATGGAAAATAAGTTTATATCGAGTAGTTTTTATCTTAAAATCTGTATATTTGTAACAACTAAAAAAGTACTAAAAGTAAAAAAAAATTATCAATAAAAAAATAAAAGTTTTTACACCTTTTCTACTTGTAATACCTCAGTCCGTCTCATATCGACTTAAGCTACTCTTCCATATAACCACAGATATCGACGCACTATCTCCATGTGAACTTATTTACTATGCGCTAGTTACACCGACGGGTTTTTTTTATGTGACAATCGAAGATCATTTCAATTTTAAAACTTTTCAAGTTTTTTTTTGGGTGTACTTGCATGCATATTTTAAACATTTTTTGCATATTTAGTAGGGTATTCATTTAATCGGGCTTTTGCTTTAATCGGTTAATCGCTCGATTAATTAACCGAGGTTTTGGTTTAATCGGTTAATAATCGGTTAATATTGCTATTGATCGGTTAACCGATTAATAAAGTTTTTGTTATAAATTAAGTAATTTCAATAAATAAAAATGCAAAAATTATTTATTATTTGGAGTTTATTAGTAAAAAAAAACAATAACATAACAAACAAAACAATTCTTGGACTAAAATGAGCAAACAAAGAAAATTCAATACTAATTAATACATATGGGCATTCCCACAGAATGTTCTACCAGGATGAAAGAATAGAATGTTGGTAAGCATCGTCTTTCATTGTTTATTATTATAAAAAAAGTCTATGTTTTTATAAAAGAATGGTTTTTATAGCATATCTCAGCTGTTTTACTTGAGGAGATTGGGCTGGAAACTGGAAAACTTTATATTTTTATATCTAAAGACATTTTTATATAATTATTTTACATGCAAAAAAAAATGTTATGTTTGGACTTTTTCTTCACAATCTCTCCGTTACAATCAATTGTAAATTGAGTATTAGGTTTTTGTTAAGGAAATTTTAAGATATTTTTGGGAAAATTCATGGTGATAATAATAATAAAAAAACATATGGAAAAACCGTAAGTTCGCGATCCCGTAAGTTCGATTATTTTCTTTAGATTTGTTAAATCTTGACTTGGAGAAAAATTCTTGCATTTATCGAAGATGTTAGAGAAATCCAAAGCAATCCATAATACAGAATATCTAATTTCTCAGTCTTTTTCCTGGATTTCTCTAAACATATAAAATCTTCCATTATGCCATTATAGTACTGTTTTAATTTTTTAAAATTTTGATCACTTCTAATTGTTTCGGTTACTATCGAGAGTTTCTTCTGTTGTAAGGCCATCATCTGGCATAGCTCAGCACCGCACATTCTGCAAAAAAGTTTATTTCCGAATCCCTTAGTTTCTGTTTTTGTACTGTATCTTAAGGACGTATTGCTAGAAGCAAATATATTATATGAAAAAATATTTTCTGAACACATACCTTTTGAATTAGAGACGAAACAAATAATAAAAAACACAAACACATTTGTTATAATACTACAAAAAATTCAAAATTTTGTTATATCGGTTAATCGGTTAATCGACTGAAATTAACCGGTTTAATCGTTAATCGAAAAAACGCAATTTTAAATTAACCGATCAGTTAATCGGGTTGTAATTAAACCGAATGAATACCCTAATATTTAGCCTAGCCCTGCTAACATGTATTTAATTTTGACTAAGCAGTTAAAATTAAATTTAGAAGCCTGAAGGTATACTGTAAAAAGACAGACAAATGCTTTAATATTATTTATGTGTCATTGGTGTTAAGAGAACCGTGCGAGGAGACCGTTCTTTAATATTCCCATGATTATCATTATATCTTTCTATTTCCTTAGTTTAATTTTAAATTCTACCAAAATAACTATTCTTTTTATGCCCGTACCAAATATGGCTTAATTAATAGAAAATTCCTAAAACTCTTTTTTCGGAGTTGTAAGAATAACTTAAAGCGAATGTTGAATAATTATTTTTTGTAGCAACAAAGGAAAAACTACAATAAATGGTATATAATTTAAAACACATTTTTTTGGAACGTATTCTTTATGCCATCTTAACTCTTTTCTATGATAATATTGCCCTTTTTATAGTTCGTCATTACAAATTTTAGGAATTTCAATATTTAGTAAACTAAAAGAATACACATAATAATATTTTTTATTTTCCCACTTTTAAATAACTTTCCACTTTTTATTAATAATAAAATCCATTAGAGTAATAATGTTTTGTTAACGGATAGCCATAAGTGTATATCTTGGGTACTAAAGACTTTGCAACTGGTACACTGGCCACAGCTACCGGTGAAGTAATGACAACTTTATGTGGCTTCTCATCTATGAAAACAGCGTTGGCTGGGGTAAGGGCAACCTTAAAGGAATCCGCCAGGGGCTGAGACAATTCCACAGAGCGAACATTGGCTGGATCTGTAGGAGATTTTGTGTGAGCGGTTGCAGACTCTGCCAAACGCAACCCGCCTGACGTATGAACTGCCTCACCAGACGTACGAGTTGAGGTATTCGATTCAGTATCGGTATCTGAGGAAACGATGGAATTTGTGGTATCGGCAGCTGGGGAAATTGTATAGGAAATTGACGGCTCTGCAGCGAGACGAAATGTCTCCTGTTTCAACGGCTTTGGCAAGTTAGTGGCAGCCACATGAAAACCGCTATCATCTGCCGTATAGTCCACAGTTTGTAAGATATCATTAGCGTCTCGATAGGAATAGGAGCCACGCGTAACACCATCTAGCGAACGAACTTCTTGCTTTGTAGACAAAGGATCACTATAGCCGTAGGCATATTGTCCTAGTTCATCTTGCGTATGATACTGTTGCTGAACGGGTGTTATAATGGAAGAAGTTTGAGCCCCATAGACAAAAGGATAAGAACGTAATGCCGGAGCCACCAAATAAGATAAACTGGCTGCCTGAGAAGCACCAAGTAACGCCAAAAAAGCAAAACAAATTTTCATTTTGTCCAACGTTTAAAGATTTCTTTTCTACTTTTTTGTTGTTATTTGTTCACTGAAAGCGCTGCTAGATAAAACTTGAAGTTAACTAGTACTCGCCTTAAGAAGGTTTGATACAATTGTAAAGAATTCGTAATCCTTTTATACTTGTTCTTGATTGTTAGTAATCTCTGCCAACTTTTCAACACTTTTTCGTTGTATAATAATGTTCTTATTGTGTGTATTGTTCCTTCGCACAACTATTTTGCTTTAGATACATTTTTCTTGATCTTGCTGTCGCATAAAAAAGAAGTTGATTGCATATTATTCTTATTCTTTTACATATTCAGTGCGAACAGTCAGTCATTATGTTGGCTAGATGTTCGTCTGTCTCTCAGTCTGCTTGCATGTTGCAGTTGATCACACTTTTTTATATTTTTATTCTGTGTAAGATTTTGTCTGCAACTTAATTGATTTTTCAAAATCATTATTCATGTTGTATTACAGAGTAACTTTTGTTTTCTTTTTCTTCAGCATATTTTTCTTGGATGATTTGAAGTCATATTTCAATTTAACATTTGCTGCCAACAACGACATCTTGCTAAAGATGGAAGAATTCCATTTTTTGTCCCATAAAAAGTTTTTGATGAATTTTATTTTATGTTATTTGATGATTGATGTAAAATTACAAGAATTTCTATCTTAGGGTCTTAGGTCGGCAGTATTAAAAAAATATACACAGATAATTTAAAGAGTCATTAACAGGGCAAGGAAGTTCATGCACTTAAAATCGCAAAATATGTGCATAAAACATGCACTAAAAATCGTAAAATATGCAAAAATAAAAGTAAAAAATATGCATTAAAAATATATTTATTTAACCATATTTAACAAAAAAAAAAAAAAAAAAAAACATAAATACATTTCATTCAGTTTTAAAAACTTAAAACATAGTTTAAAAAGTAGTAGTAGATAAAGATATATTTACATATGTATATAAATAAATAAGTTTTTTTTTTAAGTTATCAAATGTAAAACTCATTCTATTTGGTCTTAAAACAGTTTTAAGCATTGAAAGTGTTCGTTCGACAATAACGGATGTAATAGGTGGATATTTAAAAGTGGTCAACTCCTTTGTAGAATATTCATTGTCTACAATTTTTTTCTTTACTGGAAGGTAAATTAAAAATATTACCAATTTCTTTAACTTTTTTAAAACCGGCATTCTTTTTTAAAACTGCATAAATTTTGGCTTTTATTTTTTCGCCGATTTGACTTTCTACTTTTCTTATTTTAATGACAGCGTCATCAACGAGTTTAACCGAGGCGTTCAATGATTTAAGCCCCTGAAGTTCGGTTATTGTCTTGACTAGAAACCCATTGTTTGAGTGTATCAATTCTAATTGAGCCTTTATATTAGGTGCATTTTTTATCGCGACTGCATTATTTTCGTTAAAATTATTTACCACATCTTTAAATTCTTCAAAATTTTTGGCATAATACTCAACTGCCTGCAACCAGGTACCCCATCTTGTTATACATGGTTGAAACGCAAAGGTGACTTTAAAAACTTTCATGCATGGCATGAGCTTGGCATGTGACATTTAACATTTTTGAGTAAGATATCTTAAACAAAAGGTCAAGTAGAACAAAATTTTATTTTTATTAAAGGATTCTAAAAGAGAAATTGAATCTTTGAAAGTTCGAGCTATTGAAGCATGATCCACCTTTTCCAACTTTACAATATTAAACAAAAATTTGTGTTTACTCTGTTCTTCTTCTGCATTCAAGATCTTCTACTGCATTCAAGATCCCAATTACGTAGACAACGAAACGTCCTTCAGTGTCCATTGCTTCGTCAATAGACAGCCACAAATTATGTCACTTAATTCTTTCAACAATGTCACATACAGTGAACTCGCGATAACGTGAACTAATTTTTACCATGGCGATTCACGTTTTCGAGATTGTTCACGTTATCGAATGCCAAAATTTAAAAAAAATATCGCCCTTTTTTTAAAATAAATAGATTAACAAGTATTTTAAAAAACGAATTTTATTCATTTTTAATAACAAAAAATATATGTATGTGCATTAATTCAGTTGACTTTGCATATAATACATATAAAAATGAATTTCGTATGAATATCATAAAAAAATACACACAAAAGTAACAAAACGAATAGAAACATTTTTTTGTTTAAGGAATGTTTTTAAGGGATACAAATTTTACAGGAAAAAATCGGTCATCTTTTTTTAAAAGTTTTTTTTTTATCATCTTTATCAAAGCTTTTTCTTTAAGCACTTTTCTCCAATGATGAAAAGTATGTTTTATCTGGTAGGTGCTTCCAATACAAGTCGATTTACACATAATGAGATTTCCTCCATTTTTGATCTAAACTTAAGCTGTAGCTTAATTGTTGGTGAATTTCTAAAGCATTTGCTTTTAGCATCAGTCCGCTTACCGGTAATTTTTTATTTCGCATGCTAATGGTGTTTTCTTTTCAACAAAAAAATGTGACATTTTATTTAAAAAATTGCAATTTGGTGCCTGTTTCTTAAAAATTGTTTTATTCTAAAAAACTCACCTTTTTCGGGAGCAAAATTTTTAAGAAACAGACACAAAATTGCATTTACTTTAAATAAAATGTCACAATTTTTTGTAGAAAAGAAAACACCATAAGATACCATTTGTAAACAGTTTTTTCCATCTTCGGAAGCTCAGAAGAACGTAATGTTTTTCTTTACACGATTTGTTATTTCCTATTTTCTCTTCTTAATGGAGCAAACTGTTGACTTAGCAACACCATATTTTCTAGCCAAGCCACTTTTTGCAATAATTCAAGAATATTTACTTTATCTTTCAAAGATAACATTTTCGGTTTTTTTAATGACATTTTTCACTTTCATAAATAACATGAATAACGTATCGATGTTAAAAACAGCTAACATGTCAGCGAATACATACATACATGGATACAATTAGGAAAAAAAAAGGTTTTAACATAAACCAATAAGTGAACTTAATTCGGGGATTTCCCAATTTAAAAAGTAAGCAAAAATAAAAAAATGTGTACACATTTTAGAGATTTTGTTCACGTTTTAGAATAGTCTGTGTGAAAATAAATTTGTTCACGTTTCTGAGACGTTCACCTTTTCGAGTGTTCACGTTTTCGCGAGTTCACTGTAGTTGTATAGTGTACAACTTGGCGATATAAGTTTTTATAAGGGTTGTTTCCGTAGGAATGGTTTCATTGTTATATTTGTTTAAAAAAATTCTATAATTTTGGTTGATTAGCTAATATAGAGGTATATCTGCTTTGCTCGTCTTATCCCCAAAAGTTGATTTTCTTGAAATTAAAAATTGCGAAACGTTTTCATAAATCATAAATCTTTGTGTTTCTGGCTTTGAAGGTGCGGATTTACTTGACATTTTTAAATGAAACACCTTTTTGTAAACTTTGCAAAAAAGTACTTTTCCCTCTATTTTGAAGACTCAAAAACACACTTATTTAAAAGATTATTTTTTGATATTTTTTCTTTTGGCATTTTTTTCCTTAAAAACAATTTATTTTATTAATACTTTTTGGATTTTAGGTCATACTTCTTACACCTTAAATCAAAAATATTATGTTGAGTTCTATTTTTTCTTCGCCGAACATTATTTTTATTTGCTGCTTCTTCAAGTAAAAAAAACCGCGAACAAAATGAAATGTCAAAAACTGTTTTATTGTTACTTCTACAATTATGTGCACAATTATACAAATTGTATAATTTTTGTATGTGCTACTTTTTAAAAGTAAAAGAAACAAGGTGAATTTATAATAAAATGTAGGTAATTCAGTACCAAACACCAACATGGTGTTTTTGCTCCTTGAAAATGTCGAAGTTAGCAGATTTTCCCATACTATTTTGACTGTTTGACAGCTTCAGGGCTGAAACAACTATAACCAGCTGATTCACTGACTACACCTTATAATGAATTCGCCTTGAACAGAAAGATATTTCTAAACAAAAAACTAAGAAAAGCGCAATTTTTTTTTATAAATATTACAAAATATGACGAAAAAATGTGAGTTTATAACAAAATATGACGAAAAATATGCATTTATCAGGCCTGTTCTGAAAATCACTTTGACTCAAATAACGTGATTTCAAATCACATGTGCCTACTAAACTCACACGTGTTATTTTTTAGCGTCCCGTTTTTGTGTGTTTTGGTGTAATCTTCAATTGCCGAAAGCACACCGAGAAACACAAAAACGGAATGACTTTCAGAACAACACAAAATTACACGCGTGATTTCAAAAGCACGTGATTTGAAATCACGTGATTTTCAGAACAGGCCCGTATATCAAAATATGCAAAAACATGCATTTAAAGCAAAATATGCAAAAATATGCACTAACAAATTGACGCCATTTTACTGGAAATATTGTGATTCGCAAAGATATTAACTTTAGGTGGGTCTCAGAGTACCGACAACAAACATGCATTTGCATGAAGTCCCTTGCCCTGGTCATTAATGATTTATTAAATTTTTTTGAAAAAAATTAAGAAAAAATATTATAGAATTTTGAAAGATCTCTTGGTGCTAATGGATTTGGGAGAAAATTAAATCATATTTCAATATATTTGAAAAAAAAAAAAAATTTTGCTTGTTGCATATATATTGCGTTATCCACGGTCGTCATAACTTGGATTTCAGCGAATATTCGGTTTCGCATTCGCTTTTCAATCTATTCGCCTATTTTTGATGTTTATATTCGCAGTCGCATTCGCTAAAAGGTATACGTTTATTTAAACCGAATATTTAATGATGGCACTATCGACAACATCTGGAAACATTTCTAAGAAATCAATTGTAACAAACGTCAAAAACACGAAAATACATATAAAAAGGGGGTGGAATACATGCATTTATTATTGGAAGATATGATCAAAATATGCTTTAAAAATTAATAAAATGTGCATTTAGTCTTTACGAAGAATCTGACAGCAGTATAGGCTTTTTACAATGATCAGCATTTATAACCAATAGGGCCAAAATACAACATCTTTACAAGATGTTCTAATCTCATTTTATTCCATTCTACATCTTTCGACTATTTGTACACCCAGAGATAAAACATGTTGAAATATGGTCACCTCCAACAAAACTATTTTTAAATGAAATTTTAAACATATCAGGTTAGTTTAACCATATTATTGTCTTCGTCAACAACATTATGGTTGAATTAGTCCTCCATCAAGAAACCACAACCATATTATGGTTTGCTCTTCAAAAAGATGAAAATACTATTGTTAATTTATAAACATTTATAAACAAACTATTGTCATATTAATCCATAACATGTTTATAGGCAACCATAATATGGTTGTGGTTTCTTAATGGAGGACTTATTCAACCATAATATGGTTGACGCTAACAATAATGTGGTTAAATTAAACATGATATGTTTAAAATTTCCTTTAAAAATAGTTTTGATGGAGGTGACCATATTTAAACTTTTTTTTCTCTGCGTGTAATCACTAGAAAAGTGGCGATTCTTTTAATGCTGTGGCATCACTGAAAAAATGAAAGCAGCGTTAACATTTCGTCAGCCTATTATTGGTTGAACCATAAAAAAAAAATGTGTTGGGTATGGGGTAAACATAAATATTTTGAATACCCCATTTCTGAATTTAAAACTTGTTTTACGAAATTTGTTATGGTTTCTGAGATATTTGGCATTCATTTTACTCCAAATCAACTATTTTAAAATTTATTAAGTATTGTTTTGCTCTACTGTTTGGTGAATGCTGAAAATTTTCTCATACAAAAATGTGCAAAATATATTTCATTTTTGCTTTGCTTCATTTCCGTAAAAAAAACAAGTTATTGAAGCGAAAGTAAAAAAAAAATGATAGCAAGAAAATAAATTTTACTCATTCTTCGCTTCATTATCGTAAGATAATGATAGGAAAAGCATAAGCTTAATAAAATGCAACAACTCGATAAACAGCTGTAAGTATACGTACGCAGCACAAAAAGCTACTTTTTAGAAATAAATTAATAATAATTAATTAATGCGTCACAAGACAATAATTTTAACTTTCAATAAAATACTACATATTAACTTCTTAGCTCGATCGTTCACAAAAATTTAAAGTTTTCTTCAAATATGCCAGAAGCAGTGGCGAAAAAAAATCAGGTTTATTATCAAAAAACTTCATGTAAACCTTAATTGTCGTTTTTCTCCACCAAGACTTTTTGCCTATGCGGCAAACCAATAATGAGTTGACGATTTGTCAAAATTTTGTATTAAGGTTGTCACTTAAGATAAAATTGCTTTTGCTATAAAAGCGTAACGGCACCTTAAGTGCAAGTGTTGCCAGTAAAGCCCTTAAATAAAAAAAAATTAAATGGATTGCTTGTTCAATTCTGGTTCTACCACTACAGAGTTTGCCATTACAGTAAATATTTGCCAAATGTTGTTTTCAGAGGTGGTTTTTGTCAAATATGGACCGAGTTTAAACAAAATGGGTAAAACGATTTATGTTGCAAAAAAATATTTTTGAGCCGAATCAAAACTAAATACCAATAAAATATTGTTTATGGGCACAAATACTTTTCCATAAAGTAGTTAATATGAGGGCCATGTTAAATTAAAAACCAAATCTAACCATTTTTAGAACACCCAGAGAAAAAACGTGTTTAAATATGGTCACCTTTAACAAAAGTATTTTAAAATAAAATTTTTAACAAACTTTGTTTAATTTGACTATATGTATTATGATCACCGACAATCATATTATGTTTAAATAAGTCCTCAATCAAGAATCCACAACCATATTATGGTTGCTTCCGAACATGTTATTGTTAAAAATAACTACAATAAGGGTCTTCATGATGTTGCTTAAAATTACCATTTGTGCAAATACGTAAACTTGCGAGACACGTTTCATGAAGATCCTTTTTAAGTTTTGTGTAATTTTAAACAATTAATGTCATTTCAAACAGAAACGTCAATAAAAAATATATTAAAAAAATAATCAAAAATATAATAAAAAACTTGAAATTTGTAAATTATAAATGAAATTTGTTTTTAAACATGCATAAAGAAAGCCAAAAGACTAATATGCTTATATTATTACAAGAATTTATTGTTTGTGATTTATTTACACTTGAAGTTTTCATTGAAAACGGCGGTAAGCATTAAAAAAATTTGTCTGTATAAATGCACAATTGAACTGCGTAAGTTTACGAGTCAAAATTGTTGGGCAAATTTAAGCAGTTTGTGTAAATGAATTCTCATACAATTTTTGACAGTTCATTTACGAGGGCGTAAGAATGCACAGTTTGCACAGTTTACGAGACTTATAAACGATATCATGAGGACCCTTAATATTTTTAACACTTATAATAACCTGCTTGTTTTTCAAACCATAGCATGTTGCACTTAGAAAAGAGAGAAATACTATTGTTAATTTAAAAACAAATTATTGTCATATTCAACCATAACATGTTTATAGCAACCATAATATGGTTGTAATTTAACCATAATATGGTTATCGGTGACAATAATATGGGTAAATTAAACATAACATGTTTAAAATTTTCTTTACAAATAGTTTTGTTGGAGGTGACCATATTAAAACATGTTTTCTCTACGTGTAGGCTTTAAGGAGCAAACATGTACCAATTTTCATCAAAGTATCTTCGAAATTGCGACCTTTACTTTGCGCACAAGGTTACATGGGCACACAACCAGCCAGCCAACAGGATAAACTGTCCTCGTTTGCTTGCCTTATTAGAAACTGATTCTGATTCGATTAGTATACTAAAACTTTTTTTGGTCTATTTTTACTTTTTACACGCATCAGTATTGTGATGTGGATAAAAAAACATATGGAATTGTAGATCGCCATAATTTAAAAATCATAAATCATTGTTTTAAGAGAAATAAACAATGATTACAAAAATAAAAAATTGCAAAACTATTTTGATTTTTTTTTCTTCAGCCTATTTTTTATTAAATATTATACTTTAAAAAATTAAGCTTAAGGTCACTTTTTATAAAATTAATTAATACATTTTTATTTTCGATATTTCGATTTCCGTTAGAAATCTTCTTCTATAATAAATCTTCTTTAATAATAAAAAAAAAACATTTTTATAATATAAATACTAACACTATTTGAGAGTCCACACGTAGGATAATACTCTCTGCGATTGAATTTGACGTTTGCTGATACAAAAATCCCTGTGTTAAGTCTGAATTTACATCTTTTGATGCTCAACTTCTTGTCAATTCCCTTTTGAAAATGCCAAAATAATCACACGCAGCAATCTGTTGCAACTTTTTTCGGTTCAAAACAACAACAATTTTATTCGCAGCGTATTAAAGAAAAAAGGAAAGAAAACATTTACATGCAGCCATCCAAGGCCCATTGAACAGGTCTGCGCAAGAAGCCTGATGATTATTGTTTTTGTTCTTACGAGCTGTCAAAAGTTGTTAACATTTTGCTTACATGTGCATGTATGTAGGTATATGCATGGTGGAAAAGGCAGGTGGCATCGTTGTGGCAATAAATACAACATTACAACAAAAATGGAAATTATATCACCGTTAACGTCAAAAAATACTTTAAACAAAAATCAAAGCGTTCCGCTGAACGTGATGAAATAAATAAATTGTTAGCCAATTTTTATTTAATTATGCTCAATATCTTATTTATTCTAATTTAAAATTATCAAAAACTTTAATAAAATACAATAACCACAGCACAAAACGTGTACCTTTTGTAAACATAAACAACACTTTGACATTAACCTAGACAAACAATGCAAGAATCGTAATCTGGCGTAGTGCTGCCACCTCTTTATTTCACCATGGGTTTATGTTTGTTTTTATACCCCTGCAAATAAAATTGGACCACCTGGTCCATTTTGATAAAATGGACTACTCCATGGACTGGTCCGATGTAATGCAAGCATGGACCATGTCATTCCCTGCAAATAAAATTGGACCACCTGATCCATTTTGATAAAATGGACTACTCCATGAACTGGTCCGATGTAATGCAAGCATGGACCATGTCATTGTTAAAAAGTGTTTGTAGTGAGACGACATTTCTTCGTTTTTTAACGACATGCTTTCGTTTTTAAACGACTTCAAAACTAATCCTCTTGAGTATACCATGGAGTAGTTTTAAAACTACTCCTTAGTGGTCCAAAGGTGGGTTATATGGTCCTCTCCTAGGACATCGTAATGTTAAATAGACCAGGTTTTTTCCATACGTTTAGGTTAGTTTTGGACTAGTCCTGGTCCCTTGTGGACTACTCTTTACACGCGTGTTTGGACTGGTCCTATTATTTGCAGGGACATGCAAATGGTTGTTTACGTTTATGGTATGCCACACATACACGTTTTTCCCTTTTGCTTTGTGTATGTGGTAATAACATGCAGTCTACGCCCTGCAAATAAAATTGGACCACCTGATCCATTTTGATAAAATGGACTACTCCATGGACTGGTCCGATGTAATGCAAGCATGGACCATGTCATTGTTAAAAAGTGTTTGTAGTGAGACGACACACAGTGCTTTGGCCCATAGACATAAATCAAAAAAAAAAACAAGTCTTATATTGTGCTTAAAAATGTACAGATCGATAGATAACAAAATAGTTAAAATGAATTTTGAAGAATTTTTAAGATTTAACTCTTTTTGGCGGCGCTAGAGGGCGCCAAAGTTTGAGAATTTATAGTAAAAATGGCCAAACAACTACTTGAGTTTTACATGCTTTAGGAAAACTGTTGTTTTTTAAAGCACGGGATTGAAATTTTTTTCTGTAGTAGTTTACTATATTTAGAACTAACTGTAAAAATTTTTTATTGATTTATTTTCTCATAAGTGTTTTTTTATTGGTTTGAAAAATGCTTATTATTTACTTAAGCTCTAAAAATTTTCTAACTTTGATGGAATATTAAAAAAAAAAGAAAAATATGGTCTATGGGTTTTTTTCTGATTTCGAATACTTAGACTGTTTTCTGATAACTACAAAAAAAAAATTGAAAAAATTTTACCACAACTTGAAAAAAAAAACTTTTTTTAAATGGCTATTTTCATGATTTTTGATCAAATTTTGATAGTTTTCAGGAGTTTAAAAGACAATTAACTACAAATACTGTGAAATATTAATTCAAACTTATACCATTCAATAAAAAACAACAAAAATCAAAATATGTATAAAAAATTGTTTGTGTTTGTCTGCATTTTACGGCATAAGAGGGCGCTGAAATCACAAATGCCCTTGGTTTTTTATTGTTTCAAGAAAATAATTGTAAAAAATTAATTTTTTGGATTACGAGATTCAATTTTTTTTCTGTAACAGCTAACTATATTCTAAACCATCTATAAAAAAATTTTACTGGAATTATGCTCCTATACATATTTTTTAATGGTTTTAAAAATGCTTATTATTTAGTTAAGCTCTAAAAATTTCTTAACTTTGATGGAATATTAAAAAAAAAAAAAAATATGGTCTATGGGTTTTTTTCTGATTTCGAATATTTAGACTGTTTTCTAATAACTACAAAAAAAAAAAATTTAAAAATTTTACCACAACTTAAAAAAAAATTTATTTAAAAAAAATGCTATTTTCGTGATTTTTGCTCAAACTTTCATAGATTGAATTAGTTAAAAAAAAATAAACTAGGAACATAATAAGAAAAAAATCCAAATATATATACTATTGAATTAGAAAAATTGACAAGATAAATTAAAAAAAATTAGTATAACAGTTGTGTCTGTTTCTTTTTGTCGACACAAGATGGCGCTAAATTCCCAGATGACGTTGGGTTTTCATCGTATAAAGAATATTTTCAAAATGTGACTTAGTGCCGTTATTTTTTATTTAAATTGAAGATGGTTACGTGACAGAAGTTTTTTTTTGGTAACAGCCTTTGTTTGTAGTAAGAGCAATTCTATTGTGGAGTGTTCGAAAATATTGCATACAGGGTTTTCAATTTAAAAGAAAATAAAAATTTTCTATTAAAATGTTAAATCAATTTATATATTTAATAAATACTTACTTTTACAAACGAGTAAAAGTCATCTCTAATCAATTTTATTGCAATCAAAATCAGCTTATCAAATTTTATTGGAATCTTTCTATTTTTGAACATAGCTCCCATACAAATCATTCTCCCGAAAATAGCTTTTAATGCCAGCTTCCTTAAAAATATATGTAGTAACATACCAATATAAACCATAGGTTACATATAAACCCTCATCCAAAAAACCCATATATGAAGATGAAGATATCTAAATAATATTCGGCAGAAAGAACTTTGAAACGAATCTTAACCTCATAACATAATTTTGTTCTGGTGGGTCCATGATTGCCCATGGGTCCCAAATAGATTACAATCTAGGAACTTTGTTTTTAAATACTAGGCTATAGGATATCACATGGTCGGGCTTGACCGATTATACTTTCTTACTTGTTATTTTTGCACGAGCATTTTAAGCGTTTTTCACTCATTTTTCATTAAATGATGTTTTTGTATTTTTCACATTTATAATCCGATTCTACCAAAATTTGGCACACATATATATCTAACAAATATCAATTTTCATACCAAATTTTATTACGATCGGATAATTTTTGGAAGTGTTATAACATTTTTAAGAAAAAGGATATATGGCAGGACCTTGAGTCCTTGTTCAGATTTAAGTGAAAATTTGCACATACGTTGCTAGTTGTGTGTGTATTAGTATGACCATTTTTTGTAGTTTTGTGGGCATTATTGAAGCAAAAATTACATTTTTCCATTTCAGGACACATGGGAGGTAGGCGTGTCCTTGGACCGATTTGTCCAAAAATTCACATTTTTCTTAACTAAGCTATTCTATGCTTGTGCACCAAATTTCAAAAATTTCTGACAACTCCTTCTATTTATGTCCCTTCGTTATATGGGGACAAATCACTGTGCGACATGTCTTCGTTTTTTAACGACATGCTTTCGTTTTTAAACGACTTCAAAACTAATCCTCTTGAGTATACCATGGAGTAGTTTTAAAACTACTCCTTAGTGGTCCAAAGTTGGGTTATATGATCATCTCCTAGGACATCGTAATGTTAAATAGACCAGGTTTTTTTCATACGTTTGGGTTAGTTTTGGACTAGTCCTGGTCCCTTGTGTACTACTCTTTACACGCGTGTTTGAAATGCTTAACATTAACACTAATATGACGTTAGTGTTAAGTATAGACTCATCATGTTAGAGGTTTTCTCATGTTATAACACGGTTGTTCATGCAAATGTTTTAACAACCCTTTTATAACATTATGTTATAACAGCAAATAATGTCAGTTGTAGACTGGGAGTAAGTTTTTGACAGCTTAAAAGAAATTTTACACAAACAAAATACATGTCGTTTTTGTTTTTGCAAAAGTAAGCAGACCTGATAGATGGGCCTTGCAGTCATCGTTGTGGATATACCTACGAATATAAACACAAAGCGTACTGACCGAGTACAACCATTTCCGTACTTTCTTCTCTCCCCTAGAAACACAAGAGTGGAGCATCAAAAGATGAAAGGTGTGAAAGGAGACTTATGTGCTAAGCCGAACACAACGAAGTTTGTAATTAAAAAAAAAAAAACAGAAAGCACTAAGATGTTCTCTTCTTTCTGTTGGGTTGGATAAGTACAGTATTACGTATTTTTTTTTTTTATTAACTACACAAACACTATTATCGTTTGTGTTTTCCACGTATCTACCGAACCGAACACTAAAGAACAGTGTATAATGTTTATTTTCGAACCTTGATCCTTACTTTCTAATCTTTTGCAAACCACAGAAATGTTTGCTTTTAACTTTGAAATCCCTACAGATACATTCGTTTAAATTACTTAATTGATTTGCAGTATCGTTTAAAAATCGAATTTTACTGCTTTGTGAAAGATTTTTTCAAGGATTTTTTTATGTTTTCGATTCAAAATGTTTAATTGTTTCGAGATCCTTTATCTAGGTTTATTGCTCTCTATTGTGTCAATTGATAGCAATAAATTTATGCAAAAAATCAATTTTATCGAACTACGATAAAGACAAATTACATTTAAAATCTCCTACTTGTATCTCTCAATTGAAAATCCATTTAGCCATAAATAAAACATTTTTAAATCAAGATCTTTTGATACAAATATGGGGAGAAAAAACTCAACATAACAATACAAATGTGCCTTTCGCTTTGTACTCGCTTAAGTATTCACTTAAAAAAAAATGATTACAGGTCAGATCATTTTAGACGAAAAATGGTGGGAATGGGGGAAAAATCACCAAAAAAAAAAAAAATAAATTGAACAACAAATGAAATTTGAAATTGTTTATCGATTTGTTATTGCGGCACGTACTCAGGGCTTTGCACATTGGGAATTGAGATGATCATTTATAATTGTAACGATTCAAATCGTTTTTTTTTCTTCTTCTTCTCCTTGCCACCAATGAAAGGTTTGGAGAAGTCAACAACATTGGTTGGTAACGGTTTAACGATCAAATGTTGTTGAATTGTTTATTTATTTGCTTAAAGTTTGTGTGAGAGTGTGTGGCGGGCGATTCATACGGCCGATTTAGTTGGCATTTCGCTAAAAAGATGTGCCTGCCACCAAAAGAGCTCATGAACCAACCATGTATAATAATACATGAACATGACAACACAATTCAAGGTAAGTGAAGGCCAAGGTCTGATCTCAACTGGAGTTAGTTGTTAAACAAAATATGTATGCGCCGCATCGTTCATACGTTCGTTCGTTCATGGCACAAGGATTCTGCCGTTAAATGAAGCTGCAAATATTTCGAGTGAGCGGACGAGTGTTGGTCGTGTCATGAACAATTTGCAATTGCATGCAACATTTTTTTTGGACATATTGAAGGTGTTATTTTAACAACATACTTTAATAATACAAAACAAAATTAAATTTACCGTAAATACCGAATGAACATTTATATTTAGTGGATGTTGAGGAGTTTTTGTATAGAATTGTTTTTTTTTTAATTCTTATTTTTATGGCATCAAAGTACAACTTTAGAAAATCTTGTTGAATTCAAAATTAAAGTTCGTTTGATTCTTAGGCGAAATAGTACTGAGTTTTAAAGTATTTTATTATTTGTTCCCAAACAATTGTCTTGTTAATGCTTTTGGTCTTGTTAAAATTCTTTAAATTCTGTTAAAATTAACTAAAGACATTTCTGTGTAATTTTATAAGGCACAGTGGGATGGGGGTGTTTTTTTAAAGAATGTTTGTTTAAGAAAACTAATAGTTTTCTGTTGTTGTTTCTTTATAACTGTATTTATATAACTTTCTATTATCTCACCATGGTGAAGGGTACCGTTCTCCATATATACAAAAATCAATTTTTTGCCGCGCCCACGTCGCTTATCCCGCACATTGATTGACAGTTGTTGCGTATGACAACCAAGCTATTTGTAACAAATTTGTAAAATTTACTTAAGATATAAGAATTTTTGTGCCACGCCCACTTCTCCTTTTTGACATATATTGCGTATTGATAACCAAGAAATTTGAACCAGATTTACTAACTGCAGTTGTTACCGTTCTCCAAATACACGGAAACCTACACAGAAACAAATACAAATTGATTTGAATTTGAAAATTTGAGATATTTATTAAAAAATTAATTAAATTTGGCCCAGTAAAAAAATTAATAGTACAAATTAAAAGTTTTTTTCACTTGATTAAACGTTTAATTCACTTGATTAAAAGTTTAATTCGCTAGATTAAAGTTTTTAATTAAAACTTTTTCTGCAGCTATATGTACCAAATTAGTACAATTTGCCTTCCGTTCTCCAGACATAAAGAAATCTGTTTTATGCCACGCCCACTTGTCCACTTTCTGGCAGATGTTGTCTATCAATACAAAGCAAAGTTGTTTAACAAAGTTTTTCTTGAGAGTTTTATGATTTTTTTGTAACCGTTCTCCAGATATAAGATTATTCATAATCTTTTTGTACGCCCACTTGAAAGTTAAATGCCGGGTAGTCATGAAATTACTGTGAAAATTTCAGGAAAATAAATTTAGTACTTTAGATTTTTTAATCCAACTGCCTGTTTTCAAACTAAAATAAAAATTCTCAATATAAATTTCCAAGTGAAATTTTTATTTTTTTAAAAAAAAAAGAGAACGCAAAACAGTAGAATTATTCGGGATATTAAAAATCGGAATTTTTAAATTCTGGATTTTAGAATTCTGGATTCAAAGCTTCGGGCAGATGCCCCAACCCATATTTTTAATAGAACTTTCTTTGTATTTTTTTATTTTAGCTTTTTTTCTACAGCGCCAATTTGTTATACCCTCCACCACAATTAGTTGTAAAGAGGGTATACTAAGTTTGTCATTCCGTGTGAAACTTTTTTATTATTCATCTCAGACCCCATAAAGTATATATATTTTGCGTTCTTGAGTAATTCTAAGTCGATTTAGCCATGTCCGTCTGTCTGTCCGTCTGTTGAAAACACGCTCACTTTCGAAAAACTCAAAAGAAATAAAAAAAGCTTGGTGTCAAATTGCTTGTTGTTATCCGAAGCAGTTTGGGATTGAAATCCAGCAAAATCAGTTCAGTAGGATCAGAGCTATGAATCAAAATGTGGAACCACCACCTAAAAAAATTGATAATTTTGTTACAAAAAGTAACATAAATGGTGGAAAACTGCACGGAATTATATATGACTTTGCAAAAATTCGTTTGATTCAACTGGAAATCACGCTGTAAAATTTCGCGAAGATCCGTCCATAATTTACACTAGGCCCCATATAAGCCCTACTCCCGGAAAACAGTTTAGTACGCCTAAAATCATAATTGTAAAGTTTCGTGAAGATTGGTCCATAATTTTCCCTAGGCCCCATATAAACCATACTCCCGGAAAACAGTTTAGTACGCCTAAAATCATAATTAATAACGCTATCATAACAAAATTCGGTACATCACAGTTTTATAAGATTAGAAACAAGACTGTAAAATTTCGTTAAGTGCCAATTCACACGTTGCAAGTCTTATTGATCAGCTTGCTACCTTATAGGCGAGAGAGAGTGAGAAAGAAACGTTTATTTTCCTCTCTTCACTCTCGTTATAAAGTAGCAAGCTGATCAATAAGACTTGCAACGTGTGAATTGGGACTAAGATCGGTTCTTAGTTTACCATAGGCATCATATAAGCCATACTCCCGGAAAACAGTTTAGTACGCCTAAAATAATAATTAATAATGCTGTCAGAATAAAATTTCAATACTTCACAGTTTTAAATTACTAAAAATCACACTACTTAATTTCGTGATGATCGGTCCATAATTTTCTATAGACCTCACCCCACTCTGGTGAAATAATTAAATACGCCTTAAACCGTAGCAGATATAGATATTGCGATAAACTTTCTTCCAACTTAGCTTCAAAAAATGTTATGCAATTTTGTGATATAAGGTCCACAATAACCCTTATATCCATTTGAAGCAGCTTCTGAAATTCACTGCAAACGCTACAATTAATTTCTCCGCTGTATTGAAATTTATGTCTTTTAATATCAGAAATCACTCTGCAGAATTTTGGGATGATGGTTCATAGCTTACCATGGCTCCAATATAAATTCTTCTCCTGAAAAACTTAAGTTCGGCTTAAACTGTTACGAATAATGATATTTTACTCAAGATAGTCGGTCAATAATTTAATATAGGTCTAAACCGCAACCAATTTTAATGCAGATGTGTATTTTTATTAAGATAAATTAATAATAAATAGACATCATATATACATTACTCCTAAAACATTCAAACCGTCGGTGGAGATTCGGCACAGCCGAATATAGCACTCTAACTTGTTTTTATTAAAATTTAGAATAATTAGTTTTATTTCCGAAAATAAAGGTTTTTGCAAATATTGTTAAGATTTTCGTTTAAATTAATAAGATTTTGTTTATCGTGCTAAATACCCAATTTTTATTCGTTTATATTAAAGATGTTTATGTTTTTTAAAGAGACCCATGAACAAAAAAGAGAAAAATGTTTTGAAATATTTAGAAAGATAATTTTGAGGTGGAGAAATTATAGGGGCATATCTAATTTTGTTTTTCATAATTTCATAACAAATTTTATAGTCATTCGAACACTGTGCACGGTTATAGGTACAGGTATCCCTTGATTTACACGATACTTCATTTAAGCGATTTAGATATAACACGGATCAATAATAGTAACCTTTTTCTGAAATACGCGCTTTTTTTTACGCGTTTTAATAAAACACGCTCAAAAAATTATGGCAAGTAAATTATACAGCATTCAGCAAACTTTTACAAGTTACTGAAATAATGCAGTACTAAGCTAAATTCCCTTTTCTGAAACATATGCAAACAAATATATTTTACAAGAAAAAGTCTAAAAATTAATTGACAATGCTTACAATATAACTTTTTTTTATTAAAATTCTTTTAAAAGGTATTGGTCCTAGACCCACCTTAAAGTATACCGATCGTCCTAGAATCACTTTCGGAGTCGAACTAACGATGTCCGTCCGGCTAGCTGGCAGGCTGGCTGGCTGTCCAGTACAGGTCGCAATTTTGGAGATAATTTGATGAAATTTGGGTCATAGGTTCTTATTGGCACAAGGACCAAGCCTATTGAAAATGGGCCGGATCGTAGGACCACGAGGGAAGATAGGGGGAAATTTCTTCCTCTCAGAAACTATCAAACCTATTTCAACGAAATTTAAAACATAGATAGAACCATATCTATATGGACACAGAATGTATGCATTTTTTTAAAAATAGGACCACGAAGGGAGATAGGGGCAATTTCTGCCTCTCAAACCGATTTTAATGAAATTTTAAACATAGATAGATCCATATCTATAGGGACACATAAGCTATACAGTTTAAAAAAAAGGACCACAAGGGGAGGCAGGGGACAATTTCTGCCTCTCACAAACTTTCAAATCGATTTTCATGAAGTTTATAAACATAGATAAATTCATTATTTACATGGACACATAAGCATGATGTGTTTTTAAATACTGTGGTGTAGGGTATCATATGGTCGGGCTTGACCGACTGTACTTTCTTACTTGTTTTTAATTCAATTATTTTATAAAGATATAAGAACAAAGCTTTATACATATCGTTATAAAGAAATATCCTTTAATTTTTTAAAAGTAAAATATATACAGTTCTATGTTCTTGATTTAACACGGTTTTAGGGCCCCAAAATGAAATTTTGTATGTTTCTCATGCTTGGATTTACGCGATATGTTAAATTTCTGGTCTCTTAAACGAAATTTGTACCAGTCCTGAAACTTTTTTTACACGAATTTGATTTACACGTGCTTTCTTCGGTCCCAACAGACCGCGTAAATCGAGGGTTACCTGTAGTTGTTTAATTTGCCTTGACGTAATGATCTCGTTACTTTTATTTCCACAGCACAGTACTTATATGATCCTTCTCATTATTTAGTAAGTAGCGTTCTTATTTTGTTCTTTTTTTTCCCTCAACAGTACAAAGCATTTAATCTTGTTTGCTTTTGTTACAAAATACATAAGTGAACGTGGTGAAATCGCACACATACGCTGGTTGGTATGTATTTAGTAAGTATGTATGTACCTCGACTTCATCACGGATCCCTGGATTTTATAGATTGCGTTTGTTGTTATTGTTGATATCTTAAGTATTTGCCATGTTGATCCATAATAAATTTTAAGGGAAAAATGTATTAAACCTCCACACAATGTTCTGCGAACATTTGTGGCTTCTTTTTGAAGGAGGTTAATAAAGTTGGATCAAGAGGTGAAGAAAAGGCACACACAGACAAACTAAATAAAGAAGGGCGTTGTAATATATAACATTAACGCGTTTGATAAAATCGTCTCTATGCTGTAGAATGTAGGCTAAAGATATTTATTTTTTTTTTCCTAGTTGGCAAAATGAAGAAAAGAAACAAAAATGAAAGAAATATTTACAAAGTACATTTTTGTTTATTTTTTTTTGCTATCTAATGGATTTTTGTGGTTGCAAAAATGCTGTAGTCTTAAATCCTAATGACATCTTTATTATGGAATAAAGGCAACAAAATAACAAACAATGGAATTGGTAAAATGACAACCACCTGATGTTAAGAAAGCAATTAACGTAACATAGTATCCAAGAACTTTTTGACTGAAATCTTATTATAGAAATGCATCGTCTGGAGGTTGTGTGTAAGCCTACCTATTGGTGTTGCACTTTCAAAGGTTATAGGGACAGCCAACTCCTCAAGCTTATCTGGGGGAGATCCTACAAAATAGCATAAGGCTTGGTTACAACCATATTATGATTCCCTCTAAGCATGTTATGGTTTGTACACTGGTGGCGTCATCGGACCTTATTTTTAAAAAACTGAAGAACAATTTTTTTTTCGATATTTAAATTAGGCTAAAGTTCATTTATTTTTACGAAGAAAGAAATTTTAAAACACGAAATTGATTAAAATTTATTGATAACTAGCTGGTCGCCCCGGCTTCGCTCGGTAGCTGATTACTAATGATCGATGGAGCCATTTTCTGTTTTAGGTAAATCGAAAAAGTGGGCGGGTCAATATTTTCTTTCCTTAAAAACCTAAGTTGGGCCATGGCGATCGTTTTAAAGAAAAAATCGTCCAAATCGGTGAAATAAATAGAAAAAGTGGGCGTAAAAGTTGGAGTGGTAAATTTTTCTTTCGTTGAAAACTTAAAATAGATTGATACGAACATTTGAAAAAAAAAATTAGTCAAATCGATGGAGCCGTTTTCTGATTTTAGGTTAATCGAAAAAAGTGGGCGGGGCATAATTTTCTTTCCGTAAAAACCTAAGTTGGACTATGGCGATTATTTTAAAGAAAAAATCATCCAAATCGGTGAAGCGGTTTTCAAGTTATGCGATCAGCAACAGACAACATTTCATTTTTATTATATAGATTTTTTATTATAGGCTGCCAAGTTGTGCTGAAAAAGGTCAACAAGGAAAAGAAAGACAAACAAAAAAAAAAAAAAAAAAAAAAATGAAAACAGAAAAATGTACTTTGGCCTTGGGGAGGAATTCTTGACAAAAAGTACGAAGAAACAGAAGTAGGCAAGAACATGTAAATAAATTAAAATTGATAATCATTCTATGCAAACTTCGATCTACCAAGGGTTAATTAAAATTTGGTTTAAATATTGATGTTTGACTATTGACTGCCAGCAGTCGTCAATGGCTGTGAGTGTTAAACGTCAAAACCCTCTGAAGAGATTGAGTGGTTGCAACTGAAACATGCAAGGGTAACCTGTCCGTGAAAGCCTGGGTTCGATTCCCGCGGCAGCCAAGAATCAAAAATAATCAATAAATTTTAATTAATTTCTTGTTGTAAAATTCCTTTCTGCATAAAAATAATTTAATGAAAATCAAATTTGATGAACTTTAGCCTTATTAAAAATATCGAAATTATAAACAGTACAACAAAATAACCACAATACAAATTTTTTTCTTTTTCTTTCATTATTTATTTATTGAATCTTTATATATTAAATATGAACTAACAATGATTAATCAAATCTTATCCTAATATGTACTTTGATGTATGTCCTGCCAGTGCCAGACAAAATTGTACTTCATCGCGGGTTCTGTTCATATAAATAGGTGTTTATCGCTCATCTAAATGGACAAGTGCTGCAGTATTTCTTCTCCTTAAGCGGGTGTGGCCGCTATCATTTAAAATATTTTGAGCTAGTGGGTTCGGATGTAATTCGAGCCTTTTTAAGTATTTTACGGCATATTTTGTAATCATAGTTTTAACTAATTGAGATCCTTGTGAATATATGAGTTTATAACATACCAAGGGGCAGCTGTGATTATTCGAAGAAGTTTATTTTGGCGCCTTTGAATTTTTTCGATATAAGAGGCCGAGATTGGCTTTAAGATGGAGTTGTAAAGAAGAAGTTTGCAGTCGAGACTAAGGACAGAGTTTCTTCCAATAAGCCAATGAGTTTGGATGGCTTTCAGTTTCATTTGAGTTAATTTTGCCTCTTTATGGATTTACCACGTTAAACGGCGATCTAAATGTATACCGAGATATTTTTCATGCGAATTTTGAGGTAATATTTGATTATTGATTTTAACCCAGACACTCCGATTAGGCAAATGAAATCTCAGGGCCTTCGTCTTATTCGGATTTATCTCAAGATTATTTACGTACATCCAATTAGACACAGAAGAAAGGTGATCATTCAAATTCATCTCGAATTTAGATATGTCGCTAGTATCATCAGAGAACAACAAGAACATATCATCAGCAAAGACAAAAGGCTCACAAATATCATTCCCGAGTAATGACAAACAGTCATTCACGTAGGTAAGAAAAAATATTGGACCGAGTACAGAGCCCTGCGGTACACCAGAGGTGACATGACTAGTACTGGAGTCATAACCATTCAAAGATACATACTGATAGCGATCAGATAAATAAGAGTATACTAGTTTACATGCCATTTTCGAGAAATTAAAAAATCTCCTGAGTTTAAAAATGAGAATGGAATGGTTAATACGATCAAAAGCCTTACTTAGGTCCAGAGAAACCAAAGTGCAATTCTTGTTACTATCTAATTTTCTTCTAATTGACTCAGTAAGGGATAAGAGTAGTGAGGTAGTGCTAATATTACGATGAAAAGCAAATTGACTCGGGTGAATTAAAGAGGATTCCTCAAAATGAGTAAGTATCTACGTCTTCATTATATTTTCAATTATCTTAGACATTACCGGCAAGATGCATATAGGTCGTATGTTATCCCTATCAAAATGCCCATTTTCAGGAATAGGTACGATTCTGCCAAGTTTCCAAGAAACAGGAAACTTAGAACAGGTTAAAATAGTATTTACAAGATGAAGAAGAATAGAAGATATAAGAGGAAATATAATCTTAATAAATTTTATAGGAATTTTATCATGACCTGTTGAATTTGATCGAATAGAACTCATAGCTATTGTTTTAACCATATTTCTATTTGAAATATATGATGCTCTAAGTAACGAGATGCTTCATAACGGTTTTCGTGGACGCTTAAAAAAGCTGTATCGTCTGCAAATGTTGAAGTTTGGGTGTAGTTGTTTGTTGGCATGTCCGAAGTATAAATTAAGTACAATAGAGGGCCCAGGATGCTGCTTTGTGGGACTCCAGCGCCCATTGGTTGAGGTGAACTTAAGAAATTTCCTTCTTTAATAATATATTGACGACCGACTAAGTAGCTTTTTAAAAGCTTGTATGTGTTTGCTGGTAAATTTTGCTTTAATTTATGTAATAAGCCTTCATGTCAGACTTCATCAAAAGCTTGAGAAACTTTGATGAAGAGAGCGGAACAATATTTTCTTTCTTCAAAGGCTTTTCTTATAGCGCTTACTATTCGATGGGTTTGTTCAATTGTGCTGTGTTCTCTTCTAAAGCCGAATTGGTGGCTAGGAATACATCTATTTTCATTTAAAATTGGAGTTAATTTTGACACTAACAGCTTCTCAAACAGCTTTGATATATTAGAAAGTAGGCTTATAGGTCTATATGACTCAACTTTTGTGTGATCCTTTCCTGGTTTAGGTATCATGTTGACTAAGGAAACCTTTCACTTTTGAGGATAGTATTCAAGCCGTAAAATAGCATTAAAAATTAAAAGAATTATTTTCTTTGCTATGCTGGGTAGCTCCAAAAGCATTTTGTTGCTGATCTTATCAAAACCAGGAGCCTTTAATAACAATTCTAATTAACTGAAGAAAATTTAACGTTAAGAATGCGATTCGCCAATAGCCACGGGTCCATATGCACGAAATCATTTTTAAATAATATTTGTTGTTATTAAAATATAATTTGTTGTGTGGTTTATTACAATTTCAAGTTCTAACGGGCTTAAAAATATACCCCAATGCGGGCAGAATGTTTAATACAATTGAACCACCTCCGTTAGCTCCTCTTTATACTTTTAAAACTTAATTTATATTGTTTAAGTAAAAACTTGTAGAAAAAGTGAAAAATAATGCTAAAATGCGTGTTAGTTTTAAAAAAGAAACTTCTCAGAGGTCATGGCGCCATGTAAAATCGAAGAAAACAAAATAAATTTTTCAAATTTACTGTGTTGATGGGATATTAGGGAGACTTAATATTACAAGAGTGTCCATTGTCATGAAATGCACCAAAAATGAAGCTAAATATTACTGAACATAATTGAAAAGCAGTAGCTTTTATAAATTCTAGTTTTCTATTTAAGAGATATTGCTAATAGGGCTGGCTCACACTCTTCAAGTTTTGCCCGTCAAGCCATGAGCAGCGTTGCCGTTTTTTTTTTAATTATTTATTTATTAAATTAAGCCTATGTATACAATCCTTACAGACTAAATATTAAATTTAACAATTTTTCTCAATATAACTGCAGTTACATGTTTAAACTTAAAATAATATACCGTTTAATAACATCAACATTTAAAGAAAAATCTACAAAATTAAACATTTCATTAAAACAACAACATCATTTCCTAAACGGGTCTGCCATATCGTAGTTTGTTCTAAAAGTTTTAACATATAGTGGTTGATTAAATCTTAATGTGCGTTAAGGAACATTCAATGATATTTTACTTAAAAGAAAATCTGATAAAACATTTCCGTTTAAAAGATTTACAAGAAATGAAACGTTAAGCATAATTCTTCGGCTTTTTAATGTTGGCAGTCGAATCAAAGCAAGTCGTGATGAATATGATGGAAGCGCAGAACAGCCTCTATAAGCATCTCTTAAACAAAAAAGTAAAAACCGTTTCTGAACAGATTCGATAAGATTAATGTGAACGTTATAGTAGGGGTCCCATACAATTGAGCCATACTCTAAAATCGGTCTTACAAGTGACGTGAATAATCTTTTGGTAATAAAGGGGTCCTTAAATTCTTTTGCCCATCATGTTGTACAAAGTTTAATTTTCCATCCAACAAAACAACAAGATCCATAATTACGTTTACTGATTCCAGTTTATGACCACTGTTATAATAGTGTCCAAGAGTGTCACGCCTTCTCGAAAAAGTCATGTGCTTGCATTTTTTGAGGCTAAGTTCCATTAAATTAATGTTACACCAATTATAAAAATAATCCAAGTCCTTTTGGAGATAATTATTATCTGGTAAATGCTTGAGGCTTAAAAATATTTTAACATCGTCTGCGAACATCAGAATATTAGAATAATTTATTGCTTCAGGCAAATCGTTGATGAAAAGTAGAAATAAAATTGGGCCCAGGTGACTTCCCTGCGGAACACCGGATTTAACCAAAATATTTCTTGAATTTGCAGAATTAAATTTAACGGACTGTGTTCTGCATAACAGAAATGACTTTAACCAGCTTAAATAAGTATTATCGAAACCAATTTTATCCAATTTTTTAAGCAGAAGCTTGTGATTAACTTTATCAAAGGCTTAATTGAAGTCAGTATAAATGACATCTGTTTGTTGACCAAAGTAAGTCCTTCATTAACCAAAGTAGTTAATTGTAGAATATTAGTCATAGCTGAAGATCCTTTACGAAAACCGTGTTGACATGGCGTAAGTAGGGAAGATACTTTATGAACGAGAGAATCAGTAATAAATTTTTCAAATAGTTTTGGAATAGCGCTTAATTTAGCTATGCCTCAATAATTTATTATATTTGACTTATTACCAGATTTGAATACAGGAATAAGAAACGATTCTTTCCAAATTCTAGGGAAGTAGCCATATTTTAAAGAAGTATTAAATATAATGGATAAAGGTGTTGCAATAGCTGGTGCACAGTTTTTCAAAAGACAACTTGGTATGCCATCTGGACCCCACGACAGTGAGGATTTGAAGTTTTTTAAACATTTTATTAAGTGCGTAGTGTTAAGTAATGGGAATGATATTGTTTGAATGGAGTGAACATTAAATGGATACGGTTCATCATCATCGTATTCGGCATTAGAGTAAGTAGAGGCAAAAAATTCACCGAATAAATTGCTAATGTCTGATTCATTGCTTGACTCTGTACTTAAATATTTCATAAATGATGGGGTGCCGTAATTCTTCCTTTTTGAGTTAACAAATGCAAAGAACGACCTCGGATTACGATTAAAACTATGTTTCATTTTGGTTAAGTAGTTTTTGTACAGTTGAGCATTCAGCAAATTGTGTTCAGCACGAAGAACAGAGTATTTTCCATAATCAAATGCGTGGCCATATTTCTTGTATTTTTTATAATATTTATTTTTAAGATTTTTTAAGGAATATAGTTGTTTAGAGTTCCAGGGTAGACCAGTTTGAGAACGTGGCGAATATTTTGGAATACATTCATCCATATATTGGTACATACATGGTTTTGTAAAAAATTTGAATCATTTTATCAACAGAATTCGTCAAACCATTTGGTATGGATAATAGTTGAAGCCAATTAGTATTATATAAACGATTGTTTAATTAATTTTGTAATTTGTACGTTGGAAGCAGAATTTTTTTTTTCCTTTTTCGTAACATTTTTAGCGCAATTTAAACTTTGAATATTACAGCTTATTTCAATTGTGGGGTGGTTTTGATCTTCGGGCAGTGTAACTGGATCAACACGATTTACTGTGCATTCATTAGGAACGTTTACAAATACTAGATCAAGCAATTTTCTAAAAATATTGTAGACTCCGTTGATTTGGTGTAGACATAGATTTGAAATATTACAACACGCAAAGAAAAAACATGGTTGTGGTAAACATATTCTAAGAGCAACATATTATGATAAGATTCATGATTGTAGTCATCATATTGGGATTATTATTGAATCATATTATGGCTAAATATATTCGTAATATTAAATCATAATATTTTTCCCTTAATCATATTATTATTCTGTTAATCATAATAAGTTAAGAACTAATCATATTATTGTCATGCCAATCATAATAAGTTAAGAAGCAATCATATTATTATCATGTTAATCATAATAAGCTAAGAAATTAATCATGTTATTGTCATGTTAATCATAATAAACTTAGAAGTAATCATATTATCTTCATGTTAATCATAATAAATTTAGAAACAATCATATTATGATACAGCACCTTTCACAACTGTCATAACAACACAAAATAAATTGAAATTAATTTGCATCGATTTTTTATTTGTGGCCTTTTACAATTTTTCTTGATGGAAATGAAATAGCGGAGTTAAATATTAGGCTTGCAAACTTTTATAAAATAACACAAAATCTCTGTCTGTTTTGTTGTTGGATTTTAATACGATATTTAAAAAAATAAAACGAAATCTCTGTGTGTCTTGTTGTTGGATTTTAATACGATATTTTGCATTTGCACTATTACATCACTAATACTGAACTCCGCTTACATTGTAATTTTTTTTTAATTTCTTTAAACTTATTCACCCTTATCGCGAATGTTATGGGAATATGATATACGGGAGCAAACCTAAATTCCCATCCCCAACAAATCGGTATCGCATATATTTTGGGAGTAAAAATTTATATTGTTAATTAATTGTCAGTGCTTTGTAAACAAAAGTCTCTATTGTGAATAGCTTGCCAGTGCTTGTACTGTGAAAGAAAAATATACAATATAAAATACTAATAAAAATATAATAAAATTAATAATGAATACTGTTTATCTTCATTTTCTTTATTAACACTCTTTCAATAAAAGGAAAAAGTAATTTAATTAAGTCCTACTTTAGAATACAAATTAAAATTTACATGTTCCCTTCTCGTTCACATTAACACTTGTTTGGAATTTATTTAGTAAAAATTCTCGCGGGAGTAAACATTGGCGATGCCAAATTTTTTAATTCATTCCCAAAAAATTTGTTATGGGAATCATTCACAATACAAAATAAAAAAATATGGGAATATTTTCATGGGAGTAGTTGTTTGCGATAGGGGTGATTATTTCTTATGGGAATTTATCTTTAAATTGTTTGACCGCTCACATATAAAAAAACGACACAACTGATTTAAAATTATTTTACAAATGGCGCCTACATAATATTGTTAGAGTAAAAATAGTTTGATTGCATCTTAAACATAAATTTGATAAATGTATAGAAAGTTATCATGTTATGGCTATTAAATATCATGATATGGTTGTGAGTAACATAATATGTTTTGAAAGTTATCATAATTTAGTTGTTAGAAAAATAATTATTTTTCGGTCAACAATACTCAAACTTATAATTGCGATAAACATTGATATGTTTACAGTAACTTTAATATGGTTGATATTAAATAAAAGTAACAATTATTTGTGTACGACAACAATATATTGTTACAATAAACATAGTATTGTTGCCGTAATACATCGGCACCATTTTCATCAGAACTTATGGGTATGTAATTATAATTCTCAGGAGAGAATTGCCAGCTAATTCGAGGTAAATTAAAATCACCAAAAACAAAAATGAGATCATCCGGACTAGTCTTTAAAGAAACTGTTTTAATTAAAGCAATGTGTTGCTGATAAATTAACAAATCTGATTGAGGAGGAATATACGAACAGGTAATAAAAACTTTTATGTGACTAATTTTCAGGACCACAGCGATAAATTCAATGTTACAGGCTATATCAACTTTTAATTCCTCAGCTGAAAAGTCATTAGAGATCGCTATAAATACACCACCCCAGTCGTATTTGAAAATGTTTGCAAAAAATTTCCGTATTTGAAAAGGTATTGTTAAGCCAGGTCTCGGTGAAGCAAATAATATGAGTATTAAAGTCAAAGCTGTCTTGATATAGTTTAGAGCATTTACTTTTTAATCCTCGAACATTTTGATAGATAATATTAAGTTGAATATCTCTAGTATTAATTAGTTTTTTTTGGTTTGTTTGTTGGCGAGGTTGGAGATGTACAATATTATTTCCACGTTGGTTTATATTGTATTCGTATTCTCGGACTATAACATGATTTGGCCAGAATGACGGGTCAACCACACGATCAAAAATATTAAACGGAACAGTAATTTTAAAAGACGTAATACTCCTCGCTTGTGAATAAGTGAATTTACGAACAGCAATGTCAGCATTTTGGTTAAGCTTTGATTTAAAATAGAAATCAATATCATCAGCAGAAGTGTCGAATGCAAAGCGTGATATAAAAATTTGTTTTTTTTGGAGGAACTACTTTTAATTCTCCGTGAGAACTAATATTGTTTACATTATTTATTAAAACTTCGGCACAATTTAAATTAGTTTCAGGGTTATTGTTGATGGAAGAACTAGAGGCGACAGGTTACTTTTAACCAAAATTGGCTTCTTTTTCTTCCAATGTGTACTTTTTTTCAATACAAAAATAACCTATATTTTCAAAGAACAATAATCATCCGCTCCGCTTTTTTGTACCTTAAAAATTGAAGCACAGCCGCGAATAACGCTGTAAACGCCACATTTTGCAAAAATAGTTTTTTAAGCAGATAGCCGTTAACCTTACTCTCTTAAGGCCCAAATACACTTGTCAAATGCTTGTCCAGCCGGCGAATTCATCGTGTACGTGTGCTTGACGTCATATTCGCCGTCATATCTAAATTTTTTGATTTTCCATCCAGCATCGTCGGTGTGACACATACAAACATATTTTCACTAATACTACCACAATGCTTGATGAGTATTTTGATCAATGTATTTGGGCCTTTACACAGTTTAAACATCAAATCACCCAAAGTTAATCACCTTAACGTCTTCAAAATGGCATACAAAGTGTCAGCCAGTGGAAGAACGTTGTAAGTTACTATTAAAATGATGTAACCGAAATGGTTTTGCAATGCGGAATAATGTTTTAAAAGCCTTTTGCATAAAAGTTTTTATTATCATTATTTTTAATAATAGAAAAAAACGTTTTTTAAAACAAATATTCCTGCCTGTGAAAAAAAGGTTTTTTTGCTCTCCTGAAAAATTATTATTTTGTAACTTAAAACGTTATTTGCGGCTGTGCTTCAATTGTGCATGGTATTGGGGCATCTAAAACCAATACATTTTTCGTCTTCTTAAAAATTATTTATTTTTAAAGTTTATACTTTAATGCTTTATAGGTCTAACTGAAACACTTCCTAGATTAACGATAATATCAAAGGCCCTTCCGATCCCATCCCGATTAATACAATGCACTGGGCAAAAAGCATCTATAGATAAAGATCTACCGCGTGATTCAGATAAATTTTGCACTTTGATACAATAATAACACATCAAGACTTAAAAAGTTCTACTTGTGAGAGCCCTTGAGATATATTTTAAAACTGAAAAGCGAACAAAATACTACTTTCAATACAAAATAATTTTGATTACTTTTTTTTTGCTTTTGGTTACTTTATTTTTACATTTTGATAAAAAAAAAATTTGATTATGGTAACGCTGGTCATGAGTTTTTGGGAGGGATAGAAATATAAATGGCATTCTCTTTTCCCCTCTTTCCGAAAAGCTCAAGACTTGACGGCTGAAACTTGAAGAGCTTTTTTACATGTAATTTTTTTTCATTAAAATAAATTTCCTACGATATTTGTTGGTTCATTTTTTTGAACTTTTAGGCCCTAAATTTGTAAAACGCAACGCAATCCCAAAAATAACATTGAAAGCAAAAACAATGTCAAAAATTTGTCAAAATTTTGTTGTTGCTTTCTGCAGAAATACATATTGCGTTTTAAAATTATCAACGCCACAAGATATGCAGCGTTTAAAATTTAAAAATTCAATATACATTTCTATAGAAAACAACAACAAAATTATGAAATATTTTCGATTTTGTTTTTGCTTTCAATATAATTGTTGGCGTTGCGTGTGCGTTTTACAAATTTGGGACCTTAACAGCCTAAACGCATGACAGCCGTACTTAAACAAGAGCGGAAAGCGTTTTCTAGCTGTCAAAAATTCTCATGCCCATACAATTTGTATGAAGCATCCGTAAATAGCGCGGCGCCAACGCTTTGCAATTAGAAAATCCGATTATGACAGCGCGTTTAATAGTGAAGTTGGCCGCTATTGTTAATAAATAATGGCAATTTAGTAGTTTTTTGTCAGTCTAGCGGGTTTTTCTATTCTTTTTATTTCTATTATTGTTTAGGTATGGATATCAGCGTTAAAGCTGAGCGGAAGAAAACGTTCCGCCTTTAGGTACGCCTGTAAAGCTAAAAAATTGAAATTGTAGAGTACACGAGTAAAACCTGTATTAAGGAACTTTTTTTCATCTCATTAAATTTTTAAAGCAATAAACATAGAAATACAAATTATATCACATTTGTAACTTACCTAAAAAATACAAATATTTTTTACAAAACACTTTCTCCATTCATTGGCATACAATACTAAAATTATTTTATATGTACTTCAATTGGGTGAAAAAAGGGGATATACGGAAAACTAAATTTCTCTCCTTTAACTTTTCCGTTCTACATGTGGTACTTTTTGAATTTTCTATAATATTGAACATAATATTATAGGTGCAGGGTCCTAAGTAGGGTATTCATTTAATCGACCTTTTGCTTTAATCGGTTAATCGCTCGATTAATTGACCGAGGTTTTGGTTTAATCGGTTAATAATCGGTTAATTTAGTTTTTGATCGGTTAACCGATTAATAAAGTTTTTTTTATAAATTAAGTAATTTCAATATATAAAAATGCATTAATTGCTTATTATTTGGAGTTTATAAGTAAAAAAAAAAAAAAACAATAAAATACCAAACATAACAATTCTTGAACTAAAACGAGCAAGCAAAAAAAAAAACAATTCATATATATGTAATAAACATTTTCCAATTAATGCACAAGATGTGGTATCAAGTCATATCGTCATAATATCCTAAATAAAATTTAAAATTTTTTAAAGTAAATATTTTGAACAAAATGAAAATTGTAATGCTGTGTTCATTGATTCGTCACAACTGTATATTTTAATTCAAAATAAAAGCAGTAGCTTACAGTAGTCATATCGTTGGCTTAATATGCAAACCTGCTAACTCACTTTCAGCCCATTTTACAGGAGAGAAAAAAAACTTTTTATTTTTCCTATTTGAAGCTTGATAGAAAATTACAATTACAGTCAGTTATACATACACACTTCAAGACTTAAATAGAAGAAAAACTACATGCTGGTCGACGAGGCGTATCTTTCTCTACCACAAGGCATCAAAATCTCAATTTACATAAAAAAGGGATTTAATCCGACGATATATATTTCCTGTAATTATTTATGACTACCTTGTGAATCCCCCAAATATTTCATATTTATACAAAAATAAACTGAGATAATTTTATTAGTTATTTCAATAGTTGTAGGAGATCTTATAAAATAATCTTTAAAAAAAGTTATTTATTTTAAATGTTTAGCATTAAAGCGACTCTTTTCTTTCGTTTAACAAAATTTGACTTGGAAAATAATATTTCACTTATCGTAGATGAATGTCTAATTTCTCAGTCCTTTTCCTGGATTTCTCTTAACATATAAAATACTCCATAATGCCATTAAAGTTGTTTTAAATTTTTAACACTTCTAATTGTTTCGGTTAATTCTGTTAAAAGACTGATATGAGAAGAAACAAATAACTAACACATCCACATAAAAAGTACGTAAAATAAAAAAAAGGTGTTGGCAATCAAATATTTAACCCATTTTTCGCCACATTCATGTTGATCGATGATGAAGATAAAAAAACATTGAAAAATATTGTTATTTTAGTCATCGGTCGGCGGAAAATGGGTTAAAATGAAAATCACTGAACACCTTCTTTGTTTGTATGAAAAAATATTTTCTAAACAAATACATTTTGTACACAGAAAAAATTATTGCCGAATTATTTTCAAACAAACGCTTGTTTGAAAATTTTTTTAATTTCTACAATTTTTTTTACTGATTCAATTAAAATTTTTGTTTGATTTTTATTTAACCAACAAAAATGTTGACAACCATTCAAAAATATAATACACGCGTTATTGGTTTCAAGTTTTCATAATTTTGTATGAAATATTTAACGCTTTTTAATGTTGTCGTCTTTTTGCATTTTTTTATTTGATCGTAAGCAACACTTCTTTATGTAAAATATAAGAACTACAACAAAAAACACATGCAGTCTATTTTTGGACACTTTAAAAAAGTACAACAGTAAGAAAGATGAAGAGGTTTGAAGTAAAAAAAAAAAAAAAAAATAGCAGGTAAAAAAACGTTTCACTCTTTTTAAACAACAGAAACAACAACAACATTATAAGAAACAAAATAAATTTTTGGTTGGTTTCAAAGTTGGTTAAAAAAAACCAAAATCCCGTATTCAATTTTTTCAAACTGTTTGCTTAAATACATCAAATACAAAAATATAATGATGACGAAAAACATATCGAGTCGGTCTGTCGCCGTTTTTGGGTTACATTTCTTCTTCATTAGCAAAGGAAAGGATCAGAGTTGCCAATTTAGCGCCTTTGGCGCTAGATTTAGCGCTTTTTAACTGTCGAAAAGGCGCATATTTTTTCCTTAGCGCTTTTTTAAAAAAGAGCGCTAAATTAGCGCTTTTATTGATACCCAAAATTTTTGTACTTTTATTTGCAAACATTTAAATCAAGACACAAAAAACCAAAATTTGTTTCCGTTTTTTAAATACATATACTTTACTCTGAAATGCATACTATACTAGGAAAGAAGTTTATTTTCTAAAGTAATCCATTAACTTTTTTTGTTTGTATTAAGTAAAACTTTCTTTAATAAAGAAACATTTTGTCATGCTCAAAAGTTCATGTTTTTGGTATATGATGAAAAACTGCATTCAGCATTTATTTAATATTAGTCTAATTTTCTTGATATTTTAATAGGATCGAATTTCTTGCATCAAGAAACAAATGCTACCGATTTCTTTAAACTTTTCAGAAAATGCTCAAGAAAACTTGGTTTGATTCAATTAATTTTTATTTAGATCGACATGTTAACATATCAATCAAAAAATTTTCTCATTTTTTTATTAAGTTTTCTTAAACTACACTTTTTTATGAATAAATTTCAGGCTTACAATAAGAAATTTTTGGCTTGACGACAATGGTGCAAAATTTTCTTGGTTCAAGATATATTTTCTGGTGATTTAGTAAATAATTTTTTTAGGGTATATTTGAAATTATATTACTTTACTTTTCCTAAAATATCAGAAAAGCCTTTTTAAAAATGTTAATGTTTTATTAACACTGCACTGCAAAAAACAAAAAAAGTCGGGGTAGAGAACTTGATTATGCGATTTTAATTGAATTTAGCGTGCTGATTTTACTGATCTTCATGATTTCTCGCCTTATTGTATTCATAATATACCTAGATTTCTGATAATTGATAAAAAAAAGTGTACATACTAATTTGCATGAAAAAATGGTCGCCATATGGTCAAAAATAATCAAAAACCGGTTGACGGTTAACCGAATGAATACTCTAGTCCTAAGTGAATGAGAACCTATAAGATGAAAAATGTTGGTAAATTTTTGTTAAAACCTGGAAACATAAGCATTGGCATATATCATGCATATGTATGTATATGACTTTAATATTAACGAGTTAAAAGTTAGTACACACAGAAAAATTCTCGCCAATTTTTTCCAACTAAAGACTTATCAAAAATCAGTTTTCATTAAAAACTTAATCAAGTGTATTAAACGTAAACTTATATTAACATCATAAACTACTGCAGAAAATGTTTTTAATTTAAAAAAATATATTTAATTGATACTATTTATGTGTTAACTGGTTGAAATTTAATTAATTGTTTAATTAATAACAAAAAATTTTTTTTTTTCTGTTTTCTAATAGGCACCCCCTTTCAATCAATCTATCTATATATATATAATGCGTGGACCGTAAACACTGCATTCATTCCGAAACATGTATTTTTTTGAATGGAAATTTTGAGAATTTGATTTAATATTTTGAAAAACTAAAAATTCAATTAGTTTTAAATTCATTTCAATTCGATTTTAGTCAAACCATTACTTGAATTTAGCTACTTAGGTATTGTAAATCATATCTTCATCCCAGTAAAAAATCTGCTCCAAAAGCAGCAGGTTTTATGTATGAATTCATACCTCAAATCTCTTCAAACCTGCTGATGGGATGCCTGATTTTTGTATGGGGTGTTCCCGGTGTGGAGGATTATTTTCTGCTGACAATAAGCGCTTCTTTAAACATGCAAACAAAGCCCTCCTAAAGTGCTTTTTTAAGGGCTAACTAAATTAACACATTCATTAATGTTTTGCTTTTACTTATTTTAATGCCTTTTTTCAATAATTATCGTAAATTATAATTTATTTTTATTTGTTTTGCTTTAAAAACTTCATCGTTGTCAGCACTAAAATAGCAACTTTTTTGTATATATTATTCTTTATAATTTTCTGCTGTATAAGAGCTCTCTTATTGAAGCGCTCGATTATGTGCTTTTTGTCTTAAGTGCTTCAAAAAACCAAAAAATTTTTTACTGGCCATGAGTTATAGCCATTGTAGTGAACACTGCTTTCATTCCGAAACATTTATTTTTTCGTGCATGAAAATTTTGCAAATTAAAGTTAATATTTTGAGAAACTGCAATTCAATTCGTTTTGAAATTCATTTCAATTCCATTTTAGTCACACCAATATTTAGCGTTTGCAGAATATGTTGCATGCTTAAAATGAATTAGTGAACTTTTTCAAACTGCTCTCGATCAAATGTCATCTGATGAATATGCAATTGTGATTCGAGCTGATAAAACGCCTTGACCGTTTTTTTTTATGAAATTTTGTATGTGTATATATTAGGTATGAGAATAGGTCGTAAAATATAATTTATATCGCTAGAGGGCGCAAAATAGGGCAATAGGGGCAAAAGCTCCCCCTCCCTATATATTCTCAACTAATCAACCAGTGAAATGGGGCAAGAGGAGTAAAAGCTTCCCCTCCCCAATCTTCTAAACAAATCCCGGTTTTCTTAAAATTTGGCATGCAGACACTGTAACATCTGGAATGAAATGGGGAATGGGGCGTGAGATAGGGCAAAAGCGGTAAAAGCTCCCCTTCCTTATATCTTCTGTGCAGACACTGTAACATCCGAAAGGAAATAGGGAATAGGTTGTGAAAAAGGGCAAGAGGGGTACATACTCCCCCTCCCTATAAATTCTTAACTTATCAACAGATTTTCTTGAAATTTCGCAGACAAATACTGTTACAGTTGGAAAGAACTATAGCCTATAATTTTTATTACTTAGTGCGTGAAAAAGAGCAAGAGGGTTAAAAGATCCCCCTCCCTACGTCTTCTTAGCTAATCAACCGGTTTCCTTAAAATTTGGCATGCAGCCACTGTTACATCTGAAACAAATAAGTTATATGGCAAAACAACGTTTTCCGGGTCAGCTAGTATGTAATAAAAAAAAATATTTAAAATTTAAATGATTTAATAACAAACGAAGTTGAGTCTCACGTCTCCCTGATATTCCTCAAAACAAAACAATGCCGCGCGCCATCAAAGAGAGCATAATTAATCATTTATTCAGAGTCGTTCACACTCTGTGTTAGTGTGATCATTATAAATTTAACTTATTTTTTTAGCAAAACCTTTTTTTCCATAAAATCCAATTTTTGCCTGTTTAAGGTGTGTAATCTATAACTTTGAACACAAAGAGTAATTAACATAAACTTATTGTTTAAACTGTTTAAAAGAGAGTAACAGTGGTTACTAAAAAGTTGTTGTAAATTCCAAAGTTTTCGTAAAGTAGACAAAATTAGGGCGTCATAAACATAAGTATATGTTTTGAAACACCCTCTCCATTAATTGGGTGTTAAAGTTTGGCGTTTTAGTTGCTTTGATAAAACAAGGGTTCGCAATAGCGAACTTAAAAATACCGACATTTTAGAATTTTTTTTAAGCAGCCCACTGTGCAAAAACGGGACATCAACCAGACTTCGATAAGGTAAGAATACTTGTGGGAGAGAATAATTACACTAAACGATACATGCAGGAGATGCTACATATTATAAATACACCAAACGAAAAGAGAATTAACTACAAAACTGATAATGATAATTGCGCTCACATATATCGTCATACAATAAACAAACACAAGATTAATAAACAAAAGAAAATTATTAGACAGTCAGTGAGAAAAACTTTAAACGATAACATCGGACAACACTGCATTAAATATTAAGTAAATTAATTGTTTGTTTAAATTAAGAAACATGTTTTAAAATTATATTTTTTAGATCATAACTATTTCCCTGAGGATGACCAACAAAGTTGGTCGAAATATTGGAATACATAAATAAATAATTAAAAATTAGAACAGAACAAGAGTTTTTATTTTTATTATAATTTATGAAACAGACCTCAAGCCGAATAATATTAATATAACACATTTAATTTTTTTTTAATTTAAAATACCTATATAGAATTTATCAGGGGTGTTCTGGAAATCGAAAACGCAATAATTTGGAAGTTGTTTTTAATACACTTTTGATGTAATTTTTATAATTTTTGCTATAAAATTCTGTTAAATGGAGAAATATTTGTATAATATTTGACATAAAATTCGTTAATTACAGAAATCTTATTAAAAATCGACGTTTAAAATTCTTGCGCTTTGCGTCTTCGATTTCCAGAACACCCCTGTATAGGGATGAAACAATACGAGTAAATACAAGTACATATTCGATACTTTGATATAAGTACCAAGTATTTTTGTAATCGATACTTAGCAAACGAGTAACAAGTAGTATCGATAAAAAAAATACTCGGTATCGGTCAAAAGTAATCGTTACACTTTGGTATTGAAATTAATCTTAAATTTTTGATTATTTTCCAAAGCTGGAGCAGCAGTAACGGTCTCATGAAACCTTTTGACCAGTTAACTGGGCGAGCATGTACATTTGTTTTTACATTTTATTCAGACCCAGTTGGATGAAATTTGCGCACAATTCTCCCGATTGTGGAAGCATTTGGTCGATTATGCTGACCAAAAAAAAACGCCATGTACACGAAATGCATTTTGATTGAACGACCGTTTTTGTAAAAGGCTTAACGCGCTGCTGAATTGTGTACCTCTCAATGGTAGAAGGGGTGAGTTTCAAAACATCAGTTGCAAAGCAACTCGCTTTTTTAAGTGCTTTCTACCAAGCAACCGTGAAAAATTTTACAATGTTATATGTACCAAAGTTCACTAAAAACAATATCGATGCGTACACAATAATCAAACTAGATATAGTTAAACTCTATGATACTTTTTTGACTTTGACTGCAAAGTATTATGATGTTTAGGAACTCAGCCAAGCTGTCAAATACTGAAACAACGAAAGGTCAAATTAAGTTGCGCAAAAAACTTGACGTTAAGGTGTGACTGACAATTAACATCGTAGATTATGGTTTTACCACACTTTATTATATATTTACCAATTTAAAAATAAAATACATATTTACATTTAAAATAAATACACAGTGACATTGTTGATTTCTGGAATAAAAGGTGAATGAAGGATGTTATCCTGAACGTTCTATAAACTTTCGTTTCCTAAGATAAAAAAAAAGACTTTTCGGAAGGGAATTGGTACTAGGTGGTAACAAAAAGTGGTCTCAATTTTTAAACTTTTCGTTTTGCACAAAAATTTTAAAGGGTCGTAATTCTTTTTGTATTATATAGTACTAAAACACTAATAAGAACGTTTATAAATGCTTCTTTCTATTCTTTTATCATACAAACCGATACAAGTAAGTATCGATACTTTTTTTTCGATACTGAGTAGGTATCGATACTTTACGAGCGATACCACATCGAGTAAAAGTATCGATACCTTAGAGGTATCGTTTCATCCCTACCCCTGTATAATAATTTGGATTTAAGTATTTTAAACATTTATTGCTGTTTATAACACGATTAACAAAATGTGATATTAAACTTATAGAAAACTACGTTTTCGGTAACATATGCTTTTTTATTGACATAATTTTTTATGTTTTTTTGAAAATTGGTATAGACAAACAAACTTTAGAGCATTCTAGGGAATAATATTAATTCAAAAGTTTTATTCAGGGAAAATATAAATATGCAATTGCATGTTTTTCCAATGAAGGCAGAAACAATATATTTATCCGTTTTATAGCTTTTAACCCTTAACTACCCACAAGTTTCTCGCGGACACATTTTTGAATCATAAAAGCTAAAGTATTTATTTTTGAGAAACCCTGTTTTACCTATTCTACCCCGATGGCCTTGAGGATAGAAATGCGCAATAAAAATATTTGTAGCATAAATAGTTTATTATTTATTATCAATAAACTAAAATAGTAGCGCCTCAACCCACAAGTGTCAAATAGACACATTAATATATTGTTTATTATTATATAAGGAGCTGGTCAACCATCTGAACCTGATTCAAAACGAAAGAAGCGTTGTCCCATTTGCTACTCAAAAATATCTAGAACTTCCAAATAGTGCTGCGAGAAATGCCAACGGTATGTCTGATCTGAGCACTCTGTAAAAAACAAATACAGTAGAATCCCGATAATTCGTAATCGCAAGGGACCGGCCATTTCTTACGAATTATAGGGGTTTTCGATTTAGCGGGGTTTCGATTTAACGGGGTTAAACTAAAATAAGTACGAATTAACGGGGTTCTTCAATTTATTTACTAAAACGATAAAAAAAAACATAAAAGGTAATTGTTAAAAATAAAATATATAAAACTTAGGGCCATTATTATAACTTGGCGTTAGCTGTTATCCGACAGTTAACAGACGCTTTTGGACAGATAACACATTATTAGCTGTCAATTTAATCTTAACTTTAGCTAACTTCAAGTTGTAATAATGGCCCTTAATCATGTAACAAACTGATCTTAAGAAAAGCAAAAGCAAAAACCCACGAAAAAAATAGCGGTAAACAAAAAACCATTCTTTCCATGTTGTTTTTATTACGAATTATAAGTGGAAGTTAGCAAACAATTAAGATTTAAAGTCTGTGTTCATACGGTTCATGTCTTATTGACAAGATTGCTACTTTATAGGCGAGAGGGACGAGGGGAAAAGAAACGAGTACACACATGCATGTACTGTCTTTACGTTTTGGTTTTTTAAGGCTCAGTTAGCCGGGAGTCACAGTAACGTTGCAAATCAGCTGTTTCATTTTGTTGTATGTAAAGCAATTATAACGATTACAGTTAGCAGTAAGATGTTACGTCTCAATCTGTAAGAAATAGATTGGTCTTACTTTTTTACGGTAAGGTTACTGTTACTGTTACTCCCGGCTAACTGAGCCTTTATTCGTTGTTTAATTTTGTTTTTGTGTTCAATATCAAATAAAACAAAATAAAAAACATGCCGTCAACATGACATGATTCATTTGAACGCCAATTCATGTTCAAATTAGAAAAAGGAAGAATCTTGTCAATAAGACATGAGCCGTATGAACTCAGACTAAGAGGTAAAGAAGATTTTATTTGAAAAAAAAATACGAATTAGCGAGGGGACCAAAATGTATGGACATTTTACGAACTAACGAGATTTTTTTAAGGGACCGACAGTTTATTACGAATTATCGGGAATTACGATTTTTCGGGGTACGAATTATCGGGATTTGACTGTATTGTAATCAAAAATTGATTTTTATTTACATTGAAGAAACTTAGACAATATTAGCTTGACAAAAATAACACTCATTATTTGTAATGTTTGTTTAAAAAATAACTAATTAAAGTTAAATAAGCAAAATACCTAAAGCTACGTTCACACCTATTAAATATTTTACGTCCTTCACGTAACCCCTAGCTTAATTAAAGCAATTTTTGCTTTTGCTAAACGTTTGGCTTGATTAAAATCCATTAAAGAGTTTCTAAATTACACTAAACAATTCTCTTCTTACAAATAAAGATTAGTAAGCCAATAGAACTTGTCAAAAATAAAGCTAAAGTTTGATCAATTTATTGGTCACGCTTTTTTTGGATTTTTTCATCAAATATTTGTTAGGTCTGAACATACCTTAAGTATATAATATAAATAAAACTTTTTTCTAACGTATACTGTCTTTGTTTTTCTTTAAGTATCATTAATTGCTTTAAGGGTTAATGGATTTGGCATCGATTTGTTAAAGAATATTTTTGCATATTTTACCATTTAAAGCTTTTTTTCATAATTTAGTTAAAAGAGCCTTTTTTGCATAATTTTTCAATTTTAGCGCATATTTTGACTTTTTGAGACATATTTTGATACATGTTTAAGTTTTTTAGACGCATACAAGAGCTTTCGCAGCAAATAAAATTGTTTGCTTTGCAGTTTTAACATCTATCTGTATACCCAACACGTTGCTTCAATTTCGCCATCTACATTTAGTTTTTACTCGAAAATTGTAAGACAATGTGTGTAATACATAGAAATCTGGACCAATTTTCAAGTATACCGATCACCTTAGAATCTCTTTTTAAAGTGATCTAACGATGTCCATCCGTCCGTCTGGTTGGTTGTCTGTCCATATAAACATTGTGGACAAAGTACAAGTTGCAATTTTCGAATAATTTATTCAAATTTGGTAATTATATTTTGATTGCACAAAGGCCGAAGTTTTTGTAAATGGTGAGAATTGGTCTTAAATTTCACATATTTCCCATAAAAAAGTTTATATCCAAATTATGATGGTATTTAGATTAAATTCGCCCCAAAAATATTTTACTGCAAATTTTTTATTTTTTTTTCTGTTAGGACCAGCACTCAGGGGATGACCCCTACTAATGCATTGTGTTGGAACTAGGAAAATAGGTTGTGAGAAGGAGGATAGAGAGAGTAGTGTTTGTGAACATTCGATTTGAACTTAATCCTGTTGTAAGTGAGAGGGAAGACTTCGGCAGGAAGGTTATTTTACATACGAACAGTCCAGAAAAAAAAATTCTTTTCGAATCGGTTCACATTTGCCTAAAGCTTCTATCCTTTAAAAGCCTTGACTTTCTTTTAAATATAAGAAGCTTTAATAAACAATTTAAAGACCGTCCCTAAAATCCCTTTAAGTCAAAAAATCTCATATGGATGTTAATATCTAGAAAATATTCGGCACAAATTATTTGTATATGTATATATAAGAAATATGAATTTTAACCTCTTAAAATATGTAACTTGACCATCGTTTCATTCATTTCGAAAATTCGTCTGTTAATTCTTTGGTGTTTAGGCTTTACCGATTATAATTTTAGGATTGTTTTATTAACTGAAACTGTTATTAAATAGTTGAATGTTTTGTTTTCAAATTAGCAATTTTTGGTTTTTTTTTTTTGGGATACATATATTTAAAACAATTTTCAGGGCATATTTTTAAGTTTTTACCGCATATTTAATGCGCCTAAAACATGTTTTTTTCACTGTTTATAATAATTTTTTGAAAACTAGTGATAACAATAATATAAAAATATTTGATTTTCATTTCTAACGTATACAAAAACTAAAGTAGTAATACCTATTTGTATCAGTGCTGCCAACTTTTTGAGAGCAAAAAGCACTTTAAAATTTAAAAAAAGCACTAAAAAGCACTATTACGAGCAAAAAAGCACTAAGCCATTTTTACAATCTAATTAAACACAAAACAAGTTGCATTCGGCTGTGCCGAATATTATATACCTCCAAAACTAAAATTAAAGTTGTATATAAACATTTTTTAATGTATTATTATTAATAATATCATCCAAATCATTTGGAGTTTAAATTGGCAATAAAACCGTTTTAAAGTAATACAGTGCGAGCTCGATTTTTGTAACTCGAAAAAATCTGGACTGTTGCAATCACCGAAAATTTGCAATGACCGACCATTGTTTATAAAACTTAATGACAGCATATATTTTAATAAACATCCTTATATTTTATCGTTTAAATCTAAACGAAAATCTAAATTAAAATCGTGCAAAGTTAATTAAAACAATTGGCTTATGATATTATCCAATTATTTTAACATATGTACGCTTCTGAATAAAGAACACACATAAGGTGTAAAATAGAAAAAACATGTATGTTTGCATTCTGATATTTAGTTAAACCGTTTTTCAATAGCACTAGAGGTAGAAGTGCACAACACGTGGAAAACTAAAGCGCATGAAAAATGGCTCGTTATAAAAGAATTTTCTGTCAGCTATTTTTAATTTGTTTAACACTTTGCATATACCAAGCTACAGCTCTTTTTTTCGTTTTTTAAATTCTTTGCGTTTTTTTTTTTGTACGGTTTCCGACTGCATGTTTTTTTAACAATTCCTAATATCTAAATTATTAGTATTGTGGTTATTTTATTGAACTATTTATGGTTTTAATCCAAATTTTTAATATTTTTATTTAGGCTTAAGTTCATTAAATTTAATTTTCATTAAATTATTTTTATGAAGAAAGGAATTTTACAACATGAAAATTAATTAAAATTTATTGATAAGTTTTCATTCTTGACTCAATCTGGGCTCGAACCCAGGTGTTTACGGACAGGTTACCCTGACATGTTTCGATTGCAACCACTCAATCTCCTCAGAGGGCTTGCCGTTTAACACTCGCAGCCATCGACGACTGCTGACGTCATTAGTCAAACATCAATCCTTAAACCAAATTGTATTCAACCTTTGGTAGATCGAAATTTGCTTTGAATGATTATCTATTTTAATTTATTTTAACATGTTATTCCTTTACTTCTGTTTTTTCGTACTTTTGTCAAGAATTCTTCTTGAAGTTCAAAGTACATATTTTTTGTTTTTTCATTTTTTGTCTTTCTTATTCTTGTTGACCTTTTCAGCACAACTTGAAGGACAAATGCAAACATAGAGCTCGTGCCTTAGCTTTTTAACAATTATTAGTATTGTGGTTATTTTATTGAACTATTTATGGTTTTTAATCCAAATTTTTAATATTTTTATTTAGGCTTAAGTTCATTAAATTTAATTTTCATTAAATTATTTTTATGAAGAAAGGAATTTTACAACATGAAAATTAATTAAAATTTATTGATAAGTTTTCATTCTTGACTCAATCTGGGCTCGAACCCAGGTGTTTACGGACAGGTTACCCTGACATGTTTCGATTGCAACCACTCAATCTCCTCAGAGGGCTTGCCGTTTAACACTCGCAGCCATCGACGACTGCTGACGTCATTAGTCAAACATCAATCCTTAAACCAAATTGTATTCAACCTTTGGTAGATCGAAATTTGCTTTGAATGATTATCTATTTTAATTTATTTTAACATGTTATTCCTTTACTTCTGTTTTTTCGTACTTTTGTCAAGAATTCTTCTTGAAGTTCAAAGTACATATTTTTTGTTTTTTCATTTTTTGTCTTTCTTATTCTTGTTGACCTTTTCAGCACAACTTGAAGGACAAATGCAAACATAGAGCTCGTGCCTTAGCTTTTTAACAATTATTAGTATTGTGGTTATTTTATTGAACTATTTATGGTTTTTAATCCAAATTTTTAATATTTTTATTTAGGCTTAAGTTCATTAAATTTAATTTTCATTAAATTATTTTTATGAAGAAAGGAATTTTACAACATGAAAATTAATTAAAATTTATTGATAAGTTTTCATTCTTGACTCAATCTGGGCTCGAACCCAGGTGTTTACGGACAGGTTACCCTGACATGTTTCGATTGCAACCACTCAATCTCCTCAGAGGGCTTGCCGTTTAACACTCGCAGCCATCGACGACTGCTGACGTCATTAGTCAAACATCAATCCTTAAACCAAATTGTATTAAACCTTTGGTAGATCGAAATTTGCTTTGAATGATTATCTATTTTAATTTATTTTAACATGTTATTCCTTTACTTCTGTTTTTTCGTACTTTTGTCAAGAATTCTTCTTGAAGTTCAAACCTGGGCTCGAGCCCAGATTGAGTCAAGAATGAAAAATTATCAATAAATTTTAATGAATTTTCATGTTGTAAAATTCCTTTCTTCATAAGAATAATTTAATGAAAATTAAATTTAATGAACTTAAGCCTAAATAAAAATATTAAAAATTTGGATTAAAAACCATAAATAGTTCAATAAAATAACCACAATACTAATAATTGTTAAAAAGCTAAGGCACGAGCTCTATGTTTGCATTTGTCCTTCAAGTTGTGCTGAAAAGGTCAACAAGAATAAGAAAGACAAAAAATGAAAAAACAAAAAATATGTACTTTGAACTTCAAGAAGAATTCTTGACAAAAGTACGAAAAAACAGAAGTAAAGGAATAACATGTTAAAATAAATTAAAATAGATAATCATTCAAAGCAAATTTCGATCTACCAAAGGTTGAATACAATTTGGTTTAAGGATTGATGTTTGACTAATGACGTCAGCAGTCGTCGATGGCTGCGAGTGTTAAACGGCAAGCCCTCTGAGGAGATTGAGTGGTTGCAATCGAAACATGTCAGGGTAACCTGTCCGTAAACACCTGGGTTCGAGCCCAGATTGAGTCAAGAATGAAAACTTATCAATAAATTTTAATTAATTTTCATGTTGTAAAATTCCTTTCTTCATAAAAATAATTTAATGAAAATTAAATTTAATGAACTTAAGCCTAAATAAAAATATTAAAAATTCCTAATATCTTCCAATCCATCTTCTATTTTTGAAACAGTGCTAACATTTTTAAAAAAATGTTTACCGAAATACATCGTTTTTATTACGATTACTAAATATGTTGTCAACGCTAAAAATTACAACGTTTCGTAAAATTTCCAAAAGCCTAGCTCTAACCTCGTAAATAAAGTTTTTGGTAAAACGAATGTAACTTTCTTTTATCACTTTTTTATCATTTGAAATATTAAAATCTTTACAAGCCTTCTCAAAATTGTACCCCAAATAGCAAAGTTCAACTAAATCATCCTCTATATAATCGTAGTTTTAAAAAATGGTAGAAAAAAAATAAAAATTGTAAAAAGCACTAAAGGCACTAACGAAAAATTGAAAAAGCACCAAGTTAGTGCTTTTTCTTGTTTTAGCACTATGGATACAATTTTGGCGTTTTGAGGCATCAAAAAGCACCATAAATAGTGCCAAAAGCACTAAGTTGGCATCACTGATCTGTATATGACAGTCGGAGATATGGTAAAGGGTTTTTTATACCCACACCACAATAGTGGAGAGGGTATTATGCATTTGTGCTGATGTGTGTAACGCCTTAAAATAGTGGTCCTAGACCCACCTTAAAGTATACCGATCTACTCAGAATCACTTTCTGAGTCGAACTAACGATGTCCGTCCGGCTGGCTGGCTGGCTGTCCATGTAACCTTGTGTGCAAAGTACAGGTCGCACTTTTGGAGATAATTTGATAAAATTTGGGTCATAGGTTCTTATTGGCACAAGGACCAAGCCTATTGAAAATGGGTCGAATCGTAGGACCTCGAGGGAAGATAGGGGGAAATTTCTTCCTCTCAGAAACTGTCAAACCGATTGTAATGAAATTTAAAACATAGATAGAACCATATCTATATGGACACAAAATGTATACATTTTTAAAAAAATCGGACCACGAGGGGAGATAGGGGCAATTTCTGCCTCTCAAACCGATTTTAATGAAATTTTAAAGATAGATAGATACATATCTATAGGGACACATTGGCTATACAGTTTAAAAAATAGGACCACAAGGGGAGGCAGGGGGCAATTTCTGACTCTCACAAACTTTCAAAACGATTTTCATGAAGTTTATAAACATAGATAAATTCATTATTTACATGGACACATAAGCATGGTGTGTTTTTAAATACTGTGGTGTAGGGTATCATATGGTCGGGCTTGACCGACTATACTTTCTTACTTGTTTTTAGCTGCATGAGAACTTTCTATATCGATAATTATAGCATATCGATTTGAAATTTTTACAGAATAATTTTCCTGATATATTTAACCATTTAACAGGTACTCCATTAAAAAAAAGAGTTTAAAGTCAAATAAGGACCAGTCCCATATACATAAAGCATCAAGGTTAGAATTGGAGTCGGAGTCGGAGTCGAACTTAAAAAATTTTAGCGGATGGAGGCGGTGTCGGAGTTGGAACTTTTTCTTGACGTCTCCACAGCCCTGAATTTATGGTTGAAACGCAAAAATTTTATTTAAACTATTGTAAAATATTGGAATATTATGATAACAAGACATGATAGCATACAGCTTGAATTCCCTTAGTATGTAATTGGATACATACCGAAAATGCCGAAGTATCGTTATTAAAAATAATTTAAATTTGAAATACAGATTTCCCAACAGCGGTTCGGTTATGCAAACCCTAAATAAAACCCATAAAAAACAATGTTTTGACGGGGATTACACACATAGAAACCTACTTACTACGAGCAGACATATTAACATGAAATATATGTGCAATACTTGTTTGGTATGTGTATAATATCCAAAAACATTTGGCTGGGGATTCTGTCTGTTTACTATTCAAAACACACAACAATATCTGTCTGTAAATTGAGTTAATTCAAGTTTAAACTCAAAACAAACAATTTTTTTTTTTTGTAAGTAAAAACTACAAATTACTCAATCCCTGTATGATAACATTTTTGTGATAATAATAATGCAGAAAAAAGAGCTTAATTATGAGTGTATTCTTTCGCGCTTTTTGTTATTTCTCACAATTTGACATGTTAGTGTGGATTTTATATTTTCGCTTCTATTTGTATACAATCAAAATTGTTTAGGAATATAATTTTTTTTTTTTCAGTTTCCATTTATTTGAATAGGGAATTAACCAATGAAGTCATCGTTACCAAAATATACACGTATTTATTTTAAAAATAATAATTTTAGCTAAGTTTTGTATATTTGTTGTTGTTGGTAGTGGTGATACTTTATGACTTTTAAAATTTTATAATAATATTTCATTAATTAATATGTCAGACTTTAAGTCAAAGTTTATAATTTTTCGGAAACAGTTTTGGCTGAAGTCATATGAGATTAATTACAAAGTTAATTTAACAATGAAATATTTATAGATTTTATTTAAATCAGGAAGTAAATAAGTAATTGAAAGAAGTTTATTGATTCAATTTACGAATACAGAAATAAAACAAAGACAAAATTCAAGCATATAGGTACCTCTAAATAAAAGTATGTACATTGTTTCAATTACACAATCGTTATTCAACTTAATGAAACCAATTATGAATAAAGATTCCCCGGGAATTTATTCAGTTTTTGCATTTTTAGATTTAAATTTAAATAGGGAAATTGGGAACATTGAAAAAATTTGCGAGAAATTTGTATTTATAATTCTGTTGAATGAATGAAACACAGGAAAACATAACGGCAATGTATTCTCTTAGAGGCGACAAAAAAAAAAATATAAGTGTGTCGGCTTTTTGAAAGATCACTTTGGAATGTTATTTTAAGGGGGGTTAAAGTTTCTACCTTTTGTCCTGTTCGTGCAGCATATCGGTATATGCAACAACATATGTATTCTTTACATCTGAGTTATAAAGTATGTTCAACAACTTTGTAGGAAATATTACGGCAAATATTTTTGTGGAACATATTAACCCTCTAACATCTCTTTAAAACGGTAATGTTTACCTCTATTCTAAAATAGCGTAAAAACCACCTCACAGAGGGAGGGCGGAGATGTAATTTTTTTAAAAAATTTTGCCCATTGAATTAAATTGCTACATATGCGAAAACACTCCAAAGCCCAAAGCATTTTTCAGCTTCAGCTACCAGGGTTGTCAGATTTTTTTGAGCTCCATCGCCAAACCGGATGTCGTAAATCGCCAAAAATCGCCAAACGTCAATTTTGTTTAGTTTTCGAAATCTTTTTTTTTTTTTTTTAATTAAATTTTGCATACAAAAAAAGCTGATATAATATTGCAGTCAAAAATCGCCAAAAAATTAGAAAAACATCGCCGAAAGTAAATTTTGCTTAGTAACTGTTATTTTTTTTTTAAATAACATAAAATGGAGATAATTTATTCAGTTAAAAAAACTAAAATTAAGCACACAAGTCTATAAGATCACTTCAGGCTCATCGATTTCATTACTATTGTTTTGACCTGTATACGTACTATTAGATTTAAGCAGTGTTTAAAAAACTGCAGTCGAAGTTGAAAAGCTGCCATCTCTTCCACTTTTTCATTTGTCATTGGCCAAAAAAAACTTTTGCTTTTACTTGTAATTAAATGTAAATAGTCGCTTTCAAACCAAATCAAAAAGCGAAAAATTGTAGACAAATTTTTGTTTTTTGTTCGACAGGTTTTGTTTTCGACTGTAGGTTTTAAACCTTGGAATTAAAAAGTGACTGAATAACTCACTTAAAATTATAATAAAACAAAAATCATGAAAAATTAGCCTTAACGTACCTGTTCGTCTATCAAGATATTATAGCATTCTGAGTATTAAATATTATACTACAAACTTTGCTCAGTTTGATCCATTTCGTAGAGTCTGTGATGATTTCAATAAGTTATATAAATATATTGACTTTAACAAAAACATTAAAACCATAAAGAGTGATATAATATCATATTTAAATTCGTTAAACTAATCGTTTGATTAAATGTAATTGCTAAAGCTTGTATTTTTATATTTTTTTAAATTTTTCAATTTGTAATAGTCTGTAAGGATTTTTCCATAGACTTAAGAAATAAATAAATAAATAAATAAAAAATGTGAAAAAAATTAGCCAGATTTTTTTTAAACTAGTAATGATAAAAAAAAAGGACAAACTGTTCAAAAATCTATAAGTATGTATGTACATATTTATATATATTTAGCTGGAGAGGCCTGACCACGCTTATGTAAAAAAAGTGCAAATTTTTTATTTCAAAATCGCTAAAATAATATGAATGGTAAAAATAGCCAAGTAAATCGCCAGTTATATCAAAAATCGCCACAAAAGTCGCCAGTCGCCAAACGGAAAATCCCATCGCCAAACACGTTTCAAAATCGCCACGTTTGGCGAGAAATCGCCATATCTGACAGCCCTGTCAGCTACTACTACAACTTCTTAATTCTGCTCCAGGCATAAAAGTTTATTGTTTTAACAAACAAAAATTGTGTTTGTCCGTAAAATGGCAGGTTTAAAAAATGAGAGCCAAATTTAAAGGCATGACAGTTCCTCCAAGAGAAAAAGTCAACGAAAACTCAGTGCAATAAAACTAATGACTTCTCAGTAGGGCTTTTTTCTGGAAAAATTTTGTCCAAAAAGAGAAAGAGAATTATTTGAATATTAAAAAATTTTGTTTATTAATTAATGGTCAGAAGGATTACGAAATTTGAAATTTAAGAAGATGGTTATGATCTTAAATCAGCCTTATTACAAGAGTCGTTGTCGTGGTCGAAGTTGTTTAAAATTTTTGCCGCTATCATTTTGATTTTACGACAAGGACAGTGTAAAACACATTTAAGGTATGTCGCTCTGTATTGAAGATATTCAGTTTTAACATAAATTACCAAAAAGAAATTCTTTGTATAATTTTACATGGCTTGAACAATTTTGGCCAAACTGCCGTGTGACTTTTTAGTTCTGTGGTGGTACATAACACTGATTTGTTTGCATGTTTAATTTGACAAGCAACAACAACAAAAGTACCAAAATTTCAAAGTAAACTTTGCGTCAGCAAAAGTGAAAGAAAGTTGAAAAGAAAATTAAAAAGACTGTCAAAAAAAAGAAAAAACTTTGCGTGTTAAATCTCAAATACTTTGTATAAATAAGGGCGGTAATATCCCAACAAACACGGAGGAATGATTTTAACTTGAAAATGATTTGAAATAATTTATTTTTTTTTACCAAAAATAAGGCTAAAAAGCACTTTAAATTACACTCGTAGAAGAATACATATTCATATTGATGAATGTATTGCTGATGTATCATCCCATTGATGACATAATTTAAATTTTTGACCCTGATGACAATTTGGCCAAGTGATGTTAAGGCTGAGATCACAATGATAAAGTGTCATGGGGTCAAAAAGCAAGACACTTGTCATAGTACTGATGTCAAAATACATCCCCGTTATGACGACTATTCTATCATTGTAGTAAGAAAGTAATTTATTTAACATTATAAAAACTAGAATCAATCATAAATCAAAAATTTTAATTTTTTAGGTAAAATGATAGTAAAAACTAACGTTTCAAAATCATTTATAATTTTGAAAGCCATACATAATTTTCTTAGAGAATATGCTAATCAAAATAAAATCTGAAATACTTTTTTACATTTTTCTTTATTAGAAACTTCTGAAATTTTCTCGAAAAAGACATAAAAAAATATTTTTTAAAAATAATAAACATAAGGAAATGCCAAAATTCTCAAATTCCCACTTACGAAAATCTGTCCACAAATCAATGTTGAAATCAACGATTCAGAGACAAATTCCCTCATCTGGCAACACTGAAAATCTCTAAAAAGGCTTGAGAATTTTGCTTGATTTCTAATGATAAATTTATTTATTTTTTATTAAAGGTTTGACTTCGTGTTTGCTGGGATTTAAGTTTCTAGTTTTATTGAATTCTTTGTAAAGGGTGTTTTTTCAGCTGCATGAGAACTTTCAATATTGATAGTTATGGTTTGACAGCTCGAAATGGTAAACTGTATTGACATTTCTGTTCAGCAAGGTTTGGCAAGTCATTATGATTCGTTTAACGCTAAAGGCCATGCCAGATAAAACTTTTGCTTCGAGTTGAGTTAGAGATTCGCTTTGACATCTAAGATGAAATATACCTACTTATACGAAACATGTCACATAAAGTACTTTTAACGCAGAGCGAAGCGAAGAGTTAGGCAACTCTCATCTTTTTGCGCGCTTTGACTATCTGCTAGTATAATTTTTTTTATTTATTTTTTTTAACACACAATGCCGTGAATGTTGTCAAGTTTTTATTGTGTCATACACCTTTTGCTTTACGCTTTTCTGTCCAAGTAAGAAACGTCACGCAAAGCGAAGAAGTTGTATCTGACACGGCCTTAAAACAACGTTTTGAAATTGCGAAAATTTACTTTAAAAATAAAAAATGTATCTGTTGTCGAAGTTCATAGAGCACTTGGTTCATTTAACGACAACATAATCGGCCTAGTGAGCAAGTAAGTTTGTGCATTACAAAAATACCCGACCAAGGCGAATTTTAAAAGGTTAGTGCAACTCGTCAGCCATTCATCACAATATATACATATATTATGTTTTGCGCCATAATAAAAGAAACAATTTCTGAGAAAAATTTGACAATATCACCATTACTTTTTTTTGGATAAATGTAATTTAAGTAAGTAGCACATAATTTTTTTTTTAAACAATTATTGAGGTATTATTGTCTGCAAAAAATAATATTAATCACAAATTAATTATTTAACTGACAGTTTGTTTTAAAGTTATTTAGATAACAAATTTGGAATTACTGCGTTTTGGTCCGAATCCATAGTATTTATTTCATGTTGCTTTGAACTGTGTGAAAATATTAAGCCTCAGTTAGCCGGGAGTAACAGTAACGTTGCAAATCAGCTGTTTCATTTTGTTGTATGTTAAGCAATTAGAACGATTACAGTTAGCAGTAAGATGCTACGTCTCAATCTGTAAGAAATAGATTGGTCTTACTTTTTTACGGTAAGGTTACTGTTACTCCCGGCTAACTGAGCCTTTATTCACAATCAACTTAACAAAAGCAAAAGGTATTAACTAAACAAAAATTCCTTACGTTTTACAGTTAAATAAGAGTTACCACCAGAGCATAATATAATTATAAAGTTGACTTTTTTTAAATTTCTTGTAGCGATTTATTGCAAAGATGTGTAATTATTGCATTATGCTCTGAACCATGATATTTGATATTGAATTGCAGTGTAGTTATTGAGTTTTGGAATGCTTTTTAATAAAGGTAATTAAGATTTCAATGTGTAGATAAGGATTCAATCAAAAAATAAAAAAACTTGAAAAATTTAATTATTGCGTTTTGTTATGGACCTCCTCAATTAATGTGCTGTTTTCACAACACAGCCCTAGAGGGAAGCGAACTGACACCAAAGTAGTCCCGTGATAGGTATTTGGTGGTAGAGACCGGTTCTAGTTTTAACACTTTCTATGAATAAGACCTATCACTTTTACATGGGGTTGTCATTGGAGGGGGTCAATTGACACCATTTGACCAGTCACAAATCTATTCTCAATGGACATGTTTAGTGACAGTTACTAAAATGTAGTATTATATCAACACGATGTAGTATCATTTCAATAAAACAAGTCCTAGAATTAAATTCAAGAGCCAAATTTTTGAAAGTCCCAAAAAAATGTATCACACCACCGGTGAAGACTGTACTGTAATTCATTCTTTTTTCTACCTTTTTGTTCTTCATAACCCAGTTACATGATTTGTTCTCCTTTCACTGGTCATGAGTTCTTTCTTTTTGTACCTGTTCTATTTTCACAACTCCCAGGACCAGTCCGTGGGACCAATTGACACTCACCCCTATCGTGAATAAAAATTCCTTGGGAGTTTTTTCCCTTTTTTTATTTTTCCTATGCTAATTCTATTGCAAAAATGGGAAAAGGGAAAAAACTCCCAAGGAATTTTTATTCACGATAGGGGTGACTAATTTCCCGCAGGGAAGGGATTAAACGTGTAGTAAAATATATGTATATGAAAATCACCCAGTTTTTCATATAAATTTTACTACACGTTCAATCAGTTGTGTTGTCAAAACAGCACATAAATTGCAAAAACAAAATACATACGGCTTTTTGTAAATGTAGAGTTGCACTTACCTTTTTAAATTCCATTGATCCCCGACTTGTCAAAATTGTCTCCATATAAAACAAAAACAATTTAACGCACACATGCTCATGCAACGAAATTTGACAATTGAGGTTTATGTCTGTCCACTAATGAGTCTACCTTTGACAAGACAAAGAAATGTGACTACCGAAGAGGATAAGAAAGAAATGAGCAAGGAGCTGCCGTTAAGGTGAATGCCTAGCGCTGTCGAGCCATGCTGACTGAATTTTTTTTCCGCTTAACAATCGATTAATTGCGAAATCAATTTAATAACAACTTTACTTTCAGAAGTGGTCCTGTTCACTTGCCCCTTCGTTAGTGCGATTTAACGCCTCTGGATTGCTTTTTATGGGGCCAACAGACAAGCAACTCTTGAAGCATTGAAAGCCAATATTTATGCCACCATTGACGCCATACGGCTAGATTTATTGGAAAAAGTAATCGAAAATTGGTCTGATCGAATGGACCTTGTAACTCATAGCCGCGAAGGACATATGCCGTAAATCGTATTCAAAACATAAACGCTATGAAATTATCCCCCAGCAGCCGTATTCTATAATTCGTTAAAGCTAAGTATCTATCGCTTAAAATCTATAAAGTCGAATTAGCGATTTTCGGTACAAATGAAACTTTGTAACGTGCATTGCTAAATTTGGCAATGCCATAAACATTTCATTCGCCGCAGTTTTAGCTTTTAATGCTGGGTACACACAGTACAATCTACATGCAATCTGTTTCAATGCAGCCTGAAAATATCAAAGCGTTTTGATGTTGATGCAATCTGGAATGAATGAAAATGAATTTAATTCACTAGATTGCGTAAATGCGTTGCATAGTGTGTACCCAGCATAATGTCGTCGCTAAAATGTTTAAATTTTGTATTCCCTTAAGCATTTTTGCGATCGAGATTAAGCTTTAGCTAAGCAAATTACAGAATACGGCTGCAGATTATAAAAAAATTTCAACATTTTATTTCTTTATTTAATAAGAGTTACAAATACAATTACTAATTTTACTCTAACTTTATTAACCGAGCAATAGTAAAGCTCAAATTAGAAGTGACATAAACATAATGCCACAGCCGTAACGGCGAATTTATAAACCAAAATTGAATTGGTTTGTATGGTATGTTTATGTCGTTTTGGTAATACAGTGGCTATGGTAAAGCAGTTTTGGTATGGTTATGTCACGTCTAATTGGACCTTAACGTAGACCTTTAGCCCGTTGTAGTGAAAGTGAAACAGACAAGAGTCTCTGGCAGAAATCGAAACCGTACCCCCCGCTCGGATAGACTAGCCTACCGGGCACCCTAAATTTCAACATATTTCTGCCTTGTATTATTATTGAAAGTTCTCATCCAGCTGAAAAAAAAACACCCTATATATCCATGTATTTCATAATTTTCCCTTTTATTTGTAGTTCTTAATGAGTTATTTTATACTTATTTGTTTCTGTTTCTATTGTTTTTTTTTCTAATTTGCGTAAAACACATTTATAGTCAAGTCAATAATGATAAAAACTTCTATATTTTAAAAATAAACAAATAAAATAACTCAAAAACTATAAATTCATAAAAGTCACACGCTATAAAACAAATTGGTCATAAAGGTCTCCCCAAAAACCGGGGGGAAAAAAACTCACTCAAGACATAGAGAAAAAAAAAAATTACACTCATTCTAATGCTTTTTTTTATTTCGTTGTATAAACTTTAGAAAGCTTTTTACGTCTTTCAACAATTTAGTTGTGTATCAACAATATTTCCGTAAAGTTAAAAATTCTAAAACATTGAATAGAAAACGGTCAACATAAAATAACAATAAATTAATAAAATATTTCAAAAATATTAAAAAATAATAATAATAAAAATTAAATTTAAATTAAAAATTGTTGACCAGTAACATAAAAAATAAAGTGAGTTTTTTATAAAATTTATTGAAAATGGACAAAAAATTCCATTTAAAATTTTACTGAAATACAGTGAAAAATACATATAAATTGTGTCTCAATTCCTGACCTAAATTAACAAGATATTTTAATTTAAAAAATGACTTTATCGTTAAAAAAAAACATGTACATACATATAAATAAAATTATGGTCAATAGTTTTTTTAACAATAGAAAAACTTAATCAAATTTCTGAGCATTACCTAGAAGGTTGGGTATATCCAGCTACAGTATTGTATTCCTATTTTATATTTTAAATTTCTATTAATCATAGTCCTCTTAGATAAAAAGGAACGCATCCTTTTTATCTATTTGTGGCGCAAAAGAAAGAAATTGTAATGGGAATGTATTAATGATTAATTCACTTTTATGTATGTACATCATATTATACATGATGATAATGAAGATGATGACGCTGTTTATAACTAAACAATGATGTTTGTTTGTACTTATGAACATACATACGAACGTCTAATGTGTAGCATCAACCAGCTGTAACACTCTTCAACGAACATCCTCATTCATGTTGATTATTTCTGGCCAAAACATGCGCACTTTATTAGATATTCTATTTGAATAAGGGGTATGATGTCATGCCATTTTTCACCCCCTCCACCCAATTAAGTTTAAACTAGAGTTTGTTCCCGGCATTTCCCGTCCCGGAAGTTCTCGGGATTTCCAATTGTTTTAAATTTTCGCCTTCCCGAGAGTAAAACGCGGGATTCCCAGGAAATTTTAAAGAAAAACTTATTTTAAAACTTGTGTAAATCTATGTGGACTCGTTCGTGTCTTTAGTTGCTTTATCCTTCTATATTTCACAACAATATTAAAATTTGCTGCAGTTTAATGCTATGTTTACACTTGGGGGGTTTAAACGCGTTTAAGCAACTCAAACGTGATTGAGCTCTAATCATTTCAAATTGATATGATGACAACTTAATCATCTCATTAATCACATAGAATCCTTTGATCATGAATCAACTTAAGTATGATGTAGCATCGGCCACTATGAACGTGGCCTCACGTGTACAACCGACCACGATTTTTTCATAAAGTTTTTATTGCTTGTCGCTCCTTTATTGCAACATAGTCATATCTTAAAAAGTCAAAAATGTTAAGTTACTTAAGCAAAAGTGTTCTTTCACACCTGCTTTATATGTAATAAAAATCATTATCATATCTCAAACTAAAACGAAGTTATGGCAAAATATATTTCAATAAATCTGTATATAAAGGTACATTTTGAAAACTTTAATCGCATTTTGTCAAGTTAAATTTTTTTGAGATATGACTATGTTGCAATAGAGGAGTGACATCTTCTGATAACTTTTTTTAAGAATCTTTATGCATTTTTAATACTTTAAAGAAATATAAATTTGCTTGTTGTGTTTTTGTTTTTATCCTAATCAACTGTCATCTTAATCATCTCAAATGTTATGTGAACGGCTTTGATTAACTTAATCAACATTTTGCTTAAACGCATTTAAAAACTCAAGTGTGAACATTGCATAAGGCTAATTAAGCTGATTTTTGAAATATTATTTCTTGTCTTAGCAAAACTGAAGTGGGCAAAATTTTACAATAATTTTATTAAGTTTTGCGGTTTAAGGCGTAGTAAAGTGTTTTCCAAGAGTGCACAGAAAAAAATATCTCAAGAAAATTTTTAATAACACAGTTTGTTAAAAATATAATTTTTGTTCAACAAACTTTGTGTTTGATTCAATGAAAAAATTTATCAAATATACACTTTACAAAATAGCACTCAATAAAACATATTTAATAATGAAATATTTAAATATTTCTTGATATTCAATAAAACAAATATTTGAATCAACGTTAAAACAGTATTTTTACAACTCTTGTTCATTTTATAATATGTCACAATTCTCATTCGCTTAACAGTTTTATTTGGTTAAATATCTTTAGTTTTGCCAAATTCTTTAGAAATAGGTTTCCTGATGATCTGGCTTAAGCAACCAGCGAAATGCACATAGGAACTAGATTATCCCCCCATAATAAATTTTTGTGTATTTACTTATAATGGAAAAAAATTGGCAATTAAGCACGTCCCCAATAATAAATAAAGATTCGATAAACATTTTATTTGATTTATTCAACATTTCCAACAATTTTGTTGAAAAAAATTATTTTGGGCAACAACTTTTTTTATTGATTCAATAAACTTGGTTGTTGACTAAAAATTCAATAACTATACCTACAAACTTTTTTTTATCAATAATGCAAAAATCGTCATCGCAGAAAATTCAAAAGTTTTTGGTATCAAATATGCGATTTTCGTATTCAAATATGAAAATCATTTTTTTCTGTGGACCGGCCTTCATGAAACTTGGTGACATATAAAACAAATTTGTTGAAATTTAATGAAAGTCGGTGCATTCCGCCACCAATTTATGTAAGTTTTTGTTTGTTTTTTTAGGAAGATTGTTTCATATGCTGGACTTGAATTCCAAGCTGCCTAGGAAAACTTGAAACAATTTGACACCCAAATGGCTAAATCGAATTACTGAAGGACCCAAACTTTTATCATATGTGTACTTTATTTAATGAATTAACACACTTATGGCCAATTTTCAGGATTGATAAAAAAACACATTTATTTTTAAAATCGTTTTAAATACAAAATTCTCTTCTTCACTAAAAACTTAAGTGAAACATAAGTCACCGATGTGGTACACTTAATTTCAACTTAAGTTTCCATTGTAATATTTTAGCAAGGTGGCCTCAATATCACAACAATACAACAACAGGCAAAGCATTAACAGTCAGCTGTTTTTTCAGACCACCTTGTAAATAATTACACTTTTTTATATTTTTTTTTTATTTAATAGTGCTACCATACTTTTATCTTAATTAAATAAGACTTTTCAAATAAAACTCAAAAAACCAATCTGTTTTAAATACGATTTAAGTTTGTTATGAAAATTAACTTAATATTGATTTAAATACTATCCTGAAAATTGGGCATTAGAAATAATAGAAATTCCCCGGGAGTTTTTTCCTTTTCCCATACTCAGTTTGTCATTCCGTGTGAAACTTTTTATAATACATCTAAGACCCCATAAAATTTATATATTCCGGCTCCTTGAGTAATTCTAGGTCGATTTAGCTATGTTTGTCTGTCCGCCTGATGAAAAACGCTCACTTTTGAAAAACTCAAAAGAAAAGATGAAACTTGGTGGTATCTAATTGCTTGTAGTTATCCTAAGCAGTTTGGGATTGAAATCCGGTTCAGTAGAATCAGAGCTATGAATCAAAATGTGGAACCACCACCCTAAAAAATTGATACATTTTGTTACAAAAACTAACATAAATGGTGGAAAAAGGCACGGAATGATATAAGATTTTGCACAGATTCGTTTTATACGACTGAAAATCCTAGTCTTAAATTTCGTAAAGATCGGACCATAATTTACCATAGGCCCCATATAAACCATACTCCCGGAAAACAGTTTAGTACGTCTAAAACCGTAATTAGCAATACTATAATAATACAATTTGATACGTCACAATTTTATAGTACTACAAATGACACTGTGAATTTTTATGAAGATCGGTCCTTAAATTTCCCTAGGCCCTATATAAGGCCTACTCTCGGAAAACCATATAGTTCGCCTAAAACACTAATTAATATTGCTATCATAATAAAAATTGACACGAACCAGTTTTATAGAACTTTGGCCCGAACACGAACCAGTTTTATAGAACTTGGCCCCATATGAAGCCCACTCTGAGAACAAATTTCACTACTACATATCGAAGTCTGTTTTTATTTAATACCCTAAAACACATTACCGAATTTTGTGAAAATTGGTCCATAATTTACAGTGGATTCAATATAAGTTTCCCTCTCGAAAATTTTTGTTCAAATTAATTTTTATATGACTAGAAATAAAAGCATAAAGCATTCTGATTGTCGTCAATAATTTAACATTTATACGTCTAAGCCGCGACGAATTTTAATACTGGCGTCCGATTTTATAAAGCTAAATTAATTTCTTATAGATGCCATATAGGGCGCACGCCTGTAATATTCTAACTGTCGGTGGAGGGTATCAAAGATTCGCCACAGCCGAATATAGAACTCTAACTTGTTCCTATTTAAATTCAATGGTCAAAATGAGAAAAGGGAAAAACTCCCGGGGAATCTTTATTCATAATTGGGCTGAATATTAAAAGAGATTCACATGGAATGACAAACTAAGTATACCTATCACTGCTAATTAAGGGTATAAAACTGTAAAAAAATAAGTTATTAAATACGGTAAATTGCTGGGTTTGTTTAACGGCAAAATGGTTTCAGAATTTCATTATTTTGAATTTTCAGTTCCTCTTCGCCCTTCCAGAAATTATAATTTCCAAAGACTTCAATACTTTCATTTAAGTTATGCAAATGTTAATCCTATCCGCAGAATAAGCTCTAATTTTTCCTATTGGCATAAAAACAACCTCTCAATATAACTCAAATCTTACATTGTTTTGTTTGTTTTATATACTAGAGACTGTATTTAATTATTTTAAGCACACTTGCCAGTAAGAAGTATAAATAAGTTTTATTAGAGCATTAAGCAACTAAATAAATAAAACATTTTGAGCGGGAATCCCGGGATCCCAGGAATATGATATTTATTCCCAATTTCCACGGGGAAAAAAGCGAGGAAAAAGAAACTCTAGTTTAAACTAAACTCATATCCAGTGTTGCCACTTTGTGGGTAATTACCCGAATTTGGTATAATTTTTACGTTCGTGGGTAGAGCGTGGGTAATTTCTCTTAGGTGTAATTCAGGTGTAATTTGAAATTTTTACTTCAGATGCCCAAATAAAATAAGATTCGATTTCAGTGATGACATTTATTCATTTTTAAATATTGTTGCTAAGAAATGCACAGCCTTCTGAACCAAAGTCTCGGTTTCTTTTTAAGAAACGAATTCAATCATTAATCATACATATATTTTCAAATGTTTGGTAATGAATGTCGCAAGATGGACCCTTAGATTTGGATAAAGATGCTTATCATAAACTAAAAACTTGCCTGGGGGAAGATATGTTTCCAATATTGCAAAATATAATTAATTTTATTTCTATGTTTCTACTTTTTAATGCTTTAGTTTAAAGAATATTTAACGCCCTTTACAGTTGTTAAACTGAATTACGAAAGGGACAGTTGTATAAAACTCTGCAGGCATTTTGTTTACTAAGTAAGGTATAAAGGGTAGTTTTTAAGACCATGAAACTTAAAATGGTAGACAACACAAAAAAAATTAATTTTAATCGCACATTGATAATTAGGATTTGAAACTGATTTAAAACAAATAGACACCGCGCCTGTCCTTGACGAAACGCATTGCAGACGTCCAATTTTGTTTCTCTTTTTCGAATAAAATTAACAATGTTGACCTCCAAACAGTGTTGCCCATTTAGCCATTTAGTAGCTAGATTTAGCCATTTTTTAGCCTTTTTTCAACTTGTTTAGCCATAAAAATTTGTTTACCCTTTTTCTTTTAAATGAATAATTTTTAATTTATTAAAAAAATTTATAAAAGTAAAATAAACATTTTTAACAATTAAAACGCCTTTAATTTCAATCACAACTTTTACAAATATTGAAAATCGCTATAAACAATGATCATGAAACATCGTTCAAAATAAAGGAACAGTATTCCAATATTAAATTTATAAAATGGATTAACACAAACATCGGTGTTTCTTTGTAGTTGCAAGTATTTCAATAAAGAGATGCAGGCGGCGGTGTCTCTCACTTCCATGGTCTTATGCTGAAGTAGAGAGGGTGTTTAGTCAAGTAAACATCGTTAAAAGTAATTTGAGAAAAAAAGGTTACATTTAGCAACCGTAAATTCGGTTTTATCAATTAGGTAAATATTTTTACCATAACAATAAAATATTTATACCAACACCAAAGTATTGGAGAGGGAACTATGCGTTTATGCTAATGTTTGTTACACCTTAAAATATTGGTCCTAAGCCCACCTTTACGTATACCGATAGATAAAATCACTTTCTGAGTCAATTTAACGATGTTTGTCCGGTTGGCTGGCTGTCCATGTAAACATTGTGCCAAAATACAGGTCGCAAATTTGCAGATAATTTAATAAAATGTGGTACATAGGTTCTAATGTCGTCGTGGTTGACCGACTATACTTTCTTACTTGTTTTTAATTGTAGATCTGGACTCAAAAGGTGTTGGGTAAATGTTGTCCTGATTATGATTTTCCTTAAAATTATTTAAAATAATAGGCACGAGTGATTCCTATGAGGTCAACATAACGACATCGAATTTATCGATGATTTCATTTTTTAAATATCTATCAAAATATTAATTTACGTTTATTCTTATTTAACAAATTGATCTTAATTTACAGTATCATCGTAAACAACTTTAAATGAATTTGTTCAGTTTTGTTATTGAATTAGAATGCGTTTTTAGCCATTTTTAGCCCATTTTTTAGCCATTTTTTTCCGTAAATTTAGCCATTTTTGGTCACAAAGTTTTGGCAACACTGCCTCCAAGACACCGATTGTTGCTGGTTTATCAGCATTAACCACTGACTTCACAGCCCTACGGAAATATCAATAAGTGTCACATTGCACGGCCTTGAAGTCTAATTGACAGTTTATTTTCTCTAAATCAACACATTGCCTTCATTTGTGAAAAAAGTTGCTTCATTTAAATCAAGAAGTCACCTTTAAGTTGCGAAAATCGATGGCTGATTTTCAAAGCATATTTTGATAATTTGGTGGCGTTGTTCAAGAATGAATCTATTCATGATGATGTGCCTGTCCAAAAAGTGAAAATAGTCTGACAGTTCGTTTGACAGCTAACCATTCGTAAGCTCTATGGGGCTAAAAAGCATCCATTATAAAGCAATGACAAGGAACATTTTAAACCTTCCCAAGATATATCAACCAAATGTGGAAGTTAAACTCATTGTTTTAGCAGTTTTTTTTATGTTTTATTAATTTTTTTTAAGTCTTTAATGCAGTGAAGGGCACACACATACTATCCCATTTATGCTTGTGTTGACGAAATAACAACAAAGCAACTATCAATTTAAATAAAATTAACAGTTTGACTAATATTGATCTTGTTTTAATGAGTTTGTTGTGTTTTTGCTTCTTTGTAAATGTCCTTTTATTAAATAAAACTTAAATTTTATATCGGGTGTAATTTCATTTAAATCGGGTAATTTTGCTTCATCTCAAGTGTAATTTTGAATCTTGCTGGTGGTAACACTGCTCATATCTATCATTCCTTTTTTTTTTTTGTTGAAACGAGGAAATGTTAGTTATATGTTAGAAGTTTTCCCTTTGGAGTTTTTGTTACAACTTAAGTGAAAGTACATTTCATTTCAACTTGAAAAGATTAACAGTTTTTTGAACTTTCTGTGGTTTTTGTTTAAAGAAATAGTTGACTTTAAACAATAGAAATCACAAAACTGAAGGGTGAACATAAAATTGTTCGTTAATGAACAATATTAATTTAAAAAAAAATAAAAAAAGTTTAAGAGGAAATCGACAGCTCAATTTTATTTTTCTGTCGTTATTAAGTAGTGTTCAATTTAAATTCTGTAAAATTTTGATATCGATCCAATCCAAAGTTTTACGCAAATAAGTAAATTTGCATACAACTGAACACAGAAAAAATCATTTTTCCAATTCAAACAAAAAATTTGTAGAATCAAACAATTTATTGTCTGAAGTCGGTCCTATAAACAAATTCGCATATTCAAACAATTTATTTGTATTTTGTTTAAACACCGATTTTTTCAAACAAATAATTTAATAATTTAATTTATCAAACAAAAAGTTTACTGAAATTCATATACATTTCGAACTAATAATTTTGCTGAATCAAATAAAAAAGTTTTTGCACAAGCAATGACGCGCACACAAGCAAGCACTGTTGGAGAAGATGAAGCAGAGCAGAGCGGCCGACTGGCTTTGATACACATTTTTTGTTGGAATAATTTTTGAACGAAGTCTTATTGTTTTGCTTCATCACTCACTGTTGCTGAATCCTTTCCTTTGCTAAGAAGAAGAAATGTAACCAAAAACGGCGACAGACCGACTCGATATGTTTTTCGTCATCATTCTATTTTTGTATTTGATGTATTTAACTAAACAGTTTGAAAAAATTGAATACGGGATTTTGTTTTTTTTTAATAACTTTGAAACCAACCAAAAATTTATTTTGTTTCTTATAATGTTCTTTTTGTTTCTGTTATTTAAAAAGAGTTAAACGTTTTTTTTTACCTGTTATTGCTTTTGTACAGCAAACCTTGGCACGCTATTTTGTCATCTTTGTCCCAATTCACACGTTGCAAGTCTTATTGATCAGCTTGCTACTTTATAACGAGAGTGAAGAGAGGAAAATAAACGTTTCTCTCTCACTCTCTCTCGCCTATAAGGTAGCAAGCAGTGATGTTAACCGTACGGTAATTACCCTTTTTTAGGGTAATTTTGGGCCGCAAAAGGTAGCAAGGTAATTTTATTTAAAATACGGTAATTTAAAGAAATTTGGATTTTTTGTATAAATATACTTACATTTGTAGGTTTTATAATTTTAACTTTAAATTAAGAAAATTATGTTTCTGCAAATGTTTTCATAACACTGAAAAGTACAAAATAAAAAAAAATTAAATTATTCTTGTATATTATTAATTTTAAATTTAACTTTTTGTTTGTTTAAAAGTCAACAATTTTTAAACATAAAATAGTCGCAATGTTATAAATTTAACAATAGTTTTCGGATTATTTTAAGTATGGATCAGGGATTAAATGTCGCTAAAGTAAAGTGTTTGACATTTGAAATATCTGTATTTTAATCAAGCATTCTGTACTTGATTTAAGAAAATCCGTTCTTACCGTACTATTGACACCACTTTACCTTGGTTTAAGTACGGATAAAATTATTTTACAGTATTTTTTTTTTAATGTTCATCACATATGAACATACATTATTTTTATTTAATTCCTAAAAATGTATTTTAAGACAAAAATTTCGATACAAATTTTTCCTTAAACAGATTTAAAATTTAAATAATTTGCTTATGAATACTGCTCTTATGTGCTGTTTCCAAACGATGGACTGAGTGCTTTTTAAATAAATTAAAGTTTTAATTTAAAATCTTTGCGTACGGTAATTTTTTCTCAAAAACGGTAATTTTTAGAGGGCCGTACGGTTATTAAAAAATAAAAGTTAACAACACTGGTAGCAAGTTGATCAATAAGACTTGCAACGTGTGAATTGGCACTTTCTTATTGTTGTACTTTTTTGAAGCGTCCAACAATATACTGTATGTGTTTTTTATTGTAGTTCTTATATTTCACATAAAGAAGTGTTGCTTACGATCAAATAAAAAAATTAAAAAAAACGACAACATTAAGGATTGTTAAATATTTCATACAAAATTATGAAAACTTGAAACCAATAACGCGTATATTATATTTTTGAATAGTTGTCAACATTTTTGTTGGTTAAAAAAAAATCAAACAAAAATATTAATTGAATCAGTAAAAAAATTTGTAGAAGTTAAAAAAATTTTCAAACAAGAGTTTGTTTGAAAATAATTCGGCAATAATTTTTTCTGTGAATGTTGTACCGTCCGTAAACTTTAAGAGCTTCTTCTTAGCTTATAATGTTTTGGAATTGAGCTCTCTACACCAGTTTACCATATTTTTGAGTTCGATAAAAAAAGCTTTTCATAATTTTAAAAATAACACAGTATTTAAAAGAAATTGTTTGGTAGAGAAATTTATCTCTACTAGCATTTGATTACTTTATAATTATTAACGATTAATAAATTTTAAACTAACTTAAAGCATAGGAAACTAAACAAATCAGTTTCGAAGGCACATGTATACATGGGTCGATAAGTGCGTGATTTTTTAAAATACAGGTTTTAAGATAGAAATTTATAAATTTGTGAACGCAGTCTTTGTTAATTTCTAAACACTTTATCCAGCGTTTCTTCATTTTTTTCGGCCGCGCTATTACTTCAGGTTTAAAATCAAGAAATAATCAGTAAGGGCTAAGTCCGGAGAATAGGGCGGATGAGGTAGCAAATTACGAGAAAATCTACAGTCAAACACAAACTAATGGCCATTTTCTCAATGTATCGACAAACTGTCTGTTACTTAATGTCAACATAAATTTATTGGACCGATAAACTGTCCGTTAACGATTTTGGGTTTCTCAATATACCGACAAAAACAAAGTTTTCAGCTGGCAACGCCACTCAAAATACATGTAATAGTTGGGAGTCAGCTGATTAAATTTATCTGTACGGAAAATAAAAGGAAAATAAATAATTGACAGATGAGTGCCGGTTTGCTTTCCGATAAAATCGAAGCAAATGAGACATTGAGAAAAAAAAATTTCTTTAATGTGCAGTTTTTCGTTGGGAAGATAAGATAAAGATAATCGCCTAATAAGAAAATGGCCATAAATGACGCAGCTTATTAAAATGTTGACAGGAGTCAACCGACAGATGCATATTGCCTTGCCGTTTCTCAAATTTTGTTATCCCTTCCAAAAAATAAGAATTGCCAGGTCAACAAATAGAGCATTTGTTTGTGAGAGGATTTAATCGTTGGGCTAAGTCCGGATAAAACGGCGGATGAGATAGAATAATTAATGAGTACAAAATATTCAACCTTTTCCATTTTTTCCTCAAATCATTAAGGGTATTGCTATAAATGGCTGTCAAACACAAAATAAACATAAAAAATTTAACAGGAGTCAACTGACAGATGACTGTTGACAAGAGCAGTGTTGCCCGTTCAGATTAGAAGTGGGAAATTCAAAAACTCGCATACTTATTAAACCGCCCTCGTAACAGAACAGCACTTCGGAACGTTGGAGTTGTTCTATTCAACAATTTGATGAAAGCAAAGTGGTTGCTCTTCTTTGATAGTGTATGGCAAGGTGCACTCATTTCAAAGCTTATTGCGTTTGGTGTCGGTAGTTATTTCTTTTGATTTATATCGAGCTTCTCAGAAACCGCTCTATACGTGTTGTTATAGATGAGTTCTCATCGGATGAGTTTCATTTGAATTCAGGGGTACCGCAAGGCTCTATTCTTTTTCCTTCACTTTTTTTTTATTTTTCTTAAGACCTCCTGGGTCTCCCAGGTTAGACGCATAGTAATAGTATTTTTTGTTTAAATATTTCTTTAATTTTTCATTTATATTTATACCAGTGTTCGAAAATAAACACTAAATATCGTTCTTTAATGTTCGGTTCGGTAGATTTGTGGAAAACACAAACGCTAATAGTGTTTGTGAAGAAAATCATTAAAAAAATAACGTTTCCCTGTTAGTCATCTTTCGAACACAAAAATATTACTGTTTTTATCAAACTCAACAAAAGATGTGAACATTTAATTCCGTTCGGTTTTTTTTTTTGAAAATCCACAAACTTCAATGTGTTCGGTTCGGTTCGGCTCGTTAATGTTCGTCCCTTTGGCTGGTAAAAAAAGCAATTTTACAAAAACAAAATACACACACGAAAAAAACATTATAGAACATTAAAATATAATGTTTGTCTACAGTATCACTACAATTGTTCTGTTTTTTAACGAAGAACAGAACATTATATAATGTTCGGTTCTTTCTTGAAAATGGTTACGAGCGGTATTAAGGGTTGTGTATTTCTACACAATCACTAAAAAAAATAGATATCGTTCCTGGGTGTGTGAGTCGAACGTTAAATAATGTACTGTTTATTTTCGAACACTGATTTATACATTCTATTTATTTCTCTACCTAAACATCTCAATTCTGAAGATATTCACAATGGACCCAAAGGGTATGCCTGTAAAAGAAAAGCTATTGGAAACCTCTTTTAGAGCATTAACTTAATGCCTTGTCATTGGGTCTAATAGTATCCCTTTATAGGTTTCATAGTTGCATATAGAAATCCAATTTTTTAAAATGGGTAATGTAGATATTAATGGATATTAAAGTTTTGTCTTAGGGCAAATTTTTATAAACGTTCAACTTAACTACAACTATAAGTCCTTATAAAGTTCCACTATCCATAATTGAAGAGTTCCTATACATTTAAATTCTTTGCACAATAAAAAGTTCCAACTTAACTTTTATCGTTCGTCTTTCTAGAGTTTGGATATAAATAAAGTCGAAGGTACACTCATTCCGTATCGTTAATTTATGAAGTTCGGAGTTTTCTTAAATCGTAGGTATTTATTGAGTTCTAATTTAGGCTCGTATCGTATCTTTATTGAGTTCCAACTTAAATATAATCGTATCGTAATCAAACGACGGATTTTATAGAGTTTTCGTAGCGTTTTATAACGTTCCAACGTTCAGTTAAATCGCACGTTGTTTCAGAGTTAACACTTTCAGTTAAATCGCACGTTGTTTCAGAGTTAACACTTTTTTAAACCGCTTAATTAAATAAAGTGTCAACATAGGGCTTTATAAGAGTTTTAATTTAAGTTGAAACGCAGGTCTATTTAAGGTTCCAACTTAATTTTAATTGTAAGTCTCTCTTGAGTTAGTGGAATCTCTCAAACTGTATGTTCTTCTTGACTTGCAATTTCGATATACATATGAAGTAAATCTTCATAGGATTTCTTAATTTTGTAAAGATTAAAAACATTCGAGTTAGTTAATAGAGTTTTAGGAGACTCAACTTAACAGGTATGCCACCATAGCGCTTCAAACTATGTTTTACCGTTGGGCTTAAAAGATTTCCAGATTATATCTGTCATTTTAGGTCTAAATTTAAGTGTCCTGTATCCAGAACTATGCAAGCAAATATTAAAAACTATTCAATATTTATCGTTTATTCTCTTAAGAAATTATCAAAAAAGATTTTTAAGACAACTTACGAGTTTGAACTTTTTATTCTTTTAAATGTCTGCTAGCAAATATAATTATTTTCATAAATAGTATTTCATTTGTTTCAATAGTTTAAACATTTTTCACTTCCCTTCAACGAACAACCTGAACTAATTAAATTGTTTTTTTTTTAATTTTTTTACTCAAAAAGAATATTAATCATTTTAGATTAACGTCAAAAATTTAACTTTCCATATTTAGAAAATCTTTAAATATAATTTAAATTTAAAAAAATGTTGGTAATAACAATAGAAATAATAAATTATTTCTTATCGCTATAGTTTGCGCCAAATTTGGATAATGTGTTTTAGGGTTTCTATCCCAAAAGATTTTTCCGGGAATTCCCAGGAAAAATATTTCTTAATGATTTATGATCTTAATGAGGAATTTTATAAAACTATCTCTCATATGTAGTAAAATTTCAAGGCAAACATTTTAGAAAAACATTTCAACCCCGGCCTTCCCCCATCTTAAGGGTGTTCTTTTCGATTTGTTGGAAAAGTGCCAAAAATTACCGCCATAACTTAACAATCCCGTCTTAGTGGATCGATTTGGGGAGAGATCCACCTCCGGTCCAAATTTCAAGTCTTTAGGCCCAACCACAATGTGCTTAAGTTGGCTTAATCAAATGTGCGAATACATGTTTATTATATGAGGCAAACCATATTGAACTTAAGGAAACTTTTTGCTAAGTTTAATGAAACTGTCATTTGCTTAAGCAAGGTGCGAATCTAATCGCACATTCCGTACGGAATCAAATGTTTTTTTATTTTGTTTTTGTTTTTTTAAATACATTTGAGAGACTTTTTGTTAATTTTTGACAGTAGGTTAAGCAAGGCTATGCATATTATGGTTAGGCCTTTTAGCTTCAGGCGTTTAGGCAGTACGATAATGAATAAGTCAGTCACTCACGCAATAAGTATACGCATGCAGCACAAAAAGCTACTTTTGTAATATTTTTTAAGAAAAGTGGCGTATGCGGCACAAAACAATATTTTTCATTTTCAAAAAAATACTATTAAATTCTAACTTTATTCATGAGAGTGCGCAAAAAAATAAATTTTTCTTCAAAACATATACCGGAAGCAGTGGTAAAAATTTAAAAAAATTCTATCGGCTACATTTTGAGAAATCTTCATGTAAATCTTCTTTGTCGGTTTTCTCCACTCCGACTTTTTGGCATATGCGCCAAACCAATTCTGAGCTGACGAAATGTTAAAAACAAGAAAATAATAGAGATCGGTCATATATTTTATCCCCCTTGGGGCGACTCCTTGGCAGTTATGGTGCTTTTTCTTCAATATATTTCTAGTCTGTATTGAAATTTTTGTATGGGAGCCCCCTTAAGGAATAGAGATAGAGGATAGAAACAATTGATATGCGTTTGACAATTTTTTTTTGAAAGCATATGCACACAAACACAAATATTGAAGCTGAATTGACGTGTGTAAGAAAAAATAGTTCTATAGAAAAAATTTGCATCAACGCTGCTGTTTTCTTTTTATTTTAGTTACGTTTTGTTAAATATGAGATTTAGAGAAAACTTGTTTAAACAAAACTTGTTGGAAGCTTCGCTAAAAACAACTTCTTGGTAAACGATTTTTATGTAAAATTATTAATAACTTCCAAGTTATGAGGCATAAATGTCGATCTTTACGATTTTTCTCAAACTTTGGCGGGCGTGAGGGACGCCTTAGACTTCGCCCATTGTCCATAGATCCGTTTTTTATCAATACCCACCGAATTGGCGGTTGAGAGCATGGAAAAATTTAAAGCAAATATGCTCCATACAGTTAACGACCACCCTAATGTACATATCTGTGGCATTTTGATAAAACATCTTAAGTCGATATAAGATGGCAAAAAAGTTTTTAACTAAAACTCGGTGAAAAAATATTCCTTTTTGCCACAGATACATATAAAAAAGGTTAATGCATTAATAAAAGTATTTAGTTGACCTCAGGAAATGTAATTTGTTTAAATAAATTAAATTAAATAATATTTGCATCGATTTGTACTGAACGGCAATACCCTGGATCCCGGGATATTAAAAAATAAATCCCGCTTCCCCGGGAAATAAAAAATTCCGGGAAAAGAAAAACTCTATTTGGGACTCTGCCAAAATAAATTTCAACCACTATAGCGATATTGTAAAAATTAGCCGACACTGCCTTAAGGCGACCTTTAATTTTTACCTAATAGACTTTTTACACTGACCAACATCTTACATCTACCATCAATGATTTAGAAAATGTGAAGCACTCGTTAACATTGCCCACATCTAACATCTACCTTAAAACAAAAATGTCACCATTTTTGAAATAAAAAAATATTTTTAAAATAAAAAATGTTTTTTTCTACAAAAGTGCTAAAATTGAAAAAGAAAACACAAAAATGTTTATTAGGGTGGGTCACTGATGTATGAGAAAAAATAAAAGTTATCGAATCATGTTCTAATAGCAATATTTTTTTGTCTTACGTCAAAACAAATAAAAACTGCAAAAAAAAGTAAAAAAAGGCACATCTTCAGCCCGCGCAAGAGCTCCTAAAAATTAAGTATATGTAAGAAAGGTACATTTTTTAAATTTAAATATTATCAATTATTATTAATTAAAACTAAAAACATTTTGAATTTAACTTTAAAAAAAACAAGTAAGAGTGCTATATTCGGCTGTGCCGAATCTTATATACCCTTCACCATTGTGGGAGCAGAATACAGAGCAACTAGACAAAAACTAAATAATTTTTACATATGTATACACACATATTAACAATATGTACTTTAAACTTCATTATAAATTAAATTTAAAAAGCGAAAACTGGTAAATATTTTTTTTAAATCGTTCTTAGAACATAAAAAAAATAAAAATTTAAAAAAAAATTTTCTTTTTAAAAAAACAAGATTCGAACCAGAGAACTCACAGTTTCTTTCTTAACACACCCCCTAGACAACTAAACCATGAAGGAACGTTGTTTGAATATCATTAAAATGAAATATGGCCCGTTTAATGTTCACTGTGTTGAGTTGTAATTACTTTTGATGTTTTTGTTCACCACAATAGCAAAGTTGTAAACCATACAACTTATTTCAATTGTGAACCGAAATATGGAAGAGACGGATAACCGGATTTGAACTTCGCTTTTCATAAGGACCCAGAATATATATACTTTATAGGGTGTAGGATCAATATTGTAGAAATTACAAACGGAATGACAAACGTATATATACCCTTTTCCACCTGAGGTAAAGGGTATAAAAAAAATAATTTTTGGGATTTCAGTATTTTGATCATAACTTAGCCATTTTTAAACCGATTTGATAGATTTAAATACCGACGTGCTTAGGAAGAAATTTACCATTTACTTGGGTTATAAAGTTTGGACTCGGGGAAATCTATGGATCCCGAAAGTGGGTATTTATTTTGGTCATAACTTTTTTGTATCTAAACCGATTTTACCGAGTTTTTTATAAAATATGCTCTACTAAATTTCCGATATATTCGTATATAAGTCATATCCATAGGACATATGGCAGCCCTAAAATTTTTATTTATTTTTTGTACGGGAGGTACCACGCCCACTTCTCCAATCACGCCCACATTTTGTAGGATGGTGTGTATTGGCAAGCAACCTAAATGTGTGTACCTAATTTGGAAACTTTGGCTTTTGCCGTTCCCCAGATATACAGCAAAAAGTAATAAAAATAAAACAACCACAAGGGATTTTTGGGAAAAATTAGAGGTAGTCGTGGTTTTTTGCTCATATCTCAGCCATTTGTGGACCGATCTTTCTGAATTTCAATAGCAAACAATTCCGGACCATATGTGACATAAATGTATAATAACCTGGCCACCATCATATATGGGGTCTTCGGAAAATCCATTTCAACGGACAGACGGACAAGGTTAAATCAACTTCGCTTTTCATAAGGACCCAGAATATATATACTTTATAGGGTGTAGGATCAATATTGTAGAAATTACAAACGGAATGACAAACTTATATATACCCTTTTCCACCTGAGGTGAAGGGTATAATAAAACTTTGGTTCTTATACAACAGAAAACAAAAAAAATCATTTTTTGGTCACAAAATCTTGTTTACTGTAAAATCTAGGCATCTCTCGTCTTGATTCAAGTTTCGTCTATGTTAAACCTTCTCTTATTTTTTTTTGCAAAGAGTCATGGATGCTTCTGATACTATTTTCACGAACTTAGAAGTCGATAAAATACAGTAATATTTTTTGTTATATTCAAAATTTAACAAAATTGAAGGTCAAAGCGCGGGCTGTTACACTAAAAATAAATTAATAATATTTTACGGGGGTCTAGTGCAGACAAAAATGCAACATATTTACGCTATTAGAAGTCGATAAGAGAAAAAAGATATTATCGACCCACCCTAATGTATATGAAGTAAAAATATAAAAAATACTTAGCAAAAAAACATTGCAATAAAAGTGAAAACTTGACAAATGGCAACGCTGCCTTTAGTGATGCCACAATAATAATAATAGAACTTATTGCCACTTTTCTAGTGATGACACTAAAATAATCGGAAGATGTTGAATGTAATAAAACGAGATAGCAACATCTTTTAAATATGTTGGTTTTTAGCACAATGTATTTCTTATGGAAAGATGTTAACATCTTCGCGAATTGTGGCAAATTGACGGTAGATGTTAGATGTTGATCAGTGTAAAAAGGCTAAAACAGGTAAACTAGTACTCATATAAAAAAGCTAATTTCAGACTCGCGTTTTCCTCACTAACATTATTTTGATCTAATTTTTTTAATCCAAACAAAAAATAGTGCATTAAAGGGTTACATTTTGTCCAAAATTGAAAATTTGTTTGTTTAGTTTTATTAAAGAAGTACTTTTTTATAAAAAAAATGAGAGAGTGTGTGCGTGATTGTCAGACTATGGAAATTATTTGTGGGGTAGCGGGAGTGATAACAAACATTTAATCGTGAGGTTTTAAACATTTTATGAGCGTGATCGTGAGCCAAAAGCCACTCATACTCAGGGCCTTATATAAAAATATAAGATGATTTCTAAAAACAAACATATCGAGCCTTAAAAATGATGTAACCAACAAAATTTTAGATTTTTGTTTTTTGATGAAAATCGACAATTTTTGATCATTTGCATCATCTCTAAAAATCTCATATCCCTGAGAAGTACCGTTACGAAATAAGAGCAAAAGCAATTTCAAACGAAACCCTAGACTTGAAGCAAAAATATTTTAAAAAAAACCTTCTCCTGTAAAATTGTATTTTTGTTGGTTACAGTATTTATCGGATACAAGAAACTTAAAAAATCCAGGAAAAAAGTTTCTTATAAGCGTTTCTTTCTTATATACAACTATTTTATATAAGAAACTTATTTCTTATATAAGTAGCTATGGCCATAAGACTTTCATATTTTGGTTTTCTGTCTCTTTTTTTGTTACATAGTGTCACATAAAAAAACTTCATATAAAAAAAAACGCTGACAAAAATTTTAAAGTTTTTTTTATATGGACTTTGACGTTTGGTATGACAAAATATTGTCAGGTGAAGACCCCATGTTAACGTTTCTAACTTTTAAATAATTATTGTCTATGTCTTTTGAGTTTTTCACTATTTTAGATAACGTTGAAAGTCCAATATTATATTTTTTTGCAATTTCGCTTCTTTTTATACCGTTTTGTATTTCTTTTAAAATTTTAACTTTTGTTTTTATTGACAAAAACCACAAAGCTTCTCATGAGTACCAGCTCGCTCATCTAAAACTAAAGCTGGAGGTCCATAATACGCGTTTTCGCCTCCACGCAGCGCATGCTTTTAAAACCTTACTTGCGTTCTACGTTTTAAGTTACATGCAACGCTTTTAATGCAGCAGAAGCACAAGTAAAAATAAAATTTAATTTGTCAAAATCAGCTGGTTTGTTCTAACGCTGCTTGTGACGCTTAAGGCATCTACGCTTTTGTGCATGTAACTTACTACATATAACTGCACAGATTCTACTTTTTTGACAGCTGCGTATGCTGCGAAAAAGCGAGTGTGTGGACCTCCAGCTTAAAAGTAAAAAAAAAACTTTGTTCTTGTTGTAAATCTGCCAGTAAACAGAGTTGTCCATGCAAACTACATAAAGTCTGTGTTGCCGTTGGAAGTTTCTTATATAAATTCTTTTTCTATACATTTTGTGATTTTGGTGTTTAAGAAAAATGTTCTTTTATCAGTTTTTTTCTTATAAGCGTTTTTCTTTTATGAAATCTTTTTTGTTAGAAAAATCGCAAAAAAGACATGGTGTTTTTGAAAATGTTTCTTATAAGCGTTTTGTTCTTATATGAAATGTTCTTATATCCGAATAATACTGTACATCATTTTTGCTATAAGGGCTCGATATTTATTATTAATCAATCTAAAATGGAATATCATTTTCGACAATTTTCTTTACATTAAACTCCCGGAAATAGGAAGAATCCCAGCAAATTAGAAACGTAAAATATGCATAAACATAAGGAATTAATAATAAAGCAAACCTTTTTGTAAATTGTAAATAGGAAGCCAAAATAAACCACAATAAAATTTAAACTTTTTCATAGGTAAATACAAATACCTGTACATATTTACATTTACATACATTAATTATGGGTGTATGTAAATATTAACATTCTATATACATTGTATACAATGTACATACATACATATGTATGTTTTTGAATTTCAAAAATTATTGAATTTCATATGGATAAAAACAAAATAAAAACAAGTAAGATTGCTATATTCGGCTGTGCCGAATTTTATATACCCTTCACCATTGTGCGAGCAGAATACAGAGCAACTAGACAAAAACTAAATAATTTTTACATATACATACACACATATTTACAATACTTAAAACTTCATTATAAATTAAATTTAAAAAGCGAAAACTGGTAAATATTTTTTTTAAATCGTTTTTAGAACATAAAAAAAATAAAAAAAAAAAAAAAAAATTCTGTTTAAAAAACCAAGATTCGAACCAGGGAACTCGCAGTTTCTAACTTAACACACCCCCTAGACAACTGAGCCATGAATGAACGTTAATTGAATATCATTAAAATGAAATATGGCCCATTTTCTTTTCACAACTCAGACGGACAACCGGATTTGAACTTCGCTTTTCATAAGGACCCAGAATATATATAATTTGTAAGGTGTAGGATCAATATTGTAGAAATTACAAACGGAATGACAAAGTTATATATACCCTTTTACCTTCGGTGAAGGGTATAATAAAAGTAAATAGAAAAAAATAACAATAAAAACTTGTAATTAATATGGAATTATTAAAAAAAAAAAATATTACAATAAAACATCATTAGGTTTAAAGCCGGTTTAAAAAAAAATTATTACATCAACGAAAATAATTATAAGTATAATAGGGAATACTTTTAAATCAATTATTTAAATTGTTTATTTGTTGACAAAAGAATTTAGTTTTGAAATATTTGACATTTTGAGGAGCAAAACGATTTACAGTACTTTTCGCTTAGTCACATCCTTTAGTTGCAACCATAACGTGGACTATATCGCTAATGTGACTATAAGGCTAATTAACATATATGCCACTTTGCCGCATATAACCGAATTCGAATATAATCAAGTTATGTGAATAAACGAAACAAAAAATTCATATAAATTACACCGACATCAGGCTTATGGTTTTACAACTGAGTTACATACTGTATAAAAAATAGTTTAAATAATAACAATATATTTCATAATTGATACCAACGGCAAAAACTAATGTTTTACGAGTAGAGAGTTGATGACAAAAATTAAATGATTTAATTCATTCATTCTTTTTTGATTCGAAAACTTAAAAGAACTTAGTAAATTTTGCTAATGTGACTATAACGCCATTAATTTGCTTTACTTATCCTTTTGATGGATGGCATATATGGCAAATGTGCTTATATCGCTAAATGGACTATAACGTTAATACTTTATATTAAATTAACTTACAGCGGCAAAATAAACAGATAAAATGGACTATATCGCTAATGTGACTATAAGCGTTGTGACTATAAACGAAAAGTACTGTATTTGTAATTATAACTAATTATTTTACTGGCTGACTGTTTGTTTAAAACTTAAATTCTTTTGCATTTTATTTTTTGTTCTGTAGGTTATAAAATAGCTTAAAAGGTTTGAATAACGTGAAAACGAATATTTTGTAAAGGGTCTTTCATTAAGCGATTTTTAAGATGCAGAAGGTATCATCGAAGTATTTTATTCGTTTGAAGCCATTAGGCAATTTATCATAGTGCAAATGTTGACCGTAGCTTCGCTTCTTGGCGCGTTGAATTGGTTTTGTGGCTTATATGCAAAGACATGCGACTTAAGAAAACCCTACGAGAAAAAGTCTAACGAAGTCAAATCGCACGATCTTAGAGCCCAGTTCACATCACCTGCACATGTGATGAACATGCCCTCTAATCACGCGTTAAGAATGTCCAATGTGGCATGAGCTGTATGGCACGTTGAGCCGCCCTGTTGAAAACGTGTGCAGTAGTGTGCATATCAACTAATTAAAGCCAAAAGAAGTTGGTAATGATCGATTTATGGCGTTCGCCGATGACGGTGATGGCCTGTCCAACGTCGTTCTTACAGAAATATGAGTCAATGACAGCTAATTATTGTTTTGAACTACCGACCTTTTAATAAAATTTTTTGTAAAATTTGGGGTATATACAGGTATATTTTGAATACCCCCTTTTTGAATCCAAAACCTGTTTCACGAAATTTAAAATGGTTTCTAAGATATTAAGCATATGTTTGCTCCATATCAACTATTTTAAAGTTTTTTAATTTTTGTTTGGCTCTACACGCCACTGTTTGGTGATTGCAGCAAGTTCCTTATACAAAACGTACAAAATAAATTTTACTCTTGCTTTGCTTCATTACAGTTTGAAAAAAAAGGAGTTAAAGCAAAATAAAATTGCAACAACTTAATACACATCAGTAAGCATACATATGCAGCGCAAAAGCTACTTTTGAAAAATATATTTAGAAAAGTGGCGTATACGGCTCAAAATAATACTAATGGCTTCTAACTTCATTTTTGAAAGTTATCAAACATTTACCTTTTTCTTCAGAACATACGCAAGACGACTTCATGACTTTTTGGCATATGCGTCAAGCCAATAACGAGGTGACGAGATGTAGATTAATCAATACCACCGCTATTAATCAAAATTCGGAAGACCCTTAATTAGTTTTTTTTAGACTGATTTATTGACATTTACAAAATACAGCAAACTTTTTTAAGCGATTTTCGAACCTAAAATTCTACGAAACTAACTTTCTTAATCTTGCCTGCTATCCGCCGGTATGCGAATATATGCAAGTTTTTGAAATTATGAATATCTTAATACTCCATTGGTCATTGAAGATTTTGAAAAGGTATTACCGGCTCTTTATGTTCAAATATCAGTTTAAACCTTCGTTATTTAGTATCTCGATAATCGGCAATTCTCTTCAGTCACATTTGAATCATTTAAAAAAAAAATCATGGAATTTTTGAATGATTCTCAAAGTAAAGAACTTGAAAAAAGGCATCGATTTTAAATATCTTTTAAAGCTGGGTTTTTGAGATCTCAGTTAAACTAGGTTTAGTTAGTCTTAAAACAGATTTGTGCCGCCCTTACCAAGTTTGTATATGTTGCACTTTAATGAAACAATAAAAAACAAATCACATTTCGCCGGAAAAATCCGAGTTTCAGACTAAGTTAAACTAAGTTTTACCTTAATCCACATCTCGAAATCCCGGTCTTAATAAACAGTTTTCCTTAAAACTAATCTCAATTTCGAAGACTAAACTTGTGCTTTCTTATCACTGCAATACCAACTTCATCTTTAACAAGACAACTAGAGTATAATTCAACTAACTTTCAAGGCAAATAGATAGTAACGAGTTTAGTGGGAGCGATTTGTATGCTGATTTAAAAAATTCGGTCCTGTAATTATACATACAGGGTGGCGCAGATAGAGCTATAAGATTTAAATGGCTTATTACTTTTTTTATTTATGCGATTATTATTATTGGGGAATATTTTTAAATTATCCTGGAAAAATATTATCCTGTAAGTGATGTCCATTTTCTGTATTCTCTCAGAAAGTCTGAATTTTTTAGTGAGAGGGAAAGAGAACTTGATATTAACTTAGACTTTCTAAAAGAAAACTTTCATAGTGTGTACCCAGACTTAGAAATCGGATCTTAAATATTTCTAAAATCAATAAAATTTAAGAGTTTCATACAGGTACTAAGCTGCGTCTTTTCTCCTCAAATGTTCGCTCTACCCTGATACCGAACTTAGTTTCCAATAGCGACCTGTGGCAAAGAACAGGCGAAAACCCAATCCGTATAGAAATTGCAAAAAGGAGATGGAGCTGGATTGGCCATATCCTAAGAAGACCTCATGATCATATATCGGAGATGGCAATTGACTGGAATCCCCAAGGCAGCAGGAGATGAGGTAGACCCGCTAACACCTGGAGAAGGCTACTAGAATCCGAGATAAGCAAGAGAGGAAAAACCTGGTCTCAAGTCAGACTAATGCCACAGGATAGATCCGGATGAAAGGATTTCGTTACGGCCCTTTGTTCCAACTTGGAACAATAGGAATCAATATATTTTTCGGCAGAATACAATGCGCAAAATTTGGGTTTTTAACTTCTAAACCTATATTGGTAAAATCCGGTGTTCCGCAAGGTAGTAACCTTGGCCCTCTTTTGTTCCTGCTCTTTATCAACGACATGACTGATATTATTAAACATTCACATATACTAATGTTCGCAGAATATGTAAAAATTTTTTTAAACTTCACGAAATCTTTAGACCATATTTATTTATACCTTTTTTAATTGGTGTAAACATAACCTAATGGATTTAAACCTAATGAAATGTAAACATATGCGCTTTTCTAGAAAACGTAGTATTTTAAATAACTATAAACTCGGTGACTATAAAATCGAGTAGTTGACACAATTATGGATCTTGGCATCTTACTGGATGTAAAATTGGATTTTATTCAACACATAACAATGACTGTCAACAGGGCTCGTTGTACTCTGGCTTTCATTAAACGTTGGGCGAAAGAATTCAATGATCCTTTCGTCACTAAACAACTTTACACATCTCTCGTTAGACCAATCTTGAAATACGGTTCGATTGTATGGGATCCACATTATATGGTTCATAGTGATCATATTGAATCCATTCAAAAACAATTCTTGCTTTTTTGCCTGAGAGATACATATCGAGGATATGATAATCTCCCCTCATATTCTACAAGATTATCTTTAATACGTTTGCCAACACTGAAAAGTCGCAGAGTTATGCTAAATGTCTCATTTGTAATTAACTTAATAAATGGAAAAGTATGCTCGATTTTTTTATTAAGTAGTTTATCATTTAACATTCCACGACGTACGGTACGGTACTTTAATCCCTTATTTATAAAAACTTTCCGAACTAACTATGCTATGGCAGACCCATTTAGAAAACTGTGTTGTTGCTTCAATGAAATGTTTTTTGAATTTATTGATTTTTCTGTGGATTTAAATATTGTTAAACGTAATATTATACTTAAGTTTGTATTTGTATTAGGCTGTAAGGATTTATCCAAAGACCTAATTATATATATTAAATAAATAAATAATTGGTGTTGAACCTCTCAAGTTCAAAATTAACGAGTCTCTAGTAATAATAACCAATTTTATACAAACATAAAAAATATTTCCAAACAATGTAATATTTTTAAATGCTTCATTAATACAAATATTTTAACCTTAACCTTTTTGCTTTTTTTTTGTTTTTTTTTTTTTGGAAATCGAAAACACGTCTCTTGCTAAGAACACTCCCTTTGTTTCCTTTAGTGGATTACATTCGAACGAATATGATGTCAAAATCACAATGACATAATTTCTGTATACGCTGTTCTATATATTTTTTTTTTTTGTAACGATGTGCACTTTTTTAAGTTAAATACACTTTTAAAACAGTTTTGTGTTCATGGATGTTTCTACTAAAAAAAAATGTTTTTAATATTTTTTTTTTTTTTGTTTGCAAAAGTTGATGTCAGCGGGATGAAAGTAAAAAAAGAGTGAAAGTGTTTTTTTTTTTTTTTGAACACAATGAGTATTTTGTTTCTGGGTGGTTGCGGGCGATGAAGACATTGCAGTGCTGCTAAGACGCAAATCACATCATATAACGGATTTCATTTTGAAAATCATATTTTGAGGTAAACTTAATCAACCTTAACCTTCCCAGGAGGGTATGGAAATGTTAATTATTTACTTAATATTGTTACAATTATAATAAGCTATTAAATAATAGAAATTGAGTAAATGAATGATGATACCTTTTTTTAATTTTAAACTTGAAAACATTTAATTAGAATATTTTGAATAACCAGCACAAGAACAAGTTCTGCTTTGCATGCAAAGTCTTCTTGAAAGCACTTCGAGAACGAGTTTATTTATTTAATTTATTTTTAACTTAATTTGATAGTTCAAGAGCTAGTTTCTTTTTCAATTTTATTTTAACAAATAAATTTGTTTTAAAGCGGGTATTTTTTTTTTTATAAAACAATTGTACACCATTCCTACTTAACTTTTCAGAGTTGAATTTTTTTATTTTTTTATATTTTCAAAGAAGTGTCTAGTTTTTATGTACATCTAGCTTTTAAAGATTTAAAGAAAAAGATTTCTCCCATAAAAATTTACAGAAATCGTATGTATCGTATTATCGCTTTTTAACTGTCGAAAAGGAGCATATTTTTTCCTTAGCGCTTTTTTTTAAAAAGAGCGCTAAATTATCGCTTTTATTGATAGTATGTACTTTTGTACATACTATACAAGGAAAGAAGTTTATTTGGCCATTTTCTCAATGTATCGATAAACTGGCTGTTACTTAATGTCAACAAAAATTTATTAGAGCGATAAACTGTCCGTTAACGATTTTGGGTTTCTCAATATACCGACAAAAAACATTGTTTTCAGCTGGCAACACCTCTCAAAATACATGTTAAAGCTGAGAGTCAGCTGATTGAATTTATCTGTACGGCAAATAAAAGGAAAATAACTAATTGGCAGAGTGCTGGTTAGCTTTGCGACAGAATAGAAGCAAATTAGACATTGAGAAAACTAAATTTCTTTAATGTGCAGTTTTTCGTTGGGAAAAGAGATAATCGTGTAATGAGAAAACGGCCATCAAAAAGATCAAAATCGCACAAATCGCTCTCAAGTTATGATCAAATGTGTGTAGCATCAATGCCTTATTTCCAGTGATGCCAACTTAGTGCTTTTGGCACTATCTATGGTGCTTTTTGATGCCTCAAAACGCCAAAATTCTATCCATAGTGCCAAACAAAGAAAAATCACTAACTTGGTGCTTTTTCAATTTTTCCATTTTCTTCCATTTTGTAAAACTACGATTATATAGAGGATGATTAAGATGAGCTTTGCTATTTGGGGTACAATTTTGCGAAGGCCTGTAAAGATTTTAAGATTTCAAATGATAAAAAAGGGATTCGTTTTACCAAAAACTTTATTTACGAGGTTAGAGCTAGGCTTTCTAGCAATTTGGAAATTTTACGAAACGTAGCACTTTTTAGCATTGAAAACATATTTAGTAATCGTAATAAAAATAATGTATTTTGGTAAACATTTTTTGAAAGATGTAGATGCTGTTTCAAAAAAAGAAAATGGCTTAGAAAATATTAGGAATTGTTTAAAAACATGCAGTCGAAAACCGTACAAAAAAATGACTTCAAAGACTTTAAAAACAAAACAAAAACCGTAGTTGGTATTGGCAAAGTGTTAAATAAATTAAAAACAGCTGACAGTAATTGCTTTTATAACGAACGTTGTGTAACCTGCCATTTTTATGCGCTTTTGTATTACTTTAAAACCGTTTTATGGCCAATTTAAACTCAGCTGATGATAATCCAAATGATTTGGATGATATTATTTTTATTGAAGATTAAAAAATTTTTATATACAAATGTAAATATATTTATGATTTAATCTTAAATGAAAATGGTCCACATCAACGCCGTCGACTTTGTTTTAAATTTTGGAGTTATATAATATTCGGCACAGCGGAATGCAACTTGTTTTGTGTTTAATTAAATTTTAAAAATGGCTTAGTGCTTTTTTACGCTTTTTTGTTCGAAATAGTGCTTTTTAGTGCTTTTTTTAAATTTTAAAGTGCTTTTTGCTCTCAAAAAGTTGGCATCACTGCTTATTTCTGTCGAAATATTAGCCTAGCCCACACTGAGAAAATTAAAAGCTTTAAAGTCGAAGAAAAAACGTCTTTGTAAAATTGTAACGAAAATATCTTTGTTAGAAGGAAAAAATCCTTGCATCAATGATTTATTCTTTAAACAAGCAAATGGTGCGTCTTCAACACAAACGACTAAAATTCTTTGAAGCTTAATCAAAGAAATTATCTTTTCCGTAAAGTTAAAATATTTGCTACAACGATTAATGTCTTTACTAAAAAGGGATTGAAAAACGTATTTAAAATTAAAGACTCTTCTTTGTTTTTTTAAAGCTAAGCATCCTTGCTACAAAGACAAAGTCTGTAACTTTAAAGAATTTTGTCTTCAATGCTCAATTGTGCATGTGCGCCTTGTCTTTGTCTTTTTTTTTCTTTTTCGTTGAATTTAATTGCGTTTATTTCTAGCCGGGTAGGCTAGCTAGTAGTGAGCTAGTCTATCAACCCCGGGGTTGCAGGTTCGATTCCCGTCAGAGACTCTGGTTTCTTTCCTGCAGACAAGCGTAAAGCATAGATTAGATTAGCATAGGGAATTAAAAAAAAATAAAAAAAATAAATAAAAAAATACGTCTTTGTAACAATGAAAATTGTACTTAAAATTAAAAATTCAAGTCTTAAGACTAACGAATGAAAGTCTTTGTGCCAAAATACTTTTTCCTTAATTTAAGGACTTTTTTCATGTGTTTCCAAAGACGTACATCCTTGCCACAAGATTTTAAATCTTTGATTTTAAGTATATATTTCATGGGAATCTAAAGATCTTTGCGCCTTTCCGGTAAAGATGTTTTGTCTTTGGGCACAATCTGACCAATAAAAGTCTTTGCAACAAAGTGTATTTTCTTTGATTTTACGATTTAATTTTCTCAGTGCATAAACAAACTAGACATGATAGAAAAAACTGAAAACGAAATTGAATTTAGCGCTGTTATATGTTTGTATTTCATATATTTTTATTTAAAACTATTTTTTTGACGGCAAGTGTACTTAATAAAACTTGGTTCTTAAACATTTCATTAAGTTTTTTATTTAGCGCTTTTTGATTGGGGGCACGGCGCTTTTTGATTAGAAATAGTTCACAACCCTGCTTGAGCAACCAAAATTCAACTGTAAATATGAAGAGAAAGGGATATCTAAATATGTATATTCCAGCCACACGCAATTTGTAAACCAAACTTATCAAAAAGAGAAAAAGTACCAAAACCACCAATTTTTTCCGTTTTTACATCATAAAAAGTACCCTATATTTTAATCTGACCCATATGCTATCTTTATACCAAATTTTTCGGCATGAGCAAAAGTACCAAGAGTACCAGCATTTATTCATTTAAGGCCTCCGGAAAGAAAACTACATGTATGTTAAAGAAGGCTGTAATCTGTATGTTTATCAAATTTATCGAAAATAGAACCATATTCAATCTGCATACCAAATTCATCAAAAAGAGAAAAAGTACCAAGGTACCAATTATTTTTTCCCGACTTAGCTCTCAAAAAGTACCCTATATTTGAATCTGTTCTATCCGTCTTTCTAATTTCATTCAAATCAGATAAATTAGTCCATAAGTAACCAACTATCCTAAATAGCACTATTTAAGATATGCAGGCCTGTCACAGTAATCAATTCCGATCGAAAGTGGTAGGGATTTCGTATCTTTCTTCACATAAAACGAAATCAATTTGATGAATTTATTTCTGTGACAGGCCGAATAAGTGTTTTAGAACTTCAAATAAAGGATGGATTTAGTTCATATTATATATCAAACCTTGTTTGAAAAATACAGTCCCAAAAAGAAAATAGATCCAAGGACCATAGTTAATGAACAGAAAGTAGTTTTGAACCAATGAAATTCTACTTTTGGTAAGTTAAACCACCAAGTTGTTTAAATTGTTTCTCCAAGAATAATTTAAATTCAAACTATTTAAATTTTTGGGATTTGGGTGTAAGCGCAATTTAGTAAAAGAGAGAAAAAATTTTAACTAAAATACAAGATTAATTGCTTGGTGGCGTAACGTGACACTTCTGAGGAAGTGCCCAATGATGGTGACTAGGTGACCCAGAAATAATGGTGACTAGGTTGTTATTTTTATATGTCAAATATTCACCGTTTAATTTTGCTATCCAGCCAGATCAGTTTTACCCTTAAACCCCTTGTTATTGTTTTTTTATTTGTTTTTTTTGTATACCTGGTGAAAGGCAAGAGTCAAAGTTTCCAAATTAGGTACAAGCATCTTGGTTAACAAAACACAACCTTAACCTAAGAAAAGTGAAAAGAAAAGATTAGAAAAATTGGGCGTGGCACTTCCTAAACAAACACATTTTAACTTTCTTTATAACTGGAGAACGGAAAGAGGCAAATTTGCCAAAAAGGTACACGCATCTTGGTTATGGATACACAGCATCCAACTAAATGTGGGTGAGATTGGAGAAGTGGGCGGTGCACAAAAACGGTTTATTTATATCTAAAGAACGGTATATATATATATAACTTTCTGTTCTAATCGCACCATGGTGAAGTGTATATAAGATTCGGCATATCCGAATATAGCACTCTTACTTGTTTTTCTTAACTTTGTTTTGCACAGTGTTTAATAATCGATATCCAACGGTTAAGCCAACTTTAATTATTGTATAATTAGCAGAACGAAGAGAAATCTCCGAGTTTCTTTAACTGGCTCATGCATTTTACTTATATTTTCCAATTTATTGTCAAAAGATGATATACATACTTTGTTAAATCCACCTCACCGAACGTATTTCCAATTTGTGTTAATGGGATTAAAATTATCTTGATATTTAATTGACTTATTCAAGTTGTTGATAACTAACACTGGTCTACAAATTTGGAAAAAAAATTGATTGCAGAAACGAAGTATGTTTTTTAACTAATCTGGGTGCGCTGAATTCGAAGCTGGCTGGAAAATTGGGCTATCTCTTCTTGTTAATTTTTTATCGCATGCTGGCAATACTGTAAGAGTCAATACTAGGTCTGTCTGCGTACACATATTTTGCGCAAAATGTTGCAAAATCTTGCAAAATGTTGTCTGCGTACTCCAAATCTCTTGCAGCGAGAGAGCCAAAAAGAGAATTTTTTGACAGTTGGAAGTTAGAGAACTTGCAAAATGTTACTGGAGAAATTTCAGCTTGCAAGATTTTGCAAATAGCTTGAACAGCTGTTTGAATGAAATAGTTTTTGTAAAATGAAAATAAAAATAAAAATTGAAATTTAACAAAGGCAGAGGTAAGTAGTTAGAATTGTACTTCATGCTAGAAACGTCCAAATATACAGTGCGACCGTGGCGTAAGTGGAGTGGAGATGGCAGAACCGATAGAACCAGCAGAACTTTGTGGGACAAACTTTGCAATTGAAGAGGCGTGTATTTGGAATTGTGTTCCTGGCGAGCACTTCACATCCAAATTATTTTTCTCCGTTGTCAAGCTGTTGGAGGGCACTGTATTGGGCATTTCATTCTTTTTTTCCATTGTAAGCCGGCACTATGTTGGGCAATGTAAGCAAAAGAAGTTTTATAAAAAACCCGACAAATAAAACTAAAAACTAAGAAGAAATTGAATTTACCAAACTAATAACAGTGTAATAAACAAGTTTTTTAATTTACAACACTTTTTAAGCTTCACTTTAATTAATAATTTTTTAATTTACCTCGAGAATTCAATTTTGCGTACTCATATGTATGCTAAAATTATTTTGCTTTGTTATTTCAATTGTTTACACACCGATCAGCTGTTTTCTTGCAAAATTTCACTGGATACTGTCTGCGTACTTTTTGAGATTTTTTCAGCCGATAGAGTAATATTGGTCTTACTCTCCCAAAAAAATTTACTGAGTATTTGCTACTGGAAAAGTACCCAGACAGACCTACTGACACTACAATTTCACAATTATTTATTTGACAGAAGCCCACATTCATTCTAAATCTTCACAATAGTAACGTTTAAGCATGCCAGGGAGATCGTGTGTTACTGTTTCAAGCTATTTTTGTTTTGTGTGTGGTGAATATTTGGTTGGAAAAAAAATTATGTATGGATATGCAATATCAGAATCATTAAAATATGCATATTTACATTATTTTGGTTTTGCATTCAGAAACTTGGACAAAACGTGGACACCGACAATGTTTTGCATATTCTTCATTCGCTTTTAGATTTTTTCCAATAAAAAAAACTAGGTGCAGTGAGCTCGAGCAGGGGAACGTGCTCACCAAGATTTAATGAAAATTCACAAGGGTTTTGAGACAAGAGCATGTTGGGAGGCCATTGCTGGACTCTAATACGTCATTCACTTTTGAAAATTCATTGATTTTAAAATAAACTAGTAATTTTTTATTTAAGAAACGAATAAAAACATTTTTTGACGTGATAAAGAAAAACCAATTACAGATTCGAACTCAGCCCACCCAATAAGCCTTGGAAAAATATTTGATTGCTCTTGTCCAAAACCTTGTTGGCTAGTGTAATTAGACAATTTATTTATTTATTTGTTTGTTGTTTTCCTTTACTAAGTCTGAGTTCATACGGCTCATGTTTTATTGACAAGATTCTTCCTTTTTCTTCTTTGAACATGAATTGGCGTTCAAATGATTCATGTCATGTTGACGACATGTTTTTTATTTTGTTTTATTTGATATTTAAAAGAAAAACAAAATTAAACAACGAATGAAAAAGCAAAACGTAAAGACAGTACATGCATCTGTGTACTTGTTTCTTTTCCCCTCGTCCCTCTCGCCTATAACGTAGCAATCATGTCAATAAGACAAAAGCCGTATGAACACAGACTAAGAGAAGATTTTGCTTTAAAGGCAAAGGTTTTTTTAATAAAAAAATTTATATTTTTGTTTCTTTAATCCAAATTTTTAATATTTTTAATTAGGCTTAAGTTCATGAAATTTAATTTTTCATTAAATTAAAATTAATTAAAAATATTAAAAATTTGGATTAAAAAACCGTAAATAGTTCAACAAAATAACCACAATACTAATTTTTGTTTCATTTTATGAATTTTTTGTATTTTTTTTTTTTTTAACGTATTAAAGAAATATTCTCTTGAATTTAGCGAATACGAATACAAATGTCCTGAAATAGGCGAATATTCAGCGATAAGAAGGCAAATATTCGACATATCACACTTCACTATTATGTTCTAACTGTACAATCATTCTTAAGAATTTTGAAAAGCAATTGTAACTGGAGTAAAAACAATGTAAAACAATATTTAATACATATTCCAAAAATACCTATTCAGTATTATTTTATAATTAATGTTGAACGATAAGCTAATTAAACAACTGACATTGTATGAATTTTTATTATTATCACAGTCATGATCGGTTATATTTAGTAAAATAAATAAATTTTATATAAAAAATAATTCAAAACTTAATTAACAAGATTTTATACAAGATTTAAAAATATGTACACACATACATACTTTTCATCTACTAATAAAGCCTACGGTTAAATGGTTAACAAAAAAAGTTGCAACAACTGTTTAACACAAACGAAATTTAACTTCTGGTTTAAAAACCCAACTGACCACCAAAAACTAAAATATCGAAAAACGGTTTTTTTTTTATACCCTTCACTACAGGTGGAATGGGCAGATATAAGTTTGCCATTCCGTTTGCCATGTTTGACGAAAAAATGCGTGACCACTTAATTGATCTACTATTAACTTTCGTTTTTAAAATTTTGGTTTAAAGAATATATAAATAATAACATGTTAAATGATGTTTGATTTAGCAAACGTTAAGCACAAAATCAAACAAATGTTTATTAACAACTAGCTGGTCGCCCCGGCTTTGCTCGGTAGCTGATTACTAATGCTCGATGGAGCCGTTTTCTGATTTTAGGTAAATCGAAAAAAGTGGGTGTACACTGAAAAAATTTTCTTCACAGACCCATTGAAATTTACATTAAAATTCAACCTATGTAACCTTTCATTGGATTAATGAAATGTTTCATAAAATCAATGAAAATTTTGCATTAGTTTAATGACAAACGTTTATTTTATCCATTTTTCCAATGAGGATTCATAAAATCAATGAAAATTTTGTCATTGATTTTATTAATCCTTCATTAATCCAATGAAAGGTTACATAGGTTGAATTTTAATGTAAATTTCATTGGATCTGTGAAAAAAATTTTTTCAGTGTAAAAGTCGGCGGGGCAATATTTTCTTGACGTAAAAACCTAAGTTGGAGCATGGCGATTATTTTGAAGAAAAAATCGTCCAAATCGGTCAAATAAATAGAAAAAGTTGGCGTAAAAGTAGGCTTGGTAAAGTTTTCTTTCGATGAAAACTTAAAATGGATTAATACGAACATTTGAAAAAAAAATTAGTCAAATCGATGGAACAGTTTTCGGATTTTAGGTAAATCGAAAAAGTGGGCGTAAAAGTGGGCGGTGCAAAATTTTCTAAGTTGGACCATGGCGATCATTTTAAAGAAAAAATCGTCCAATTTGGTCAAGCCGTTCTCAAGTTATGCGATCAGCAACAGACAACATTTCATTTTTATTATATAGAAGAAGATAAAAAAATGTTTACTTATGGGGTTTCAAATGTTTCGGTCCTCGTGTATGTTAAAATGGGTTTTCCGAAGTCCCCAGAAATAGAATGGCTGCGACGTGTGCAAAAAACCACGACTGCCTCTAATTTGACCAATCAATCCTTTGTTGTTGTTTTTTTTTTATATATGTCTTGCGAACGCCAAGAGCCAAAGGTTCCAAGTTAGGAGAGAGCGTCGCCGTTATCAATATGCAACATCCGACAAATTGTGGGCGGGAGTGGAGAAGTGGGCGTGGCACAAAATACATTTCCTAAAAACGGTAGGAGAAAATTTGTTCAGTTTCGGTACACATTGCTGGGTTATCAATACACCACCTCGTTAAAAAAAAGGACGGGATTGGAGAAGTGGGAGTGGCACCTCCCGTTCAAAGACATTTAAGATTTCTTTAGGTCTGGAGAACGGCAGGAAACAAAAATTTTTAATTAGGTACAAGCATCTTGGTTATCAATGCACAACATCCAACAAAATGTGGGCGGGGTTGGAGAAATGGGCGTGACACAAAATCCGTGATAAAGTGGGTGTTATAGGATAAGTGGGCATGGCATACAAACGCAAAATAGATCAGTAAACGTTACCAAATTTAGTATCAATCAGCCTTATTCCGGTTGTCGTTGTCGTAATCGATCAAGTCGTTTTTTGTAAGTGATTAAAGTAACACACAACCAATGTACTTTAATCTCTTACAAAAATCAACTTGATCGATTATGACAACGCCAACCGGAATAAGGCTGAATAGCTTTGAAACCACTAAAAGAAAAAAAGTGGGCGGGCTGGAGAAATGGACGCGGCAACAAAAATTTATGTTTGTATATCTGGAGATAAGTCGCGGAATAGCAAATATGTCGCAGAATCCCGATAATTCGTAATCGCAAGGGACCGGCCATTTCTTACGAATTATATGGGTTTTCGATTTAGCGGGGTTTCGATTTCACGGGGTTAAAATAAAATAAATACGAATTAACGGGGTTTTTCAATTTATTTAATTAAAAGATAAAAAAATAAGTATACAAATTATGCAAAATCATTCGTTCCATGTTTCTGTTGTTGTTATTACGAATTATAAGTGGTAGTTAGCACACAATTACGATTCATAAGAGGTAAAGAAGATTTTATTTGCAAAAAAAAAAATACGAATTAGCTAGAGGACCAAAATGGGATGGAAATTTTACGAATTAACGAGATTTTTTCAAGGGACCGACAGTTTATTACGAATTATCGGGAATTACGATTTATCGGTGAAAGGTATATAAGATTCGGCATAGCCGAATTTTTTAACTTCACGTAAACAAGTCTAAAATTAATGGCTTTGTAACAATTGCTTGATGTAAATTGTGAATTTGTTTGTATCTTTATACGAGCAGTAGTGCGTATAAATTAAACTTTGGTTTTGTTTAAAATAATCGTACATTTTGTTAATCATCATTGTATTAAAAAATATAAATTTTATAGGTTTTTTTCCTTGTGTATGCGTAAAATTTATAATTTTTTTTTTTCGTTTAAACTTTATCAGCCTTAGGCTGGACAATTATTTCAAAAAGATTTATTTTTAAAATTGGTAGTCATACAATGAAAATTATTAATAAAAAAATCAATTAATGAAAAATGGCTTTTGTTGTTTTTTTTCCATACATACACACAAAGTTTTGTTGTAAAGGAAGTGTATCTTTTGATTGAGTGCGTGTAGGTTCTTTAAGGATGTACTTAAAAAGTGTTTTAATTATTTTTAAGTTTAAAATAAGTTAAAATCAATAAGTGAATAAATGAAGAATTTGTTGCTGAGTAGTGAACTGACATAATACTGTTCACATGTTACAAAATGTACTTCTTGTTTTCATATCACTGTTCATTTGGAAAAAATTTAACAAAAATTAATTTCTTATTTTTGTTTGTCTTTCAAAGTTTCGAAAGCGCTTTTTAGCAAAAGAGAGCCCAATAAAAAATGGAGCTTACAACGAAGCAGGTTTGTAAGGGAGAAACGTAAAAGTTTCGCTTACCATATCGCTTATGGAAGACATGAATTTTATATGGCGAGTTTCCACTTTGAAGCAATACATTTTTGACACAGAAAGCGCTTTATTCGGCACACATACAATTGGTGAATGTAACAATCAGCTTTACACACTGAATTTTATGTTGATACCGTTATTCTTTAATGTTCTCCCTTACAAACCTGCTTCGTAAATTTGGAATTTTTTAATATTAATTTCAAAAGAAAATGTAATGCATTTACGACGGCATTGTGGGTAAGTGAAGCGTATTTCGAAAAATTTACGGCGTTACGTCCTACGTTCATACGACTTAATTGTGTTCCTAGCATTACGTTTTAAGAACTAGAGTTTGAAAATGATAAAAAAATTTATATTTTAACAAATTATTAAGAAACCTTTAAATAAAACAATGCCTAAACGTGATAATTCTAGTGTATGTATTCGTTTAAGTTATTTATTATTATTTTTTTAACACTCAACTGATAAGATTTCTTTCTTATTTGGAAAAAAATGTTCGTATAATTTGGCATAATATCGGCATACACGGTGCTTTAATTTATTTGTAGCATTTAGCCATTGAGGCGTTGTAGAAAAGAACAATTCTGCGATTTTCTGGAATAACAACGTATGTCCACATTTGTTGCTCATGTTTATAAACAATATTATTTTTCTAGTACTTTTAAGCACTAACAAGGTATGTCGACAACTAATTCATATTCCACTTTAAAGCGCATAAAGTATTAAATGTATACTCTAGTAAGCTAATTTCGAATTAAACAAAAATTGGGTCTAAATTGGAATTCAAAATGATCGCTTACGGGTTTGAAGTGTGTTACGTATGTAAGGAAATGTGCATAACTCTTAAACTGATGCAGATCCCATTCTAAAACTTTTACAGTATAATGAAAACACTATAGTCTTAATTTGCTATAAAAATAATGAATGGACACCAATTCAAACTTTTTAGACGAATTTAAAAACGAAATTTCTACAAAAAGGGATAGAAGCCAAGAAACCTAGACAATTTTATCATTGAAATAAAATAGATGTGATCGCAAATACTCACAAAGGGGATTTTTAAGAGGCTATAAGTAGGGTGCCTCAAAATATAAAAAAAAGCCCATGGATGTGGCTAGATATCTGATTGTAAAATATGTTTAAGTTGTGTATTTTAAGAATAAGTTTTTTATTACGGCTAATGTGTCAGTCCATATTTCATTCCGTATACTTTAGAGAAACTACCAAAATCGGTTTATAAATGGCCGAGTTATAGATTTTTTACCCCCAAAATAATAGTTTTGGCACAATAGCGCCTATACCATTTGAACTAATAGGACCAAATTTGCGCCCGATATTTCGTAAATATAAAGAGTATTTAATATTGAAATTGGGTTAAGTCGGTAAATTATTTCACCTGGCCCCTTCCTAAATTTAGTGTTTTAAGTACATATATGACCAGTTGTGGTCATCAAAGAAACCCACATGTTTAAAACGAAGAATCTTGAAGCTTTAACATTCCCTGAAGGAAACCTAGGTGCAAGTGTCTCCAAGTCACCAGTTTTGTCGACTTTATTGGTGACATTGTCAACGAAGTGTCTACGCTACATTACATTTGCTACTTTATTTGGCTTAAATACGAAAAAGATTTTATCAATAACATGAGAAGTACAATTCCCATAAAAGTTAAAGAAATAAAAAAAAGATTGTTATGATTTCGTATTCTTACAAAAAGTGTAGACTACTTTTACTAAAATGTACTAGCGATTCTCTGGTCCCAATGTCTACTTATGTTCCCAAAGGAACAACCTAGTCAGTAGTACCAAAGTCAGTGGTAGATTTCCAATGACACGCACATGTTAAATGTCTATTGTAAATAACATTGCCTGGGGTATAATAAGTCACTAGTACTGGTGACTGTGTCAACAGTGAATCAGTACAGATTCACTACTGACATTTCTTGCAGGGTTTCTAAAAACTACATTTGCGTGTGTTCTATAAACTGCATTTGTGTGTATCGTCCACAAAAATCGACTTGAACTTTTGTTTTTTGATTAACAACGAAATTGTTAACACAAGAGTGTTATTTACCGGTACCTCTCTCTAGAAATGTATACAATTATTTTATACAATACATATAAAGTTATTTCTTTCAAAATATTTTGCTATGATATCATCTCAACTGAATAAACAAATATAATAGAACTACAAAAACAAGCATATTGTCACCTAAAACGCAAAAGGCCCTAACTAATAAAAAAATTTAAATCGACTTTTTCCTAAAACCACAAAAGAAAAAACGGCCCTTATCTACAAAAGATTATATGGGTAATTCCAAAGTGTTGAACGTGACAGTCGTACGCATCAAAAATGCAATAACATTTTAAACAACAAATATTATTACGTTCTCTTACACAGCGTTTACATTTACCAGTACTGGCAAGACAGTAAGCATATACATATTAGTTGGCAAAACAATGCAAAAACAAAATAGCTGTAAAAGTGTTTATGTATTAGTGAAAAAGTTTGAATGAATTGCTACTGTCTTGCCAGTACTGGCAAATGTAAACGCTATGTTAACCCTTATATTATAGCACTAAGAAAGCATTGTTTTCTATGCTAAAGTTTATGGAGGGCACGATTCTAAGTCAAAGATAATGGCAAAAGTAGCGGTTTGAACGTGAAAAAATAGAAGTAGTTTTTGTGGCCATGTATAAAAAGGCGTAATTCAGCGAAACCTGGCACAATTTTTTAGTCAAACTACTTTCAGAATTTTACGTAGCAATGTAACATTAAAATGTCTTGGTTTGATTCCAAAATCTTCTGTATTTTCTTTTTTTTTAAGCCAAAATCTGGGTCGATACGTGACATTTCGAACGTGAAATTTTTTCTATAATAATTTAACTGAATAACGATTAAAAAAAAATAAAAATGTACCGCTAATCCGAAAAACATATTTCCTTTGAACTCTTCCTTAGATAACAGAACATGTAAGAAAATTTTTTTGGAATAATTTTTATCAAATATCACCTCTTTTAAGGAAGATAATATTAAAGAAAACATACAATAAAACATTCTCACAAATAAAAAATTACGTTTGCAGAACTTTGCAGTCTGATTGTTCATCTAAGTGAACAAATTTATGGGTAAATTTATAAAATTAGTAAAACCTAAATATTTCTCTATAACAATATCGTAAAATAATCAGCTTTTAATAATTTTTAAATTTTTGGTCACGGTGTACCTTTTAACGGAAATGCCCATATGGTAAACGCTAAAGGTAGAAGTACATAACACGCGTTAGTGCGCGCGCATTCTGTCGCCTTCTGTCAAAAAAAGTAAAACTAGTGTATTTTCATAGAACAAGCTACATGCAAAATATTTTGACGCGTTTGCGCCGGAAAGTTGGTTAACTTTGAACTTTTTAACGCGTTGTGTATTTTTGACAAGTATTCAGCTGACAATAAAAATAATAATTTAACAAATTTGTAAATCGTGATAGAAAAACTTATTGAAGAGCTTAAAAAACACACAATATTTATATAAAAAGAATAAATTCAATAAAATAACATAATCTTGATATACTTTCGAACCCGTTTTTAATGCACAAATAAGTCAACAAATAAAAAACAGCAGATAGGAATGGTATTTGTAACGCGTGTTGTGTATCTTGTTATTTTTTACGCGCTAAAGTTTTTAAACGCACGAAACTCGTCGACGAACTAACGCGTGTTATGTCCTTCCACCTTAAAAGACCTAACAAACAGTTTGTATAATATGCAACATTGGTAATTTTCAAAACAACTGGTAGGTTTTACAATTAAAAAATAATTAATTAAAAACAGTTTAATGTAATTTATCAATTTATCATATTATATTGGTTTTTATACCCACACCACAATAGTGGAGAGGGTATTATGCATTTGTGCTGATGTGTGTAAACCCTTAATAATATTGGTCCTAGACCCACCTTAAAGTATACCGATCGTCTTAGAATCACTTTCTGAGTCGAACTAACGATGTCCGTCCGGCTGGCTGGCTGGCTGTCCATGTAACCTTGTGTGCAAAGTACAGGTCGCAATTTTGGAGATAATTTGATGAAATTTGGGTCATAGGTTCTTATTGGCACAAGGACCAAGCCTATTGAAAATGGGTCGTAGGACCACGAGGGAAGATAGGGGGAAATTTCTTCCTCTCAGAAACTATCAAACCGATTTCAATGAAATTTAAAACATAGATAGAACCATATCTATATGGACACAAAATGTATGGATTTTTTAAAAAATAGGACCACAAGGGGAGGTAGGGGGCAATTTCTGCCTCTCACAATCTTTCAAATCGATTTTCATGAAGTTTATAAGCATAGATAAATCTATATTTATATGGACACATAAGCATGATGTGTTTTTAAATACTGTGGTGTAGGGTATCATATGGTCGGGCTTGACCGACTATACTTTCTTACCTGTTTCTTCTCCTGTAAAATTTTCAAAATGTTTGATAGGGCCTTTTGAGTTTTAGGTGACGTTAAAGAAATAAGACTATTAGAAATTACTTTTCAAAAATTTTATTTAACATTCAGTTAAGTTTCTCTTGAAAAAGACAAAGAAGTTTCTTTCAAAAATTGTTAGCAACGAAAATATATTCAAATTATTTACAAATTTACGATACAAATCAAATATAAAGTTTAATTAAATTGAAATTAAAATTTGATAAGAAATTTACCTAAATATTTTTTATTATTAAAAATTGGAGCGGTTGAAAAAGTAGAAGTGTGTTGAAGGAATTTTTATTTTTAACCAGAAATACTTGAATTTGCGACATGAGTGTTTAATTTGTTGTGTTTTAATGATATTTTTTTTTCTTTTGTGATAAGACTTAGTTTGTCGGTGTTTGTTCTATCTAACACAGTTAATGTCAATTAAAAATTGAGACTAAATAAATAAGAGAAAACGAGAAATGCTATAAAAACAAAAATTTAAATTACATATTAAAACTTTGAAAATATTTATCGGAATGTATAGTGTTTTCAATTGGCTGCTTTATAATATGTTAGTCTATGATATTTAATAGCTTTGTTGTTTAATAACGACCTACAGCAAAACTTAATGAAAAACCAACTATGTCTACTATGGCCACTTATACTGTGTAAACGAAAAACAGCCTATGTCAACAAGCGTAGTTTTCATTAAATAAAAAATTTTGTTAACAAGTAATAGTTACTAAAAGGTGGTCCAACCAAAACGCCCGATGTTAATTGTAAATAAAACAAAAAGTTTTCAGAGAATTTTCTTAATATTTTTTTATTATGATAGAAGAATCTATGAGAATAATGTTTGAAATAAAATATCGGCCAAACGCTCGCCACGGCTTCGGTGGCATATTTTCAATGACTCTAAGACATAATTGAGGTTCAATGTCGTTAATGTGCCGAATTATCTCACTTGGCCTATTGACGTATGTACACTTTTTAAAGAAGTCCAACCGTGTCAAATCACATGATCGTGACGGCCAATTAACGACCAAAACAATACTTGATAAACTTTAAAATAGTTGATATGGAGAGTTCGTGAAACAGGTTTTGGACAGCGTTTAAAAAACTGAAGTCAAAGTAGAAAAATTGCCATTTCTTCCACGTTTTCATATGGGCATTTCCATGAGAATGTCAACCACGACTCAAAAAATTAAAACGCTAGAAACTTTTTTTTTAAATATGGTAGAAAGGAAAACAACACCCAAACTTTACTATGCCGAGGTTCTTATAGCTTATTACAATTTTTAAAAAACAAAAAATAATAGTTTAAACTCACTTTCCCATTGATTCATTTTTAGTAACTGCAATTGACAATTTTTAATATTCTGCCGATTAAATACAGATACTGGTAACCCTGGAATTATGCTTTAAAATTAATCTAACAACAACAATGAACAAGATCCATGACGAAAGAACAAATTTATAGTTCGATTAGCGGTTTATTTTTGTGTTTGTTTTGGATGCTATTCTATTGTCATGTACGTGGTGCGAAAACATCATTTATCTTTGTCATTTGAAATTTGTCAGTCTTAGGTATTTCAAAATAAAAGTTCAAAGCAAGATATTTGCTGCAGTAGGGTACACTCTCAAAAAAAAAACTTTTTTAAATATTATAGGTTAGGGTATCATAAGGTCCGGCTTAACCGACTATACTTTCTCACTTGTTTGTTTTAAGTTTTTATATACATATATTTACAAAAAATATATTTCATGCCATGTAAATACTATAAGAGAAAAATCTGTCACGTACGGTATGTCACGAACGATATTACATTTTGTTTATTATAAAACCATTCAAAAAAAAAATTTTTTTCTCCAATTACGGATTATAAAGGAAAAATATGTGGTTTAATGTAAAAAATTAAAAAAAGAAGAAAAACCTCCCACAATTCGCAGATTTTCGTATTTTTGTATATTTACCACAAACTCACTTCCGTTTTATGTCAAGTACGATATGCACATATTTTCCTCGATATTTTGGACAACAAGTTTCCGAATTTAATATTTTTTTTTTCATATATAGTACCCTCTAAATGAAAAATAATGATAAAAAAAAATTTCCAGTTAATACTATTTTTGCAAAATTTCTATCTGAAGGCGTACAAATGTCACGTACGATGACATGGAAATGCCCATATGTCATTGGCAAAAAAGAAAAAACTGTTGCCTTTGCTTCTGATTCATTAAATGTTAACAGTCGCTGTCAAAACTACTCGAAAAGCTAAAAGTTGTATACCAATTTTCGTTTTTTGTTTGATAGTGTTTGGTTTCGACTGCAGTGTTTCAAACCCTGGTTTTGGATTTTGAAAAAGGGTTATTCAAAATGTATATACCCAATACCTAACAAAAATTTTTTTTAAATGGTCGGTAGGTCAAACCAATCATGAGCTGAAGTTTTTTAAAACCCCTTTCTCAGAATTAACGCTAAAAATCTTATATACATAATATGAAATATATTTATTAAATAAGATATTTTTGGTTACGTTTAGATTTGAGTTATACTCAATATGAGATAAAACCTTGACTTAAATTCACTTCCAATATGCCGTCAAATCTTGGCTATAAAATTGTATTAATTTGACTTTAAACCTGTTTTAAAACTACTTTAAATTCGAACTACGTAGGTCAATGTTTAAATATTTACCCAAAAAATTTTAACTAATTTTAAAATACGAATATTTTTTCACTCAATACTTTAAGGTTATAAAATCTAAACTAAAACTAATAGCAATACTTTAGAAAAATGATATAGAAATAAAAGTCTGAATTATGCATAGTATGATTGCTAGAACTGCTGCCTATAGGTAAGTATCAACTCTAAATTAAATGTCTTTTTTCTTAAAATCTATGCAAAATATTTTAAAACTAAATTTAAAGTTCAGTAAAACTTTAAGGAATTTCTGATTTTGGTATTCTTTCAAGGAGGTTTCAAATAGCATTACGAAGAAATTATGCTTTACGCATTTAACAAAAAAAAAAAAAAAACTGAATAAAAATAAAATAATAGTAAATTAAATAAAATACATTTTTTTTTTATTATTTTCCTTAATTTCAGAACCACAATGTCTGATGAAGCTACAAACGGAAGTGCCTCCCCTGCACCACCTACCACAGAGTTGGCTGAGATGGCTTTGGAAGAACCTAAAGTTTCATTTCAAGATCAATTCAAAGCATTTTCCAAATTCGGTGATACAAAATCCGATGGCAAATTGATAACACTTTCACAAAGTGATAAATGGATGAAACAAGCCAAAGTTATCGATAAGAAAATCACTACCACCGACACTGGCATTCACTTCAAAAAGTTCAAGGCCATGAAAATCTCATGTGCAGATTACAATAAATTCTTAGAAGATTTAGCCAAAACCAAAAAAGTGGAGTTGTCGGAAATCAAAAATAAAATGGCTTCTTGTGGAGCACCAGGAGTACTACACGTATCGGTAGGTTTTTTACTTTTCAAAAAAGTAATGACAAATAATTAACTAAATAAAATTAATGTTTAATTTTAGGCCGGCAAAGCTGCTTCTGCTGTAGAACGTTTAACTGATACCAGCAAGTATACCGGATCTCATAAGGAACGCTTCGATGCAAGTGGCAAGGGCAAAGGTATTGCTGGCCGTAAAAATCTTGTAGATGCTTCGGGTTATGTATCTGGCTATCAAAATAAGGATACATATCCTTCAGCTGGCAATTAAATTTTGACTATAAGTCTTTTTAAGCTAAATCAAAACTTTTATATAAATTTTACTAATTAAAAACAACAACAAAATATTCGTTTAAGCCTTCGCAATTTAGTTACGTTAGTTTGATGTAAATTCCTTAGCCTAAAAAGCACATTTTGTTTTAAGTTTTTATCAATATTATAAATGTTATTAAAAGGTTTTGAGTTCGTTTTAAGTTTCTTTGCAATTTTATTGAGTATTTTTTGTTTTAATAAATTGTGATGTGATATATTTTTTGTTTGATAAATGTTTGTTTTCTCTTTTTATTAGATTTTGTTTTACAGTAACAATTCTACCCCTCCAATTTTTTTTGGAAACAAGTTTGTACCCAAGAAAAAACATTTAATAGTTCAAATTTTTTTCTATAGAATTTTTGAAAAATACTCTCATACTATATTTAACATACATATTATTCAGATTTAAACAAAATGTATTTAATATTTATAGAATTTAATAAAGATAAAACTTAATATAAAAATAGACACAAGCGCAAAGATATGGAGTTAGATAAAGGTTAAAAAAAAACTCAACTAAAGGGCAACATAAATACAGACTTTCTCAAAAATAGAGGCCTAAGGAGGGTTCTCTTAAACTCGACTTAATTATTCTACAGACTAGAAACTAGCCTGTAGGCAAGACTAGATCTTCGTCTACAGACTTACAAAGAATCATCTATAAGTTAAAAATAAATTTTCATCTGTTCTTTTTTAAAATTAATTTGTTTGTCATTTTGAATTTGCCTCACACCTACGCAAGTTAAAGCGACAGTGGTAAACATAAGACATTGATCAAAATTTCAATCTTTAAATATTTTAATCAGTTTCTAAGACTTCTCTATCGGAGGTAAAAAGATGTTTCAAAGAGATCAACAAAACAAAGTTAATTTAACTTAAACACTAAGTAAGTAAAACCAAACAAACTCATTTTCCCTCTTACAAAATAAATTTAAAAAAAAATGCAACACCTCATTGATTGGGGGAAGTAGAAGTAATCATAACATTTTGAAATTAATATCTCAACTACACCTGCAATGGTTAGTTACATTTTACAAAAAAAAAAACATGTTTATGAAAAAACCAATATGGAATATCATGTATCACTCTTGACAAAAGGTATATAAAATCGACCTTAATTGAAAAAGTCAACTGCATTTTTAATCTAAGCCCCAAGCAGCAAAGACCAAAGTGGATTCCTATTTTAATATTTGGCGTTCGAAGACGAAACACAAACATCAAAAGGATATACATTTAAAAATTGTTGAAAACAACAAAATGGAGTTTAAAGGAAAGCATGCTTTAGTTACAGGAGGAGCAAGTGGAATTGGCTTACAAGTGGTTAAGCAATTATTAATGCATGATGTTCATGTAAGTTTCTTAATAGTTTTTAATAATTATAAATTAATGTTTAAATTATATTTTAGAAAGTTGCCATAATAGATTTACAGGATAATTTGGAAGAAATTGTTATTTTGAGAGCTGCTTTTCCAGCCCAACACCTCTTGCTTATCAAAATGGATGTAGCCAATGCTAAGGGCGTAGAAGCTACTTATGAAGAAATTTTAAAAACATTTGGCCATTTAGATATTGTGATCAATGTGGCTGGTATCTTTAATGATACAGAGGTACAACGTACTCTATTAGTTAACCTTGGTGGCATGATAAATTCCACTTTAAATGCCATGAAAGTCATGAGTAAGGAGAACGGTGGAAAAGGAGGTGTAGTTTGTAATATGTCTTCGGTGGTAGGACTGGATCCCATGTTTTTGGTACCAATATATGCTGCAACTAAAGCAGGAATTATTAATTTTACCCGTTGTTTGGCTGTAAGTACAAATATTGATTTATTGAGTACAAAAGTTAAATACTTTTTTTATATTAATTAGAAAGATATTTATTATCAGCGCAGTGGGGTTAAGTTTATAACTGTGTGCCCCGGAGCTACAATTACCGATATGTTTACAAATTTCACAGAAAAAATGTTATATCCAGCCATGAGCGATGAATCGTATTTGGTATTAGATCGTTTAAATAAACAAAGTGCAGCAGATGTATCACGCTGCATTTTGAATGCTTTGGAAAAAGATGAAAATGGAGCTGTTTATATAATAGAGGGAAAGCGTTTGTTTCCCGTTGATATGAAACGATATTGGACGAGTTTCGAAAATGAGATTAATGAGTAAAAAATGCCATTTGAATGTGATAGAAAATAAGAATTTTAAAATTTTTTAAGCGTTACTAAAATAAAATAAATTTAACATACCTGTTCCATAACACTTGCTTTTCAATTTTATGTTTGATTTTCTTAAATAGTCTTTATTATAAAAAAAAGGTTAAACATTGCTTTGCTAATCATCACGCCAAGTAACAAGCACTTCATCAGTGCGATATCTTTGGGTCACAAAGGAATCATTAAATTCCATACGAGTGCCTGATTTAAACATTTCAGCACCAGCATGAGCAATCATTAAACCATTATCTATGCAATAACGTTCATCGATAGCAAACAATTTTCCATCTCTTTCTTCACACATTATTCTCATCATATCTTGTAGACGTTCATTACAACCAACGCCACCCACAATGAGAACCTTTAACAATATACAAAAAAAGGAAACATATTCAAAATATTTATTGTTTATCATTTGTATATTTAATAATTTTCTTACTAACCTCATTTGATTCACAATGCGCCATGGCTCTTTCTGTTATTTCCACCAACATAGCAAATATAGTCTCTTGTAGCGAATAACACAGATCAGCTTTAGTATATACTGGTTCTTCTGGATCGTCCGCCTTTTTACGTTTATTACGTCTTTTGGATGGATCAGCAATTTCTTCAATATGTGATAATATCCCTGAAAAACTGACATCCATGCCTGAGGAAGAAAATTGTTGACATCAATTTATTAAAAAAAAATGCTTTTGCAAGTTTCTATTTAAAATAATCTTCGCAAAAAATATTAAATAATAAAATATTTGCATTAATATCTTAAAGCTTTGAAACTTTAATCTTAGGTGAGTGAAAATTAATATTCTATCAATTATTTTTGTTACCAATCTTTTGGCTCTAGCAAAATTTATGACAGCGACATACAGCTTAAAGAAATCTAATTAGTCGCTGAATTCAATTTTCACATAATTACGAACTTTTTAAATTTATAATTCTTTACACAAACGTACCCTTTACTACGTACGGCAACTTTATAAACAGTTTTCCCTCCTTGGCCAATTGTTCGATATTATAACCAGGACTTGGATCATTAGACAATTTAATAATTCTCGCGAAACGATCTAAACAGTTCCCCACAGCAATATCAATGGTTTCACCAAAAATACGGTAACGTTTATTAGAATAAGCAATTACTTGTGTATTACCGCCACTAACATATAAAACAATAGGATTTTTGGCGCCAGTGATAAAACGTCCCATTTCAATATGACCTATACAATGGTTAACACCTAGCAAAGGCTTTTCCCACAATAAAGATAATGTACGAGCCACTATCGCACCCACCAATAACGGTGGCGCCATGCCAGGACCCTTGGTATAGCATATAACATCCAAATCTTGTGGTGACAACTTAGATTCTGCTAAGGCCGCCTTTATCAAATTTAAAATTTGTTCACGATGATGTTTCGCAGTTTCCTTAGGAAGGAACCCTTTAAAATGTATAAATTGATATTAAATTTACAGAAAAAATATGTTAAAAGGGTAATGTTTACCTTCACCGGGAGGAGTTATGTAGGTTTTTCTAACATTTGCCAAAACTTCACCATCTTTGGTAATGCCTATGCCAATTTTATTTGCACTTCCTTCTATGCCCAGAGCACAAACCATTTTTTGTTAGTTTTCTTTGCCTAAAAAACTTAAATTGTATTTATTAATTATAATTAAAGCATATGCAACCTTTTTTAAACAATTTACGTTTAAAACCCAGCTGTTTGTGGTCGCTTTACAGCACTGTAATAAACATCTGTATTCCGTGTAGAAACGGTCTTGATTTTCTTACACTGAAAAATATTGGTTATTTTTGTTGATAGGGTGTATTGTACACCACATGCAATATTCGTTGCATCAATTCTTAAATTTGTAAGTCTGAGTTCATACGGCTCATGTCTTATTGACAAGATTCTTCCTTTTTCTTCTGTGAACATGAATTGGCGTTAAAAAGTGTGAGAATAACAAACCAAAATAGAATCTTCTCACCCCTCTCACCATTAACTCAAGAGCTGCTACAACAAAAATATTAAGTCTGGACGATGACTAAGTGATTGGGGTAATTCATCGTCTAGACTTGCAATTTTTGTTGCAGCAATTCTTGAGATTGTCGGTGGGTGGGGTGAGAAGATTGGGGAGCAGTACTCAGTTTCATGTACTCTGCAATTCTGTTTTGATGGCTGTAGGTTAATTTATACATCTATATATATAAAAATGAAAAATGTTTGTGTGTTTGTTTGTTTGTTGGCTTATAGACTCCGAAACTACTGAACCGATTTTCTTGAAATTTTTACAGTAACATCACGTGAGCCCTAAAAATAAAATAGGCTACTTATTTTTTCGATAGGGGCAGGGGAATTGGTACCCCCCATAGGATGCCAATATTTATTATCGCATATCTTAAGAGCCGCTGGACGCATTTTGCTGAACTTTTTGTAGTAGGATCTTCTGAGCCCCGAAATTGAAATAAAATAGCAGCGGGGGTATTTGAATCCCCCATAGGACGCCAATGTTTAACATCGCATATCTTAAGAACTGTTATAGTGAGAATGTTCAAACTTTGTAGAAGTCACTCTTATGGTATACTACACTTTTGAAAATAAAAATAAAGCGGGTAGGCGCAGGGGGGGAAATACCTCCCATGGGATGCATATATTAAATATCGCTCAACTGAAGAACTATTAAAGGGAGAGTCTTCAAACGTGGGTTAAGCTACTATTATAGTAAACTATAAATTTTCAATATAAAAATGGGCGGGAGAGACAGGGGAGGAGCAGTACCCCTCATAGATAGAAATATTAATAAGAGCCACTGCACGCATTTTGTTGAAATTTTGGTAGTAGGATCTTCTGAGTCCCAAAATTGAAATAAAGTAGCAGCGGGGGAAGTGGTTTTCCCCATAGGACGCCAATGTTAAATATCGCATATCTTAAGAACTGTTAAAGTAAGAATGTTCAAACTTAGTAGAAGTCACTCCTATGGTATACTACACTTTTGAAAATAAAAATAAAGCGGGAATGCGCAGGGGAAAAAACATTCCATAGGACGCATATATTAAATATCTCTCAACTGAAGAAGTGGTTAAAGCAGTGTAGCGAAGCGCACCGGGTTAAGCTAGTAATATATAAAAACGAGAAGAGGAAAAACAAGAGAATAATAGAACAATTGCAAACCTATAATTTCATAATCTGGACACTAATGCAATTTCAAAGCAGAATTTTTAAAAACTGCAGCAATAAAAATTGTAAGTCTGGACGATAACTAAGAAGTTTGGTAATGTTATACAGTTTTGTGTAGTTTCGGTTTGTTTTGTAATTCGCACTATTCAACTTATTATTTTTTAAGAATAAGAAGAAAGAAGGCATAGAAATATGTTCATGATGTGGACGCTAGGGCAACTCTATTTTGTCTGAGAGTAAGTCTGGGTTTACACAATGAAAGTTTTCTTTCAGAAAGCCTGACTTTATAGGTGAGAGGGAAAGAGAACAGGCTATTCTTCTCTCCCTTCTCACCAATAAACTCAAAATTTCTGAAAGAAAACTTTCATGGTGTGAACCCAGACTAATGACTTTTATAATTATAAAACCATTTCCAAAATGATTAACAATGCATAAAATTTAATATTTTAGTGCTTGTTCACACAAATTATTTTAGTATTGTGGAAGAGAGAATTCGAATTTCGTTTTCGTACTTGTATTCGAAATATGCTAGATGAGCTTAAGTTTAAAGTAAAGAACAAACAAATTAACGACGTAAACCAATTGCGTATGAACGTTAACGCAGTTGAAAAAAAGAATTAAAGAAACCTGGCTCAGCTTCACCTGACTTGAACTAGGGAATGGTAAATTGATTTCGACTCCGATCGAAAATCGATTTTGTGTTAAAAAAATCAATATTTTGATAATAAAAATTTTTACTAGGCTTTAAAATCGATTTTTTTTATTAGCAAAATATTGACAATTTTAAATTTCAGTCTTCATTAAATGAACATTAACAATACACTTCAAATTTTATTTTGAGTATACACACGTGTGCAAATGTGTATATGCAGTTTAACATATTAGTAGTTAAATACAGTTTTAGTTTATCAAACAAAACCAAGGCGAATTGACTAGAAGGTGAGGTCAACTCTACAACTACAATGCTTTTGTGGTCGGTTTGTCAAAAATATTGCTAGTAAAAAAAAACAGGTTTGTTTATATACAAACTTTGACAACTCGACCACCGAAAAAAAACACCACATGTTGACTTGACCCCACCTTCTAGTCAATTCGCCTTGAAACAAAACATTGAAATCAAGCTTTGGGAAATTCATGATAATAATAATAATAATGTTAAAACAATTGGAATTAAACTAACATTTGATCAATAACTTTCCAGCAAAATGATGAAATTTTTAAACATACCTGTGGGCCCGAAAAATACAAAGCAATCTATTCGAACATATAAGTAATTGCTAGGAAATCTACTAGTTACCTTGCGATATCAGTTTCCTGTAACATGCAGTCTACAACTGACATGAAATGCTTAACATTAACACTAATATGATGTTAGTGTTAAGTATAGACTCATCATGTTAGAGGTTTTCTCATGTTACATGCAGTCTACAACTGACATGAAATGCTTAACTTTAACACTAATATGATGTTAGTGTTAGGTATAGACTCATCATGTTTAGAAGTTTTCTCATGTTATAACACGGTTGTTAGTGCAAATGTTTTAACAACGCTTTTATAACATCAAGTTATAACAGCAAATCATGTCAGTTGTAGACGGGCAGTTATAACACGGTTGTTAATGCAAATGTTTTAACAACGCTTTTATAACATCATGTTATAACAGCAAATCATGTCAGTTGTAGACGTGCAGTAAAGGAACTCATCAAAGAAAAAAAGCTTGTAACCAAATTTCCAAGTCAAATTTATTGAAAATAAATATTAAGGTTCGATTAATCGGTTTTACAAAACGAAAAAGAGTCGATTGAAAAAATTACAAATCGATCATTAAAACCAATTACCATTCCCTGGTCTGAACCAGCACTTATTGTATATATCAAAAAGCACTAAATGGACCTCACTGAAGAATTTAGTGAAATTTTTTACAGTAAACAAGCACTTCTACTACGTGCCCAAGAAATGCAGTTAATTTAATAAAAAACAAATACATTTTTAAATGTTAAAATTTATAAGTTTATCTACATTTAATACCAAAAATAATGGAAAATGAAGAATTTTTACAAAATGTCACAACAAGTGACGAAAATCTAGAAAAACAACATTCCATTGTTAGTGAGCAAAAAAACCAATTAACGTCAGCAACAATTGCTAAAACGCAGCAGCTGCTGCAGAATGAACAAGAGCTGGCAGCGGGAGAAGAAACTGCAAAAGATTTAGCGACAATATTTGAAAGTGGAAATGATAATAGTAGCGCAATAAGCTTTGTTAAAGCTATATTGTGTGAAAAAAATTCAACACAAATTCCCGCAAAAACAGAAAATGTACAAAAATCAATAACGTCTACAACTGCTAATGCACTGGTAGCAAAAGTAGAGGGTAATGAAACGGTCACAAAAACAACAAATTCACAAGAAAATATCTCAAATGCTAATGCCATGTCTACCTTTGACAACAAAAATGATGATGTGGGTGAAGAAAATGGATTTTCAAGCCAAACCAAGTTATCAAAAGTTTCCAACTCATCATCGGTTAACAACTCTCCGTCTATGCGTTACTCTGATTTGGAAAAACTGCATAATGTTGTGCCGCAAGACAAAACTGATGAGTTACAACATGAAGAGTGTGATTTAAAATTGCAACAACAAATGCTACAATACGAACAACAAATGGAACAACTTAAAGCGGCTTTGCAGCAAAAAGACAATATGATTACACTGTTCCAAAGAGAAAATGCAATTTTGGAGAAAGAAAAAGAAGCAGTAAGTGTAGGAAAGGGAAAAAATTATTGTTTAATTAGGTTAAAGTAGTTGATAATGTAAAGCGGCACTATGTATTAAACGATTATTTTAACTGAAGAAATTAATTTATTATTTGGCTTATTAATTGCATTTTTAGTTCCGCAAAGAAAAAGATCATGCAAATAAAGAGAAAGAGTCGACAGTCATTAAGTTTGCCATGAAGGAAAAATCTGTAATCGACGCTAAAAAAGAAAAGGAGACGGTGGAAAAACAACTGGCCGATGCTAGAAAGGAAATTAAAAATTACACAACAAAATTTCAGGCATTAAATGAAGAAAAGTCCCGCGTTACGTATCTGATGGATGAAAAGGTAAATAAAAAAGAATTTAAATTAAAATTTTATTTCGAAGATTCGAATTTATAATACAATGTCAGATAACATGATTTAAAATAAAACTGCGAAAGTCATTTTTTCTTAAGGTATGTTAAGACCTAACAAAAATTTGACGAATAAATCCCCAAAAAGCATGACCAGTAAATTGATCAAGCTTAAGTTTTAATAATTTCTTATGATTTAATACATTTTATTTGTAAGAAGATAATTGTATAGGACGTCATATATTTAATAGGTGTGAACATAGCTTTAGTTGCTGAAAAGGAAAACTGCATCGCGTAGGATTCTTCTAGAAGAGTGAAATATATGATCGACCCCATTTTATTTTTCATCTCCTATCATTTATTTCTAACATTCATACCCGCTTTCTCCATTCCTTAAGGGGGTCCCATATAAAATACAGGCTAGAAATACATATACATATTAAGAAAAGTCCCATAACCACCTACGAGTCGTCCCTAGGATAAAATGTATGACCAACCTCCATTAGTTTTTCGTTCTTAACACTTTCTCTTTAGTCAAAACAACCTTGCCCTTTATCTCCACCCGTTAGAGTGCTCCCCTACAAATATGGCGTTTTATGAAATTCTTAAGTTTTATTAACATTTTTCGTCTTTTGTAAATAAACTCAAAAGTTGTAAACAGTTTAAACATTTATTGCTTGTTTTGTTTGCAACTTTGTTTTTTAAATATCTATAAATTAACATGGCTGCCTTTTTAAATTTTTTATGAATTTTTAACAAACAAAAATTTCAAAATTTTGCTAAAAAGTCGTTGTTTTTTTTGCCAAAAAAATATGTTCATAAAACGACTGCGTGCATTAGAAAAAAGTTTAACTTTACTTTAATGTAATTTTATTGCCGTTTTTGTAGTGTTTTCAATAAACTAAACTGTTTTTGAGTTGCGCGAATATATGTTGTGCAACCTCCTCCATTTTCGAAGTAACGGTATATATTGAAAACAAGGGCTAGCCAAAAAAAAAAACGGTTAGCACCACTGGATTCAGCGTACCCGAATCAGGTTAAAACGCCAGGTGCCCAGCCTGTCTGTTTTTTCAACAAGCACAGTGTAATCAATCAATTAAAATGGAGGCAATTGAATTAAATCAAATACTTTTCATTTAAAATCAAAACTTACTATGTCTTACGATTACTCAAGGCCCATTGAAAAGGTCTGCACAAGAAGCCTGATGATCATTGTTTTCGTTCTTTTGAGCTTTCAAAAGTTGTTAACATACACGTTTTTTCTTTTGCTTTGTATATGTGGTAGTAAGTTTTTGACAGCTTAAAAGAAAAAGTTTTTTGTTTTTGTACAAGTAAGCAGACCTGATAGATGGGCCTTGCGATTACTAGTCATTATTTAGCAGCTTTGCTTAAAATAATTTATATTTTCAGTTTTTAACAGTTTTTATTGTCCCATTTTTCGGAATTAATTTTAACTACAAACCTTTCCTTTTTTTAATTAAAATTTGTACAGTTTTAAAAATTCGACTTTAACTGCCTGTTCAACGATTTCGAACGTTAACGTTCGTATAAAATAATCAATATATTTCTGTAGAAAAAAATAGACATTTTTAAAACATATAGTTTTTTAAGTTTAAAGAAGAAGTCATAATATAAGAAAAGGATAATTTAATTAAAAAAAGGACAATCTTCTGTCTACTGAGTGTTTCTCATAGAAATTTTCTATGCGAACGTTACCGTTCGAATTCGTTGAACAGGCAGTAAAATCTTTTAAAAGTTAAAAAAAAAATTATGAAAACACAACTTTTTTAAGGCTTATCCAAAATTGACTTTTTAAACCTTATTTCGATATTTTCGATCTGTATACTGTATTTTTCTTACAAATACAAAATAGAAAACCTATAAAATTTTGCAAAATTCATATATGTATGTATTTATATTTTTGCTTTTATCTAAATAATTACTTAGTTTACTTATTCATTTCTTTATTTGTTTACAAACTGACAGTGCAACGAAGTACGCAAATACCAAAGAGATTGTGAAAAACTCAAAGCCGATTATGGTCACTTGGAATCGAAACTAAAATATCATATGAACAAATTAAATATGGAAACTGAAGCCAAATTGGTTAGTATTGAACTAAAATAAAAGTATTGCATATTTTAATTTGAGCTCAATGTAATTTTATAAAAGGCATTGGAAAAAAAATTGGAAGAAGAAAAAAATGCTCCCAATAAATTCGAAGAGAAAGCTAATGGTATGATATTAATCGTTTCGTATTTACCAGAACTAATTTAAACAAAAAAAAAAAAAAAAAAAACAATATTTTAGAAAAACTTAAAATGGAATTTGAGGCCCAATCGATTTTATTAAAACATGAAATTGCCAATAAAACTGAACAACTGGAAAAACTATTCAAAGAAACCGAAGTACAAAAAGATCTTATCAAACAATTGCAGGAGCAATTAAACAAAGAAACGCAAGAGGTCAGTCGGGAATCGCTAATTCTAACAAGGATATAAAAAGCTAATTTTTCCTTTATTATTTTTACAGAAAACCCAATTACTTACAAGCTATAATAGCTTGCAGGAGGAACACAATCATATACAAAATGCCTATAGTGAAGAAATTTTAAATTCCGCTAAATTGCGTGGTCAATTGGAGGAGTTACAGGTGTTAAAAACCCAAAATACCTTGTAAGTTTTAAAAAAATAATTAATTTGCTGCCTTAAATAGTTAATTTAATTCAAAATGTATAATACTTTTCAGGAACGAAGATAAAATCTTTACCCTGACTCACGAATTAAATGATTATTTACAAAAATTACAGGACAATGAACAAGATTTACAACAATTACATGCAAAGGAAAATGAATTGTTAAGTTTTAACAAGGAAATGAGTGAAAGTATAGTCGATTTACAAAATCAAATATGTTTATTAAAGTCTAAGGTGAGTTTAAAAATAAAATTTTGTTATTTTAAGATTTTTCAAATTAAAAATAAACTAGTAAGAGTGCTATATTCGGCTGTGCCGAATCTTATATACCCTTCACCATTTTGCGAGCAGAATACAGAACAACTAGACAAAAACAAAATAATTTTTACATATACATACATATTTACAATATGTACTTAAAACTTCATCTTCTATAAATATAAAAAGAAGTGTATAGTTTGATGTCACCACTAACTGCGAAAACGGCTAGACCGATTTCAACAAAAACGTTGAGGTACGTTAGGGATAGTCTGGGACAGATTTCAACAAAAACGTTGAGGTACGTTAGGGATAGTCTATAGATGGTTTATGTAAAGTTTGCATGAAATCGGCCCAGTGGTTCCGGAGATATGGCATTTAGATTATCCAATATATTCCCATACAAATATCAACAAAATGCCCTCCAGCTCCACGCCTTGACTGATTTTTATGAATTTTTTTAAGTGTTTTTGTTAGCTATGAGAATAGGTCGTAGAGTATACTTTATAACGCTAGAGGGCGCAAAATAGGACATAAGCTCCCCCTCCTTATATCTTCTTAGCTAATATATCTGTTTTCTTAAAGTTTGGCATGCAGGCACTGTAACATCTGAAAGAAAATAGGGAATAGGCGGTGAATAGGGCAAGAGGAGTAAAAGTTCCCCCTTCCTATATCTGCGTAACAAATCGACCGATTTTCTTGAAATTTTACAGGAAAATAGTGGAAAGAACTATAGCCTCAAATTTTTATTATTAAGGGCGTGAAATAGGGATAAAAGCTCCCCCTTCCTATATCTTTTAAACTAATGAGCGGGTTTTATTAAAGTTTGGCATGCAGACACTGTAACATCTGAAAGGAAATAGGATGTTAAATAGGGCAAGAAGGGTAAAAGCTCCCCTCCCAATATCTTCTTGAAATTTCGCAGCCAAATAGTGGTGCAGCTAGAAAGTACTATAGCCCTTAGTTTTTTATAATACGGGCGTGAAGCAGGAGGCGTAAAAGCTCCCTTCCCTATATCTTCTTAACTAATCAACAGGTTTTCTTAAAATTTGGCATGCAGACACTGTAAAATCTGAAAGACAAAGGGCATGAAATAGGGCAAGAGGAGTAAAAGCTCCCCCTCCCTATATCTTCCTAACTAATCAACTGATTTTCTGGAAATTTTGCGGGCAAAAAGTGTAACATCTGGAAAGAACTAAAGCCTATAATTTTTATTATCTTCTTAACTAATCAACCGGTTTTCTTAAAATTTGGCATGTAGACACTGTAACATCTGAAAGAAATAAGTTGTATGGCAAAACAACGTTTGCCGGGCCAGCTAGTTATAATTTAAATTTAAAAAGCGAAAACTGGTAAATATTTTTTTAAAATCGTTGTTGAACATAAAAATTTAAAAAAAAAAAACAAGTTAGAGTGCTATATTCGGCTGTGCCGAATCTTTTATAACCTCCACCGACAGTTCGAATGTTTAAGGAGTAATATCTGTATGATGTTATTATTATCTTAAACTGTGACGATTTGTTATTAATTTTTTTTTTTGTTTTTTTTTTTACTGTTAGGACCAGCACTCAGGGGATGACCCCTACTAATGCATTGCATTGTGTTGGAACTAGGAAAATAGGTTGTGGGAAGGAGGATAGAGGGAGTAGTGTTTGGGAACATTCGATTTGAACTTAATCATGTTGTAAGTGAGAGGGAAGACTTCTGCAGGAAGGTTATTCCACATACGAACTGTGCGGGAAAAAAATGAATTCTCTCTGTAATGCGTTGTACGATTCACCTGCCAATCGACCACATAAGGATGGGCTCTTGAGGAAAAACGTGTATTACGAACAAACGTACGGGTTTCGGGAACCAGATCCCTAATTTCGTCAGAACACATCCCATTGTAGTAACGATAAAACAGACAAATACAACCCACATTGCGACGGTGCTCGAGGGAGTCAATAGAATTGGATACCCTACTGTCACTAAACTGTTTTCCGGTAGTAGGGTTTATATGGGGCCTAGGGTAAATTATGGACCGATCATTACGAAATTTCACAGCGTCATTTCTAGTCCTAAAAAACTGTGACGTACCAAATTTTGTTACGCTAGCGTTATTTTTTACGGTTTTAGGCGTACTAAACTGTTTTCTGGTAGTAGGGTTTATATGGGGCCTAAGGTAATATATGGACCGATCGTCACGAAATTTCACAGTGTTATTTCTAGTCCTAAAAAACTGTGACGTACCAAATTTTGTTACGCTAGCGTTATTTTTTACGGTTTTAGGCGTACTAAACGGTTTTCCGGGAGTATTGTTTATATGGGGCTTAGGGTAAATTATGGACGGATCATCACGAAATTTAACAGCGTGATTTCCAGTCAAATAAATCAAATTTTGCAAAATCTTATCTCATTCCGTGCCTTGTTCCAGCATTTATGTTATTTTTTGTAACAAAAATATCAATTTTTTTAGGTGGTGGTTCCACATTTTGATTCATAGCTCTGGTCCTACTGAACCGATTTTGCTGGATTTCAATCCCAAACTGCTTAGGATAACTACAAGCAATTTGGCACCAAGCTTGTTCATTTCATTTGAGTTGTTCGAAAGTGAGCGTGTTTTCAACAGACGGACAGACAGACGGACATGGCTAAATCGACTTGGAATTACTCAAGGACCCAGAATATATACACTTTATGGGGTCTGAGATGAATAATAAAAAAGTTTCACACGGAATGACAAACTTAATATACCCTCTTCACAACTAATTGTGGTGGAGGGTATAAAAATTTGTTTTTGAACCAGCGAACTCACAGTTTCTAACCTCAACAAACCCCCTAGACAACTGAACCATTAAGGAACGTTGTTTGAATATCATTAAAATGAAACATGGCCCGTTTTATTGTTCACAACTCAACTCATTTGAGTTGTAATTATTTTTGATGTTTTTGTTCACCACAATATAGCAAAGTTGTGAACCATAATACAAAAATTACAAATCAACTTATTTGAGTTTGTGTACCGTAATAGGGGCCTATATTCGCCAAAATGGTTTGTACCATGTATGTGTGTTTGTTTGTTTTCTTTTAGTATAGGCAGTGTTGTCATACCGTAGATTTATCTTTTTTTGGCGAGTTTTTAATAAGCAAATATAAACAAAGATTTCCAGTTTCTATTTGTTAAAATAATTTCGTTAAATATATTAAATAATAAAGAAGACAACAAGGGATTTTTGGAAAAAATTAGAGATAGTCGTGGTTTTTTGCTCATATCTCAGCCATTTTTTGACCGATCTGGCTTAATTTCAATAGCAAGAAATGGTGGACTATATGTGACATAAATGTAAAACAACCTAGCCGCTATCATTTCTACAGTCTCCGGAAAACACATCAAACGTAAGATGGACAGACGGACATTAAATCAACTTCTCTCCTCATAAGGACCCATAATATATATACTTTGCAGGGTCTTAGATCATTATTGTAGAAATTACAAACGGAATGACAAACTTATATATACCCTTTTCACCTGAGGTGAAGGGCATAAAAATAAGAAATGTACATGTGACGTACATTTTTTGAATAGCGTGAATCATACTTGATTGCAATTGTTTCTTTGAATAATAATCAAGCTTAAAAGAGTCAGAGTATTGCAAAAGTGAAATTTCCGCGCGCGATTAAAATTTAAAAATTACGAAAGATTTCTTGCGCACTCACGAATAGAATACTTTTTTAAACTACTATTAAATACATAAAAATTTAAAAATATTTTAATAGAATTGTGTAAAATTGTTTAAAATTTAGTTAAAAATATGAATTAAAATTGAATTGAACTTAAACTTGGTGCTTCATTAAAAGAGTATTTCATTTAAATGTTATTTTTTAAAAAAGTACTTTTTTAATAAATTATTTCTTGAGTGTGCGTGATTGTGAGACCTTTGAAATGACTGATGACTTAACGTGCACTGTAAAAACAATTTTGTTGGTCAAAATCCACTCGGCCACACAGTCAAACAAATGTGTACTAATGTGTGGTTTATATAACACGAGCGCAAAACTCGTCCGTTCAACTTACATTTAAAACAAAATTTTCAAATTTGCTTTTAAATGTAAGTTGAACGGACGAGTTTTGCGCTCGTGTTCTATAAACCACACATAAGCCTTGATTAGGATCGAACTCATGAATTTAAAATTGCTTGTTTTTTGATGACGAACGCAAAATTCACTCGTTTAACTTACATTTACTACCTGTTCTTCAAAATAAAATAAAAAAATTTTGTTTGGTAATTTACCCTACAAGAAATGAATGAGCGAGTAGTCACATTTTTCATTTTGTTGTTAAGAAAATGATAGAAAGAATTACCTAATGTGACCGAAAACTTTATTTCGGTCATTTCTTTCTATCATTTTCTTAACACCAAAAGGAAAAATGTGACTACTCGCTCATTCATTTCTTGTAGGGTTATATTGAAAGAACAATAAAATAGTTCAAATTTGCTTTTGTTTTTAATATAAATTTCTAAACGAAAAACAGGCAGTTAAAACATAATTTGTTTAATGTGTTGTTTCCAGGTGACAAGCAACTGATTGTGTAGAAAAATGTATATGAATTGTTTGTCACCTGGAAACAGCACATAAAAAAAATTTTAAAATATATAGATAATAAAAAAAATGTTAAAAAAATATCTACTGAAAAAAAAAAATATATGCCCCGGGTGAGGCTCGAACTCACGACCTTAAGATTATGAGACTTACGCGCTGCCTACTGCGCCACCGAGGCTATAAGTCATAGTAACAATAAAGTTATACATTATACAAAAACTTGAACTGTTCTCATATCTAATTAAGAATTAAATTGAGTGAAATTTAAACTACTGCAAAAAAAGTTGCCACGTTCTTTTTTTTTTTCAAAGATATAAATGGATTGTATCTAATTATTTGGGTTAAAATCTTGAAAGTACATATTCTTAAGTGATGCATAAATTAAGTTTTTTTTTTTATAAAATAACGTCACTTTTTATAAATTTAATTTTGTTTTAACATTTTAGGCTCAGGGTACAGCGGCCGAAAATGAGTTATTAAAAAAAGAACGTTTGGATTATAACGAAAAATATGCCACTTTAGAAAATAAGCTCAAGCAAGAGCAAAATCAAAAGAACGAAGAACGTTTACTGCTGGCCAAACATCTGTCAGAAAAGACCAAACTATATGAAAATACTAAAATTAAACTCGAAAATGTTTTGGGCGACTTTGAAGCCACTAAACATAAACATGCCACTGTCGTTAAGGAATTGCAAAGAGAAATAGTCAAATTTAAAAGAGCTGCTGGACAAAATGGCGATAATCATCGTAGCTTTATTTGTTCCAGGTGTCAAAATCCTACACAAACTAATGGCTATCACCATAAGGAAAACGAGGATAAAGTATCATCGACCACAGAAACTTTAGATGTTAAAAGATCCCAAAGCCGTCAAAGCAGTATTAGTACAACAGGAGGCCATAGTGCAGCAGGGAGTAGAAGGGGAAGTGAGTCTTCTGAATCGGATACAGTAACAGGAAGAGAAATGGATTTTAAAGACGACAATAAAGGACCTTCCAAAAAACATTTAGTAGAACGTATTTTACGTTTGCAACAAGCCTCCGCCCGACAAACAGAAAAAATTGATTTTCTCGAACAACACACACTTTCTTTAGTCGCTGAACTGCAAAAAAAATCCAAAGTAGTGCAATATTATATGCTGCGGGATCAGGCAGGAGCCTTGACTTCCTCAAAAAGTGACCAGAACAAAAGTGAGCTGGCCAAATATGGCAATGGTGTTATGTCCGCGATTTATGGAGGCATTAAGGGTGTTGAAAATAAAAGCATGTCTTTGGAATTATCTCTGGAAATTAATAAAAAATTACAGGCTGTCTTGGAGGACACGTTGCTTAAAAATATTACTTTAAAGGTGAAAGCAAACTTAATAAAAATTGTTTTTATTTTTTACTAACGATTTTTTTTTTGTTTTGTTTTCTAGGAAAATTTGGATGTTTTGGGCTTGGAAGTTGATAATTTAACACGAAAGTTAAGACAACTTGAGGCCAGACAATGAAGCCAGTAGGAACACGTACTTACTTACTTGTCTTAATAGATTGTATAAATAATAAATGTATATTGAGGTTATGTAGAAGAAATAATGGTCACGCCGCAACAGGATTGCCAGTTAGACATATTTTAAAATAACAAAAAAAAAAACTCGATATTTTTTAATATTAAAAATAGAGTAATTAATAAATTATTTACCTGTAATAAAGTTTTATGAAATTTTATTTTAAAAATGCAAGTAAAACATTTTCAATCTTAAAAATACAATTGAGTCGAAAATCGACACATTGGTGGTAACAGTATTGAGTATGTCAATCAGCATAGGTGCTTGGGTGTAATTGTGGATGACCGACTTAGTTTTGAGGGACATATTGACCATGTTCATCGTAAGGTTTCGTATATATTACGTAGGATATACTCGACTAATATTTATTTACCATTCAGGATAAAATGTAGAGTTGCATATGCGCTTTTGATGCCTCAGGTGCTTTATGGATTGGAAGTAGTATCGGGTACTATTGGTATGAACCTCAGGAGGATAGAACGTGTTGTTAACTCTATTGCTAGATATATTTATAATGCTCGTAGAAATGAACATATGTCTGGATATGTGAAAAGGTTTTTGGGTTGTTATTTTAGTAGCTTTGTGAAGTTTCGCAATCTTTTGTTTTTCTATAAGCTACTTTAATTAATGAATTTGTTTTTTCTTATTCAATAAGGAGAAAACCGATAGTTATACCGAGGATTGCATGTTTAGTCTTTGAAAGATCGTTTGTTATAAGAATTGCTCATTGGTGGAATTGTTTGCCGTATGAACTGAAATTATTTTCTCACTCTAATAATGCTTTTCGGTTGAAATTGATGAATTATTTTTCATAGACTGTAGTTCCTATGTGTGAATCGAGTAATTTACTTGTTTGATTATTATTTACATATATAACATGGGTATGTACATATGTATGTACACATGCATATCTAAATTGAATTCTGTGCTGTATTGTATTACGGTCGCTGCCTTTTTTACTGGCTAAGATTACATTTTGTACTGTTTTTTACTTACTCTTTTCTATGGTTGGGAATAAAATGCTAGGGTATTTATTTGATAAGTTTTGAATATTATGTATGTATTTTTGGTACTACTCAGACATTCTTGCTATGTAATATACTTTTGGCCTTTGGGCTTCTTATTACAAAATGAACTCTTAAATAAATAAATAAATAATTTAACGTTAAAGAAAACGATCTTAGAAGTTTGTTTATATGGGCAAACCCTAATATAAGTGTGATGGCTGTGGCGAAATAGGTACTTTTTCCATATTCTGAGAAAAATGGGAGCCTAGATGAAACCATCTCCAAAATAAATAATCTATTTTGAAGATTGCAACGCGAATTTGTCACACATGAAAAATGGATTTGTCAATATTATTTTCTTAATATTAATATGTATTTTTATTTGCTAAATCAATTTATGAACTTTAAAGTTATACGGACCAAGATTAGATAGAAATTGTATGTTCTAAATAAGTTTAGGGTAATTTAAGTTTTGGTAATTTTTAAATAAATGTGGTGGTAACACGAAGTTTTGCAATTTCTATAAACGCCAAAAGGTTAAAATGGCGATAAAAATGGTAAGTGAAATTACATTGTGTTTCGTTTTTGCATGTACCAACCAAAAATTTTTCAAGAATAGATGTATGATTTCATTTTTATATTAAAACAAGTTAGAATGCTATATTCGGCTGTACCGAATCTTTGATACCCTCTACCTATGTTTAAGGAGTAATATCTGTATGATGTTATTATTATCTTATACTGTGACGATTTGTTATTAATTATGGTTTTAGGCGACTAAACTGTTTTCCGGTAGTAGGGTTTATATGGGGTCTAGGGTAAATTATGGACCGACGACCATCACGAAATTTCACAGCGTCATTTCTAGCCCTTTAAAACTGTGACGTACCAATTCCTGTTATGATAGCATTATTAATTATGGTTTTAGGTGTACTAAACTGTTTTCCGGGAGTAGGGTTTCTATGGGGCCTAGGGTTAATTATGTACCGATCTTCACGAAATTTCACAGTGTTATTTCTACCCCTAAAAAACTGTGACATACCTAGCGTTATTTTTTACGGTTTAAGGCGTATTAAACCTGGAGTAGTGTTTATATGGGGCTTAGGGTAAATTATGGACAGATCTTTACGAAATTTAACAGCGTGATTTCCAGTAAAATAAAACAAATTTTTGCAAAATCTTATCTCATTCCGTGCCTTGTTCCAGCATTTATATTATTTTTTGTAACAAAATTAGCAATTTTTTTAGGTGGTGGTTCCACATTTTGATTCATAGCCCTGGTCCCACTGAACCGATTTTGCTGGATTTCAATCCCAAACTGTTTAGGATAGCTACAAGCAATTTGGCACCAAGTTTGTTCATTTCTTTTGAGTTGTTCGAAAGTGAGCGTGTTTTCAACAGACGGACAGACAGACGGACATGGCTAAATCGACTTAGAATTACTCAAGGACCCAGAATATATATACTTTATTATAAAAAAGTTTCACACGGAATGACAAACTAAATATACCCTCTTCACAACTAATTGTGGTGGAGGGTATAAAAAATATGTATTTTGATCATTAATACAATTATTTTTACAAAATCCTGCCCCATCCCTGATCTCTAAATGTTATACGTGAATAAACGCGTGCGAATGTAGCGTTCTTTACGAAGGATTTGCCCATATGTAAAAGTTTTATGATTTTTTTCAAATTTTTATTAACTTCAAATCAATTTCCTTTACGATTTACACAATTTTTGCAAGAAAACATTTACAACACACCCTCGTATAACTTTTGACTGACCGCTGCGGGTTGGCCCACACTCATAATCGTTTGTATGGTGGGCTTTTCGCCGTCCTTGGCCAGACGCACAAATTTATTGTCATTTGCCTTAAAGTGTACCTTCATCATGGGGTTCTGTTGACCGGTTTCATGTGCAATAAATTCACGCAAAAGAGGAGGAAACTCTACATGGTTGGACACTATTTTTTCACTAACTTTGTTGCTATTTTGCAGAAATTTATGCTCATCTTCTTTATCAATCAATTCATAGTCCGGTTTATAACTAGTGCTATAGATTTCAATGGGTTTTGGTAAAGTAACACCACGCCATGTCTTTTCCACCGTGACCTTTACTTTGCGCACAGGACCCTTAAAAAAAAAAAATAATGAACATTTGTGCATGTTAATTTAATATTTTCCACGAACCTCATGATCAACTGGCTGTACTTTTAGAATTCTAAAATAGCAAGGCTCGGGGTAACGTTGAAACATGTTGCGTATAACCAAACGACCGACACCATAATCTTTTAAATCTCCAACAATTTCCCATAAAGTTTTCCCTCTGAAATCATTTGTACGTCCCACATATTTAATAACAGTTGTAGCAGCCATTTAGTTTATTTATCACAACGAAACAAAATTTATTTACTTTTTTTACCAAAAATCTTTTATGATTACGTTAATATCGGCATGCAATTTGTGATTTCTTACAAAAATAAAGAAAACAAATGCAATCAGCTGTTTGGGCGTAAGTACACTACGTAAGCGTTTTTACATTCTTTGTAGTAGTGTAAAATAGATAGCGGTTTGAGCGGGTAAAGTTATTAATTATTTTGGATCTAAGCATTTTACAAATTGATAAAAATTAGTGTAAAATAATAAAATTTATTAAAATAAAAGTGCATAAGTATATAAAGTGAAGTGTTAGCTTTAATTGTGTGATAAAATCCTTGTGCTAAAAGCTCTAAAGGTTAATAAATATACATATGTGCAAAATAAAGGGTCAATTATAAGTTTGTGCTGTTGGTTTCCCTTTTAATATAAAAAAGTTAAAATAGGTATATGAAGCTGCTTATTTATTTAAATCAGTAGCTACCTATGAAGCTAGAGTATTTATAATAGTTGTGTTGTAAAAGTGTTTGAGTTTTTTTTGGAATGTTTGTTAATAAGAAGCGCCTTGAAATGGCCATTAAAGTTTTTCAATTTATATGTGAGATGCAAACGGTCCGGAAGGTAAGTTCTTATTACAAATATACAAAACTATATTTTAAAGAAAATGACTAAAATATGCTAAACTCAATTGATGGTCAAAGAATTGGGATGCATTTTTGGAAAGATTTTTTTTATTGGAAGCTTTTTACAACGCATTTTTAAGCAGGAAAAATATAATCGAAAAATTTAGTCATGATAACAAGAAATACATATTTATGATTACTTTATTAGATTACTGATAAGTAAGGAATGACTTTTAAAGCGTTAATGAAAGTCCAGTTGACCCTCAGAACATTTCTTGCCGACAGACAGAAGAAGTTTGTTGGCGAGAGAGGAAAAAAGTAAAGTGTGTCACGCATACAGCGTCGTTCCCATACCAACAAACGGTCTGTCCGGCTAGAAATGTCTTAGTTTAAATTAGGACTAAAAGAATTGTAAATATTAAGTCGATTCTCGTTAATTTAAATGTTCCGATAGCTTTAAATTTCCCAGGTCACCAATACATTAGGACCAGTAAAAGTGTATGGGCTTAATGTTTTGGTTAACTAATGTGAACTTCAACTTTTTTGTATAACACAGTAAATAAAGAAAAAAAATCGATTTAATTTATTCCATTCTTTAATTTTAAATTTTATGAATGGCATCCTGCTCACTGGCATTTTGTTTTTTTCGGCTCTACACTCCATAGTTTGAATTGTTTTATTGGGCTGAGCTTTAAGTAACAAAATTAAAACAAGTTAAAACAAGCGGTTAAGACCTATCAGGTATGTGATGGAAAACGATTTTGAAAACAAAACGATTTGAAAACGATACTATCGTTTTCGGTATCTTTAAAATTTGATTTCTAATTTATTTTCATCCGTTTTCATTTATATATTCTGTTAAATTTTTTATTCAATATATTTATGGAGCTGTATTTTGAACAAAAAATAAAGACTTCAGAAATGGATTTTAAAATCGGTCCAAATTCATCACACCTGCTAAAAACTATCATTTTGAAAACGATCGTTTTTCATCAAATACCTGTATATAAAATTATGGACCGACAATCAGAATCAATTTAAAAAAGCGTGAGAAGAATATCAGTTTAAGCTGAACTTAAATGATTTTCAGGAGAACAAATTATATAAAAGAAATGGTAAGCTATGAACCAATCATCACAAATTTTGCAGAACGATTTCTGGTATTAAAAAACATAAATTTCAATACAGCGGTGCAATTAGTTTAAGCGTTTGCAGTGAATTTCAAAAGGCTGCTAAAATGGAATCTAAGGTAAATTATGGACCGTATATCACAAAATTGCGTGGCCATATGAAGCTAAACTGGAAGAAAGTTAACCGGCTATTTAATTATTTTAACAGAGTGAGCTTTAAATGAGGCCTATGGTAAGTTATGCACCGATTTTCACCAAATTTTACAGTGTCATTTCTAGTTCTATAAAACAGTGATGTGCCAAATTTTGTTATGATAGCATTATTTTTTACGTTTTTAGGCGTACTAAACTGTTTTCCGGAAGTAGGGTTTATATGGAGCCTAGGGTAAATTATGGACCGATCTTTACGAAATTACACAGTTTTACTTCTTGTCCTATAAAACTTATAAAACTGTGACGAACCAAATTTTGTTATGATAACAATATTAATTATGGTCTTAGGCGTACCAAACTGTTTTCCGGGAGTAGGGTTTATATGGGGCCTAGGGTAAATTATAGACCGATCTTCACGCGTGATTTCCAGTTGAATAAGACAAACCCTTGCAAAATCTTATGTTGTTCTGTGCATTATTCCACCATTTATGTGAGTTTTTGTAACAAAATTATCAAATTTTTTTAGGTGGTGGTTCCACATTTTGATTCATAGCTCTGATCCTACTGAACCGATTTTGCTGAATTTCAATCCCAAACTGCTTTGGATAACTACAAGCAATTTGACACCCAGTCTGTTTAGTTCTTTTGAGTTTTTCGAATGTGAGCGTGTTTTCAACAGACGGACAGACAGACGGACATGGCAAAAATCGACTTAGAATTACTCAAAGACGCAGAATATATATACTTTATGGGGTCTGAGTTGAATAATAAAAAAGTTTCACACGGAATGACAAACTTAATATACCCTCTTCACAACTAATTGTGGTGGAGGGTATAAAAAAGTAATTAAAATAAAAACGAAATAATGATTTCAAGTTTAAATTTGAATACATAATTTGTTTCTGCTAATAAAAAAAATAAATAAATAACGAAATAATTATTTGTTTTATTACATTTTAATTTGAAGTTTTGCTCCTCTAAACTCTATAATTTTAATTGATAACGTGAAATGAAGGAAGGTTCAAAATAAAAAAAATCTGAAATTTTAATCACTCTTATGGTGTTTTCTTTTCTACAAAAAATGTGACATTTTATTTTAAAAAACATGTAATTTGGTGTCTGTTTCTTAAAAATTTTGCTCCCGAAAAGTTTAAGATTTTAAGATTAAAACAAGCCACCCTTTTCGGGAGCAAAATTTTAAAGAAACAGACACCAAATTGCATTTTTTTTAAATAAAATGTCACATTTTTTGTAGAAAAGAAAACACCATTATTAATTTGAAAAATTTTTTATACCCCTTTAAAAATTTTAACTCTTGTTAATAGGTGCGTTTGAGTACTTTTACAGTAAAATGCAGTAAATGAGTAAACTAAAAAATTTTCTTTCACAAAAAGCTGTTGCCCAAAAAAGTACGCGAACGCAAAATTTTTAAAAATTCGTAAAAAAAGGCAAAATATTGACACTTTTGACTACTTAACTCGTTTTCTTATCGGTACTCGATTAAATACTTTTTATAACACGAACATTTCTGGAAAATACAAACTATTTTATGTAATCTTTCGTATTTGTTTGTTTTTTATTTTATTTGATTTTACTAATTTGTAGCGGATTAAATTATTGAAAAGAACATGAATAATTTTTTTACTATTGATTACTAAAGTACTCAAATATTTCACACTTTTACAATTCTAAAAAATTAACATAACAAAAAAAATTTCAAAAGTTTGTATTTAGCCAAATTAATGCTTCACAAACAAGTTTAATTAATTAATATTTATTCACTGTTTGTTTCGGTTTAATTTTTATTTAACAATTTTTTCACAATTTGTATGCTTTTTATTTGTTAGTTTTGTTTGTTTACCTTTTGAAACATATGTTTTTTAAAATAGTAAAAACTTTTGTGTTCTCGAACGCAACTAATATGAACGAACTCTC